>JAUJYN010000065.1:48439-90097 GCA_030737835.1 Acorus gramineus | reverse complement strand
AGGAAGAGCTCATGTATTTGTTTGCCTTATCATTCTATTTCAAATTTTTTGTAATAAAACATTATTGTTAATGAGACTATGTTTGAATATAATTTTATACAATTCAAAAGAAGTAAATGAATTATTAAACAACATCCAAAACAATAATCACTAACATAAAAAACATATTAACCTAAATAATAAACATAACTAACCTAAATAAAATTCAAAACAATAAACACTAACATATTAACCTAAATAATAAACATAAATCATGCAACAAACTAATTAATCAGACAAATTCAAAAGCTAATAAGTTAATTGTCCAAAACAAACCGATTTATAGGCTTGTTATGATTATGATTTATGAACTTGTAGATACAAAAATAAGTTAAGTAAGAAATAAAATTATGTATCAACTAATACTAATGGTCTTATAATATATGAGCATATATTTAAAAAAACAGTCGGGTCTAACGGATCCAAGACCCGACCCGTTTGTATCTTCGAGTCCACTGGGTAGGGTCTAAATTGGGTTGGGTCTAAATCGGATCGGGTATATTACACGTGTAATCAGGTCCGGGTCAGATCAGATCCAGGTTCAGACCCGACCCGTTGACAGGCCTACTTTGAATCGATAACTCGAACATTTATTTACACCCATAAAAAAAAAAAAAAAAACACTCAGCATTTATTATATACACACGTGTTGATAAAATATCACGGCCATCGACTGTTTATTCCGAGCTACGGAGCAAGACATGAAGAAAAAATCGGCGAGCCACCGAAACAACAACAATGCGTGTCGAAATCCAAAGCTTATCGGACATGGTTTTCGGGTTCTTCGAGGGGACCGAGTGGGCCTCGCCGTCTTCGCCGGAGAGCTGCTGTGATGTCAGCATCGGCAATGACGTGGAAGCCGAGGAGGGGGAGGAGGAGGCGGAGGCCGTGCAAGACAAGGGGGCCTTCTGGAACAGTCAACAGCAGCTCCTCCAAGTGAATTTTTTTTTTTAATTTTTTTTGTTGAGCTGGGCTGCTGTTAGGATAACGTTATACTACCTTGTATAACATTATCCCACCACTGTGATTATAATGGATATGTATTATATTTATTTTTAAAAAAGTGATTGATTAATTTTTTATCCTAACCGATTAATCCCTAATCGTTCTTCAATCGTTTGATTAGTGTTTAGCATTTTTTACAGCATTGTTGATGATTAATGATTTGTTACAGGCGGCATTGTCTAGGAGCAGCTCAATGGAGGCGCGGGTGCGGCGTGATGTGGCGGAGGCGGTTAGCCAATCACATCACACGCGTTGGGTTGCACGTGCGCGAGGCGGACAACGGCGGCTGTCATTGAATGCTGGGACTGCATGTTGAGGGACATCTCTGGTGGCGCAGCTCACCAAACATCTACATAGACGTGTTGGATGCTAAGAAAGGGACGACGGCGCGGGTTGTGATCGAGTTGAGATTCCGAGAGGAGTTCGAGATGGCGAGGGCGGGCGAGGACTACAACCGCCTCGTGGGACTGCTGCCCGAGGTGTTTGTGGGGAAGGCCGAGAGACTGCGCGGCGTGATAAGGATAATGTGTGCGGCGGGGAAGAGGTGCATGAAGGAGAAGAGGATGCACATGGGTCCGTGGAGGAAGCACAAGTACATGCTGGCTAAGTGGCTCGGCGCATGTGAGAGAGTACTGCCAAAGATCGCCTTCCATGTGGAGCGGTTAAGAGGGCCGACTAGGGCGAGGCCACAAAGGACTTCCATGCTCACTTTTGATCTGCTTGAGAAGTTGTCGGACTTGCATTGCACTTCTATGGAGGTGGTTTGATTGCCGTCTTGTTTTATTTTATTTATTTTTTCTAAACAAAAACAAGATAAAGTAGTTGAGAGAGAGATGTATGGCTGGGTAGGTGTCAAAATATAGAATGAGAGAATTTGAGCAAATAAAAAGTTTTATTGCTCAATCAAAACAATAATATAAAAATAAAAAAATCACAACATACCCAGTCTCTGCCCTCTCTTTTTTGTAGGTCACTGATCCATACAACACCCATCAGATCCGCTCTTTTTGTGATGCACCGAACCTTGATAAAAAATTGGATCCCACACATTATTTTCATTATTATTGGATAATGAAAATGTGCCCGACCACCAAATTGTGTGGTGGAAGAAGAATTCAATTTAAGCAGCAAGAGTAAAATATAACACAATAAATATTCAAATGGCTGAATACCTAAAATATAAAAATTCAAATGAAAAATTTACAAATTTAAAAAAAAGTTTGTTATGTTCTTAAATAGTTAATTGAGTAGGAGAATATCTGAGAAGAGTAATTGACAATCTCCTCCTCTATCTTTTTTGGTTGAGTTAAATACAGTGATTCACCACATATCTTGTGTTTGTAGTCAATTTTTACCCCATGCAGTGTGAAAATTGTTTCACGAAGCTTCTTCCAATTTTTCCTTCTTAATTTCCTTTGAATTCCCTTTTATTTTCCACCGAATAACGGTCTCGGACGACTCTCTCTCAATGCATATAAGCTAAACAACAACACGGACTTCACTTTTTATTTAAAACTTTGGATTCCATCAAATGATGAAAGTACCCTCGATCCACTAAAAACATGCGCAGCATTCATTAAAACCATTATATCTTCTTGTAGGAAACTACACTTCAGATGATACAACTTCTATTGGAAAGCTGACGTAAATTCTACAACTTTTCTTTTTGTGTCAAGATTTGAAGAAACTTCCAACAATTATAAATATAGCTATGAACAGAAAACATCGCGGTTCCTTCTTCTAGGGTTCAGATTCCCTGTTTCCATTGGGAACAGGAAACATGATTTTTACCCAATCACCTTTGTCCACGTGGATTTCTCAATGGAGGCGGACGGAGTCGATAAAGATCAAGGCTCCATAATAGTTGCACTAAAATTGTAACAAAGTCATATATAATAATAACAAAAATCACAAATCAATCCCTTCATAAATGAGACTTGTGCAGCCCCACTTAAAAATCATAAATTCTCGTACATAAAATCCGTCGACACCGCGTCAAAAAAGTAAACCTCTCATTATAGACCTCTTATAATGAAACAATTGCACCTTGGTCCCTACAATTGAATTACTCTCAAGCACTAATATCAAATAATAGAAGGGGAAAAGGTGGGTTTTGATTTGATGAGAGAGGAAAAAAGAGGATCATACAAGATGGTGGGCAAGGTTTTCATTGAGGATTAATTCATCTATTTGGGACTTCAAAGATTCATATGAAGGTATTGATTGCTTGTAATTGGTTAAGTTTTAATTATTAGGTATGTTTGTTTTTAAAATTTTTTTATAAACAAGTTTGTGTTTATTTTTGCATAAAGGGCATAACCTAGATAATATATATTTAATAAAATATGTGAAAAATTGTTTAACAAAAGGGAACAAAAGTATTTTGAAGGAAAGATGAAATAGACAAAATAAAATTATAAAGTTGAGACTTACTATATATTTTGCAATAGTTGTATTTTTTCTAAGTGTTTGCTAAATAACAATTGAATTTGACAAATTTGTCTAACAGAAGAACATGAGAATGGCGTTGGAGTTGAATGATTTTTTAAACGGTCTGAATACTGAATTAGAATTAAGTAGTCATGTGAACGATTATAGTGAAAAAATCCAGTTGAATCCTTCTATCAATATTTTGACAGAAGATGTAGAATTAAATGCTTCTGATGAAAATGTTGAAGATGCAAGAGGGGTGCCAAAAATTGATATGGAATTTGATGATGAAGATATATCATACCAGTTCTATAATAAGTACTATGCTGAAAAATCAGGTTTTAGTATTTGTAAATCAAGTGTCAAGTTCAACTCTGAAAATGTTGTTACAAGTCAAAAATTTGTGTGTTCAAAGCAGGGTTTTCGTGAGAATATAAAAGGAGAAAAAATGGTGAAAAAAACAAGACTAGAAACAAGAACTGGTTGTAATGCATTTATGTCCATCAAAATTATGCATACAAAGAGGTATCATGTTAGCGGATTTGAAGATAATCATAACTGAAGTGGATATTTCCCCCTTCAGTTAAATTTGTAAATCTCTTTGCGGTAAACCTTAAAAATAAGAATTTGTGACTATATTTTACTCAATGACTGACTGTACTTGACTCAATGAATGACTGGGCCTTTAGAGTGTTGTCGCGCGACCTCTTTATAGGCTGCCTACGTACTCCTTGGGGATCAAGTTACACGTAGTTCCTTTTTTACCCTTGTAACCACCTCGCCACTAAGTGTTTAGTGGACCTTTTTCCAAGGAAACGTCCCCGATATTTATGCTCCACGTCGGCCCTTGATTACCCATGTTTTGCTGGTAGTGGGCCTTAAGTGCCAACTTGGCAGTTACAGACGTTAGTGGTTTTCTAACCGTTTCTCTGTTCTGCTCGAGGTCTCTTGATGTGCTTGCATGTACGTCTCACAGTATGTCTGCGAGGAGTAAGGTCGACCGACCAGACCTCATATCAGGTCGACCGACCAGACTTGTGCAGCATTCATTAAAACCATTATATCTTCTTGTAGGAAACTACACTTCAGATGATACAACTTCTATTGGAAAGCTGACGTAAATTCCACAACTTTTCTTTTTGTGTCAAGATTTGAAGAAACTTCCAACAATTATAAATATAGCTATGAACAGAAAACATCGCGGTTCCTTCTTTTAGGGGTAAAAATAGCCATAACTTTTCCAATATAGCTCATGACTTCAAATCAATTTTATATGAATGTTAATAAAAATTGAAGATTTATATGGTTATCTCGAATCCAAATATGTCTCCAAAGTACTTTATAAAAATAGAACCAAATATACAACTTTAAGGACAATAAAGACTCAATTTGGCATAAATGCTTTCCTACAATCCAAACATGCAAATATTAGCATAAACCAGCATAAGAGGGTTCTGAAGTTAAGCGTGCTTGTGCGATAATAGTATTATGATGGGCAACCTCTTAGGAAGTGCTCGTGTCGCACCCCTCCAAAATCTTCTTTTTACCAATAAAAAAAAACATAATTCTAAATTAAAGTATCAACTGTCAACATATAATTTTCTCCCTAACAAGAAAGTAAAATAAAATAAACTTAACATATATTCTCCTCTATAATATCCGTGTAGAAGGGTCTACATTACCTTTAAAAAATGGATAATGTTACGTATAGTCATGTTTCTAGTCTCAATTTTAATTTACACATGTTTTAAATTTTTTAAAAATAGTATACATCATCTAATAAGGTACTTGATTTTATAAAAAAAATAAAGCATATGCTTAAACGAATTGTATGGATACATTTATAGAAAATGTTAAAAAAATTTATCAATGCATATATCTTGTTAATATAAGTATATGCTTTGTTAATTTTCTATCGATGTATATAGAACTGGATTTAAGAGTGAAAAAAGCCACTAGGTTTGACAACAGTAAAAAAAAAAAAAAAAAAAAACACATAATCTCCTCTATCCTCTGGTGGGTCTCGAAACACATATTGTTAATCACATACATAGACACCCCTGATGGGATAGGTGAAGCGGCGGACCCCCAAAAAATAATCTTGATTGAAATTATTTTAATCATTTATTTAAATATAAGCTACTCTAAACAACATTCAACCCTCGAGAACCAACGATTCTAAGAGAAATGGATAGGGGAATTGGGGGGGTGGGGTGGGGGGGAGGAGAATAGAGTACAATAGGAAAAAATAAAACATTTAAATATATAATTAAGCTACTCTACCATTTAAATAAATCTAGAATAAACCTAAATAAAGAAGAATCATTTAAGTATAAGCTACTCTAAACAAACCCTCCCCCCTCCCTCCCACCGACAATTCTCTCCCATGCGATCCACGTTATTATCCTGTGGATGCTAATGTCCTGTTTGGAAAAACTGGGGAATAAATATAAAAACATGTTTGTTAGTAAGGAATATGCATATATAACTATATTAAAATAGGTGAGAATAAACTGATACTGATTTTACAGGTTCCCTTTAAAATTGTATTATTTACTCCAATCTATTCTACTTGTTAAAGGGAAGCTTATATGTTAAATGATCACATATTATCACATCTTATAAATCAGGGACATACTTAATAATTCACCATTTACAAATAATTATACACATTTTATTCATAGCTTATCTATGTTCAACCAAACAACGAAAAATTTCATTATTATATTTTCTAACGAGAATATCTAAAAACACAGCCGAACAAAAAATGTTTTATCAATATTAGAATAGTTATATATCACAAAATAATTTGTCACTATCCTCCATTTGGGCAATAAACGACATAATTCGAGATAGATAACTATTTTAGTACAAATGATTGTACCAATGAGTAAATCACTTTATGGTTGGTTATGTTATTTATTATTCATGTTGGAAAACGTATTAATGAAATTTTGGTGTTCAATTGATTATGAATAAGTTGTTTATAAAAGGTGCATAAGATATGTATACTGGTTTATAAAGATAAAAAAATATTTGATATGCAGACCCCTTAATTTTTATGATGCGATGATAAATTATTTAATATATAAATCCTTTTATACTAATGGAATCAAATAATTGAAAAAACATTATTTTATTGAGAACCTAAAATAATAATACTAATTTATTTTAATTTTTTTTATTCAGATATAATTATATCCACCTATTCTTTAAAATAAATATACTAACTGGATTTTACATACACCCATATGAGACCCTTATATGATTATATCACATATATTCTTAACGCAACACAATTTGAGCCAATTGTTAAATGGGAAAACTCATATGACGACGAAACACTCCCAAATAGACAAAATAAATTGTCCGTCCGATCCATGGGCTCCATCAATCATACACCGTCCGATTAGACCGAGCAACCGCGTCACATCCATCATCATCCTTTAACGTGGACTGTTGATTCGGATATGGTCTTCAGTGAGGTGTCGGTGAGCTGCACCTGTCGATTGAAAAAAAAAAAAAAATCTAAATTTACTTAACATAATAAATCTAAATAAAAAATTGATTAAGATTAGATGACGTACACGTTTCATTCATACTAATCTGATTTGATGGGATAATAAACATGTAAGGATTGTGAGATGTATCTCGATCGATCAAATTGGTCTCAATGATGTGCATAGATAAATCAAATTATCTCATCATTAACCCTTCCAGGTCTCCAAAGGCCAAAAAAAAAAAAAAAAACTTTTTTTTTTCTTTCATTGTGAGTCTAATAAAAGAAGTCTCTCAAACTTTTTGACTTTTATATTATAGTTTTAAATATAAGCTACTCTAAACAACCCTTACCCCTCGAAGACCAATGTCTCTCCGGCGTGATCTACCTTATTAGCCTGAGGGCGGTACTGTCTTATTTGGATAGAGGAACAGGGAGGTGAATAGAGTACAATAACAAAGAATAAACTTAAAAACATTTAAATATATAATCAAGACTCCATTTAAATAAATCTAGAATAAACCTAAATAAGGAAGAATCACGAGGAATTGCAGGGGGGGGGGGGGGGGGTTCCCTTAGAATTGTGTTATTAACTCTAATCTATTCAACTGGTTTAAGGGAATCTTATATTTTAAATGATCACCTGTTATCATATCTTATAAATTAAGGGACTACATATTAATTCTTCATATATAAATAATTATATACATTTTATTCACAACTTATCCATGATCAACTAAACAACAAAAAACTTCATTATTACATTTTCTAACTACAATATATAAAAACACAGCCAAACAAAAAACTAGAATAGTTCAAACAAAAAAATCTTTATCAATATTAGAATAGTTATATACACAAACTAGTTTATGTCACTATCCATTTGGGGGCGACAGTCATTATGCATTCCAACCTCTAAGCCTCCATTTGTGCAATTAACGGCATAATTAAGATGTTTCGTGATAGATAACTATTCTAGTATAGATGATTGCACCAATTGAATAAATCACTTTATGATCGATTATGTTTTTAATTATTCATGTTGGGAAATGTATTAATGAATTTTTTGTTGTTCCGTTGATTATGAATAAGTTGTTTATAAAAGATGAATATGATATGTATACTGGTTTATAAAAAAGTAAAAAAATATTTAACATGTGGACCCTTTAATTTCTACAATGTGATGATAGATTATTTAATATGTGTGTCCTTTTATACAAAATGAAATCAAATAATTGGAATAACATTATTTTATTAAGGACCTAAAATGTTAATATCAATTTTTTTTTAATTCAGATATAATTATATTCAACTATTCTTTAAAACAAATATGTTTATTGGGATTATAGATACACCCGTATTAGACCCTTATATCACATGTATTCTTCTATTGATACGTAACGCAACACGATTTGAGACTATTGTTAAATGGGAAAAGTCATCCAAAAACTCATATGACGACGAACCACTCCCAACTAGACAAAATAAATTGTCTGTTCGATCCTTGGGCTCCATCAATCATACACCGTCCGATTAGACCGAGCAACCGCGTCACATATCATCATCATTCTTTAAAAAAGAAGAAACTAAGCATTTATTATACACACACGTTCATAAAATATCACGGTCACCAACTTTTTTTTTTTTTACTGTGCGTTTAGTTGAACAATGGTACAACTTTTACTATTAATAGAAAATGTGTTATATAAATGTATAACTAAATAGATAAAATGGAACAACTTCTTACCTACTAACATATTTAACTTAAATATCATCGAAAGCTACATTTTAAAAAATAAGTTTTGTTAATGAGTGTCTTTAAATTTTATATATTTTATTATAGTGGATTGATATTGTAGATTATACATTGAAAATTATAAGAAATACATGTAAAAGAAATGTTAATTTAATAAAAAAATTGGATATGAGAGAAAAAAAAGGAATATGGGAGGGAAGAAAAAAAAACGTCGATGAATTTATTAAGGGTATTGTTGGTATTTTTAAAAAAAAATTTAATTTATGAAAAATTGTTCAAATACCCATTGACTAGGGTCTAAATTTTTTTTTACCCCCGAACTTTTTTTAATTTTCTATTTACTTCTGAAATCTGGTCTTTTTTTTTTTTTTGCCCCTAGACCTGTGCCACCTCATTTTTTATACCTAAACCACCCCCATCTGTAAATTAGTATTATATTTTTGTAATTTACATGTCCTTAGTTTAGTTTTATATATGATATTACATATTTGTTGTGTAAATTATAGTTTTGTAATTTCTATTGTAATTATTATAAAAATAATAGAAGATATTACATTTCTATTATGTAAATAGTAGATTATGTCATTGGGCATCACATTGGTAGTTTTTGTTGTAGTTGTTATGTAAACGTTAATTTCAGTAATTGTTAAATACATTGATCAAGAAATAACTTTATTAAAATATTACAATTGTTCATAAATTTTCAGTTCAGATTCATGCTATTACTAATTTTGTTCATATTGCTAAATAAAAATTTATTTAAGTGTTTGATTATTGTATTTTTTATATAGCTTGAAAAACTCATTCTTCATTATGAAGTACATTGAATGTCTAGTTCGATAATCTTGTTTCATTTTATCCAAGAGGATATAAAGAGGATTAAGGAGGAGATAACAATTAATCATTAAGATTCGAAGAAAACGTCATAATTCAAACAATTGATGTATCTGTTTTAACGAAACTTTGAGATTGTATCTATAACAATTTTGTGTATATTGAATGCATTTACGGATGATAATATCATGACATTGAGAATGTATATATGACAATTTTGTGTATAAACATCTTTGCGTACTTTAATATTTTTGTAGATAAATATTAAATATATATAACTATGCATATAATTTCTGTATGTATCACATTATATTTCTGTATTTCTGAAACTCTATTTGTAAGGGATAATTCAGGCATTATGAAAATTCAGGGGCAAAAAAAAATAAAACCAGATTTCAGGGGTAAATAAAAATAAAAAAAAGTCTAGGGGCAAAAAAAAAAAATTTGACCCTTAATCAAGAGGTATTTAAACAATTCCCTCTTTAATTTGTTGATTTATTTCATAATTAGTTTTGTTAGATTGATTAAAAATATTACAATAATGTTGATCAACAAGTGCTATTAAGACACTAGTTAATATAACATTTTAAAAATATAAGGGACAACTTCTTATATAATACAAAAAATTATTTTTTCAATTGCACAACCAAACAACATCGAATTATTGCGCCACATATAATATGAGTTTTCTCGTAAAAGTTTTTTATTGCACTAATAATATATTAGTTTTCTCGTATTTTTGTTATGTTCATGTTGGTTTAGACCAAATAATATATCAAAATGTTTTAATTGAGCAATAGAACTTCTTGTTTGTTCAAATTCTCTCATTCTATATTTTATCACCTAGCTATATAACCTTACAACTCTCCCTCAACTACTTTACAATGCAAACACACATCCTTGTTTATTAAAAGAAAAAATAGAAACACCAAGAATGCAATCAAACCCACCTCCACCGAGGTGCAATGCAAGCCCAGCAACTTCTCAAGCAGATCAAAAGTGAGCATCGAAGCCTTCGCCGGCTTTGCCCTCGTCGGCCCTGTTAGCCGCTCGACAGGGAAGGCGATCTTTGGCAGCACCCTCTCACACGCGCCAAGCCACTTAGCAAGCATGTACTTGTGCTTCCTCCACGGATCCATGTGCATCCTCTTCTCTTTCATGCACCTCTTCCCCGCCGCGCACATTATCTTTATCACGCTGCGCTACCTTCCCCACGAGCACCTCGGGTAGCAGCCCCATAAGGCGGTTGTAGTCCTCGCCCGTCCTGGCCATCTCGAACTCCCCTCGGAATCTCAACTCGATCACCACCCGCACTGTAGTCCCTCTCTTGGCATCCAACACGTCTATGTAGCTGTGTTCACCAGAAGGGATGTCTGGTGAGCTGCGCCACTTGGGTCTGTAGAGGGCACTATTGTGCCCCATCATTTTATTTTGCCAACCCCAGTATTCAACGACGGCCACTTTTATTTTGCCACGCACACGTGCAAACCGTCGCGTCCAACTGCCTCCGCCACATCGCGCCGCACCGCGCTTCCATTGAGATGCTCCTAGACAAGGCCTTCTGTAACAAATCATTAAGCATCATCAACGTTGTAAAAAATGCTTCATAGGTTAGGGTCGGGGATTAATCAATTAGAATAGTTGTGTGCGCGGCGTGATAAAGATATTGTGTACGGCGGGGAAGTGGTGCATGAAGGAGAAGAGGTTGCACATGGATCTGTGGACAAAGCACAAGTACATGCAGGCTAAGTTGCTCGGCGCGTGTGACAGGGCCGACGAGGGCAAAACCGCCGAAGGCTTCGATCCTCACTTTTGATCTGCTTGAGAAGTTGCCGGGCTTGCATTGCACTTCTATGGAGGGGGGTTGATTGTAGTCTGGGGTTTTTTTTTGTTTTTTTGAATATAAACAAGAATGCATGTTTGTATTGTAAAGTACTTGATAGAGAGATGTATGGCTAGATAGGTGTCAAAATATAGAATGAGAGAATTAGAGCAAATAAGAAGTTTTATTGCTCAATTAAAACCATAATATAGAAGTCAAAAAGTTTGAGAGACTGTCTTTTAGACCCATAATGAGAAAAAAAACTCTTAATTTAAAAGGGCCTATTTATTGGCTTTTGGGAGATTGAAGGGTTAATAATAAAACAATTTGATTTGTCTACAGACATAAGTGAAACTAAATTGGTTGATCGAGATACATCTTGTAATCCTAATAAGCTTCGTATCCCATCAAATCAGATAAGTCTAAATGAAATGTGTACAACTTATCGTTGGAATGGATACCCTCACCACAATTTTTATCCCATCACACTCATATTATATTATTTCCAACTCCATATGCTCTCTATATATATATATATATATATATATATATATATATATATATATATATATATATATATGATACGTAAAACTAATATATTATTAGTGCAATAAAAAACTTTTAAGAGATTTAAACTCTCTTTAGAGTTTTATACTCTACACTACATCTCGCAATCTCTACGAAATTCGTTAACATGCAACCAACATATTTGTAAATTAAAGTATCAACTGTCAACATATAATTTTTCTCAATAACAAGAAAGTGAAATAAAAAAAAATAAACTTAATATATATTCTCCTCTATAAAATCCGTATGGAAGGGTCAACATTACCCTTAAAAAAATCATACTCTCCACTATCCTCTGGTGGGTCTCAAAACATATTGTCAATCACATGCATAGACACGTACCCCTGATGGGATAGGTGAAGCGGCGGACCCCAAAAAAATAATCTTGAGAATTTGTTTGAGAATTTGTTTTAATCATTTATTTAAATATAAGCTACTATAAACAACCCTCTCCCCTCGAGAACCAACGATTCTCTCCCATGTGATCTATGTTGTTAGCCTGTGGATGGTACTGGGATAGAGGAATAAGATACTAATACAGTAAAATAAGCAAGAATAAACCTAAAAACATTAAAAAAATATAATTAAGCTCCTCTACCATTTAAAATAAATCTAGGATAAACCTAAATAAAGAAGAATCATTTCAATATAAGCTACTCTAAACAACCCTGCCTCCCCTTCGAGAACCGGCAATTCTCTCCCATGTGATCCACGTTATTATTCTGTGGATGCTATTGTCTGAAAAGGGGGGAGGAGATCGAATATGATGGAATATGGAGGAATAAACATAAAAACATGTTTGGTCGTAAGGAATATGTGGATATAACTATATCATAATAAGTAAGAATAAGATAATATTGATTTTGCAGGTCTCATTTAGAATTGTATTATCTATTCCAATCTATTCCACTTGTTTAAGGGAATTTCTTATATGTTAAATGATTATTTGTTATCACATCTTATAAATCAGGGGCTTATATATTAATTCACCATATATAAATAATTATACATATTTTATTCATAATTTATCCATAATCAAGCAAACAACAAAAAGTTTCATTATTAAATTCCCAACGAGAATATCTAAAATCAAACAAAAAATGCTTTATCAATAGTAGAATAGTTATATATCACAAAACAATTATATCACTATCCTCCATCTAGGCAATTAACGACATAATTAAGATGTTTCGACATAGATAACTATTCTGGTATAGATGATTATATCAATCGAACGGTTAGAAACAGAGAATAAAATAATGAAATCCCTATATTCCACTTAGGGGTTAGTCCCTTTATATATACAAATATCTAGGAGTTACACGTGTAATACACTACACACATTATAAGATAACACATATAATCTAACAGCCCTCCTCAAACTCACGGTGGATCATACAAAGTGAGTTTGCGAAGAAGAAACTGAAATCGAGGAACTGGATGTGACTTCGTAAAGAAATCAGCAAGCTGCTCAGCAGAGGAGATATGCGGAAGCGATAATGTCTCTGCAAGAAAGTGCTGACGAACGAAGTGACAATCGATCTCAATGTGTTTGGTCCTCTCATGAAAGACCGGATTGCTAGCAATCTGAATAGCAGACCGGTTATCACAGTGAAGAGGAGTAGGACCAGTCATAGTAACTCCTAGATCCACCAAGAGACGTCTGAGATGAACAATCTCCTTGGTGGTGATAGCCATGGCTCGATATTCAGCCTCAGTGCTGGAAAGAGAAACAACCTCCTGTTTCTTGCTGCGCCAAGAGATGATAGAATCTCCGAGAAATATGCAGAAACCAGTGGTGGAGCGTCTAGTCGTCGGGTCTCCAGCCCAATCAGCATCAGTGTAAGCCCTGAGAACCAGAGTCGAAGAGGATGACAGATAGATCGATCTAGTGATAGTACCACGCAAATATCTAAGAATTCGCATAAGAGCACCATAATGCACTGATCGAGGAGCCGAGACAAACTGACTAACAATACTGACGGCATGAGCAATGTCAGGTCTAGTGATGCAGAGATACACAAGCTGACCCACGATCTGTCTGTATCGAGTGGGATCTGAGAGGAGCTCACCATCCGTAGGACGAAGCTTCACATTAAGCTCAAGAGGAGTATCCGCACTGCGGGTATCGGAGAGGGCAGCACGCTCTAAAATGTCAGCTGTATACTTCTGTTGAGAAAGCAGAATCCCACGATCACTCTGTGCAATTTCGAGACCAAGGAAGTAGCGAAGAGTACCAAGATCTTTCATCTGAAACTGTCGACTGAGGTGATTCTTGACCCGAGTAATACCAGCGGAGTCATCGCCAGTTATAATCATGTCGTCAACATACAGAAGAAGGATTACCCGCCCCTGCGATGAGGATCGCACAAACATAGAGTGGTCCTGGTGGCTCTCAACAAAACCAGCTGTCAGAATAACACTGCGAAAACGCTCAAACCAGGCACGAGGAGCTTGTTTCAGTCCGTATATAGCCCGCCGAAGACGACAAACATGCTGAGGAGGAGTGCTGAGACCTGGAGGTGGTTGCATATAAACAACCTCAGATAAATCACCATGAAGAAAAGCATTCTTCACGTCCATCTGAAAGAGAGACCAGCGACGAACAGCAGCAACGGCGAGAAGGGTGCGAACAGTAGTCATCTGAGCAACAGGAGCAAAGGTCTCCTCATAGTCAATGCCATACTCCTGAGTGAAACCTCTAGCAACAAGACGAGCCTTATGGCGTTCAATGGAACCATCAGGGCGATGCTTGATCTTGAAAATCCACTTGCAGCTGATAGGGGTAACACCATCCGGAAGGGGAACAACATCCCAGGTCTGTGTCTGGTCAAACGCCTCAAACTCCTCAGCCATGGCCTGCTGCCACTCAGGGTACTCGACTGCCTCGTGATAAGATCGGGGCTCACGGTGGACATGTATAGCTGTGAGATAGGCCTGAAATTGTGGAGAGTAGGTACTGACAGATGCAAAACCAAACTGGTCTGGTGGCCCCGAGTCGTGACTGAAGCGGGAAGGAGGGTGACGCGCACGGTGAGGATAACGAGGCAAAGGATGAGGATCCACGGCAGGAGGAGGCGCGTCAGGCGTGGGAGTCGGAGGACCAGTGGAAGTATCTTCAGTAGGGACAATAGGTGACACACTGGGAGGAGAGGGTGGGTTATCTGCAGGATTGTCAGGTTGAGACGCAGGGGTAGGAACAGACTCTAGTGCAACAGGTAGGCCAGGAAAAGGAAGAGACGTAATAGGAGAGACCTGAATAGGAGGAGAGGACGGAGTGGGTGAAGAGAAAAAATAGGGAACATCCTCGACAAAGGACACATGACGAGCGATCCAAAATCGATCTCCAACAGGATCATAGCAGCGATAACCCTTGTGTTCGAAGCTAATCCCCAAGAATACACACTTTACTGACCGAGCGGCCAACTTGGTGCGTTGATGAGGAGGGAGAAGCACAAAACACGTACATCCAAATGTGCGAAGTCTGCTATAATCAGGGTGAGAAGAATAAAGACGCTCATGAGGAGTCATACCGGAGAGGACAGAGGAGGGGGTGATATTGATAAGATGGACACAGAGAAGAGCAGCTTCAGCCCAGAACATACTGGGGACTGAAGAGGAAAGTAAGAGAGCACGAGTCGTCTCAAGAATATGACGATGTTTACGTTCAGCAACCCCATTTTGCTCATGAGTGTAGGGGCATGATTGCTGAAAAAGGGTGCCATGAGAATGAAGAAGAGAACGCATCGTAGAAGAGATGTATTCTCGAGCACAATCAGACCTAAAAGTTTTGATACGAGCTTGAAATTGGGTATAAATCATATTGGTAAAAATCTCATAAATTTTGGGAACCTCAGAACGTTGACGCAATAAATAAATCCAAGTAAAACGAGAGTAATCATCAATAAAACTAATATAATAAGAAAAACCACTCTTTGAGGTTACATGAGATGGGCCCCAAATGTCAGAATGAACAAGCTCAAATGGACTAGAGGACTGATTATTACTAGGACTAAAAGGAGTAGCCACAGGTTTGGCTAATTTACAGCCCTCGCAAACAGAAAGTGGAGAAAAAGAAATACGACCTAAGACACCAGATTGAAATAGTTCTTTGAGACGAGACTCAGACACATGACCTAACCTTCGATGCCACAAATCGACATCAGAAGTGACGCTACCACAGAAGACAGATGGATCAGGAACGGGAAGACGAAGATACTCCACGTAATAAAGTCCACCAAGCCTACGTCCAACGCCAATCCTCTGCCCTAATCGTGGATCTGCACAAGACAACCAGAGGTGGTAAAGGTAACAGTGAGACCAGAATCACACAATCGGCTAATAGATATAAGATTCATGCAAAGGTCAGGGGCATGTAAAACAAATGGTAATGAAATGCGTCCTGTAGGGTCAGAGGTGGTAGTGATCGATCCACACTGCGTGATGACTAAAGGGGAGCCATCTGCAGTATGAATCGTGGGCAGGTGTGAAGGTGCCGGTGAGCATGCAGTGAGGACAGAACTGTCCGGTGTCATGTGATGTGAAGCACCTGAATCAAAAATCCAATGAACAGGAGTACCCAAAGTAGTAGAGAAAGCAGAGGGAGTAGAAGAACCAGGAGGAGGTTGCTGTATGATCAGTTGATCGAGGCTCTCTCGGATACGCCCAAGCTGATCTGTGTATGAAGATGGAGCGTCAGTGGCAACAGCAACAGAAGTATAGGGAGCAGTGGGGCGACCGGATGTCCAGTCCTCTTGCAGTGAGTACAGAATGTATTCTTTCGAGAGGAGCCGGTGAGTGTCGTAGGAGGAGTAGCTGCCAAGACACCCTCATAAGTGGAAGATGGAGTGGACTGGCGCAATGCAATGGTGCGAAGACGAGTCTCCTCAGCAACAACCTCAGTGATAGCGGATTCCAGTCGAGGAAGTGGATCCCGATGTATGAGTTGACCGGCCAATGCGGAGAACTCTGGACGAAGAGCCATCAGATACTGATACAACTCACGACGATCACGAAAAGCTTCTCGCTCAGCGGGAGTGGCCATCGGTCCAAGCTCAAGCGCACGAAGCTCCCTGAAGTTCGCCCTCATGCGGCCATATAGAGTCTGGGCAGATAGATCACCTTGAGTAGCAGTCTGAGTGTCGATCAGAAGTTGATATTCACGAGCACCGCTTTTCTCTACAAAGCGGTCACAAAGATGAGTCCATAGTGCGGCAGACGACGAAAAACCAGTGAGATCTGCACGGATCGAACGATCAACAGAGTTGATCAAATAAGAGAATACGCGTCTGTCTCGTGTGCGCCAGGTGATAAATGTCGGGTCTTGATCAGACGGTTGCACAATAGAACCATCAATATAACCGACAAGATGACAACGATCGAGAGCGCTCCGTACCGTAATGTGCCAGGGTGACCAATCTTCGGTAGAACTAAGAGGAAAATCGGTCGAGTTCGGAAGATTGTCCCAAAAATTCTCAAAACATGCCATTTGAGAGAGAGTAGCAGCCTGAGAGAGATCAGAAACCTTCGAAGTTGGTAACGGAAGAGTAGGGTCGTCGTTGATTTCTGACATTGTGCAGAACCACTCGGATGAGGATTAGAAGCAGACGAGGACGTAGAGCACGAAAAATCGAGCAAAATGGACTCCTGGATCACCTTAATCGGACTTCCGGAGAGGAAGTTATGACCGATTTAGTGATTTTGAAGTCTCAAGCGGCGCCGGAGGCGGCGGAGGGCGGCCGGAGGTGGTGGCGGGCTGCCGGAGGGCGGATTCGGCAAGGGCACGACGGCGACGGCAAGGGCACGACGGCGACGGCAAGGGCACGACGGCGACGGCAAGGGCACGACGGCGACAGCAAGGGCACGACGGCGACAGCGACGGCAAGGGCACGACGGCGACGGCAAGGGCACGATGGCGACGGCAACGGCAAGGGCACGACGGCGACGGCGACGGCAAGGGCACGACGGCGACGGTGAAGGATTCCAAAAAAAAATTAAAAAAACTAGGGTTTTTTAATTTCTAGCTCTGATACCATGTTAGAAACAGAGAATAAAATAATGAAATCCCTATATTTCACTTAGGGGTTAGTCCCTTTATATATACAAATATCTAGGAGTTACACGTGTAATACACTACACACATTATAAGATAACACATATAATCTAACACGAATAAATCACTTTATGATTGGTTATATTTCTAATTATTTTTGTTAGAAAAGTATTAATGAAATTTTTGTTGTTTCGTTAATTATGAATAAGTTGTTTATGAAAAGGCGAATAAGATATGTATATTGGTTTATAAAAAAATAAAAAAATTATTTAACATGTGAACCATTTGATTTCTAAGATGTGATAATAAATTATTTAATATGTGATCCATTTATACGATTGAAATCAAATGATTAAAATAACATTATTTTAAAGAAGACTTAAAATGATTATACCAGTTTTTTTTTTTTTACTAAGACATAATTATATCCAAGTATTCTTTAGAACTAATCAGCTTATTGGGATTATACATACACCCCTATTAGACTCTTATATCACATATTTTCTTCTGTGACGCAACACAATTTAAGCCAAGTCATCCAGAAACTCATATGACGACGAACCACTCCCAACTTTAGACAAAATAAATTGTCTGTCCGATCCATAAGTTATATCAATCATACACTTCTGTAACGCGGACTGTTAGACTCGGATAAGGCCATCAGTAAGGTGTCGGCGAGCCCCAGCAGTCGATTGATAAAAAAAAAAAAATCTAAATTTTTTCCTGCCGTCCGTCCGATCGCTGTCCTTATTATGGACCCCACCCATAGAAATAATGAGACCTTGAATCGACAACTCGAGCATTTATTTGCACCAAAAAAATAAATAAAAAGAAAAACAATCAGCATTTGTTATACACACATGACACATGTTCATGAAATATCAGGGTTAGTGTGCGTTTGGTTCAACCATTGTAGGTATTATTATTATTATTATTATTATTATTTTGAGATACGTATGGGCTATTGAAGAGTTACAAGTAGGTCTGTCAACAGATCGGGTTTAAGTTGGGTCGAGGTGAACCTGGATCCAACCCGTTTGATTGTCAGGTCCTTCAGGTCTGATCTATCTCGGGTCTCGGGTCGGGTCGGGTCGGATCGACCCATTAATAAGTCCAGACCAGACAAATAGAGGTTGAAAGACTTTTCAAAGACCTACAATGGCTTCATTTTTTTTTTCTTTTTAATAAAGTCTAGTGTGTTATAAATAGTTCTTCACTATTTTAATTTTTAAATGTTTTATGAGGAAACATTTAGAATACGGTTTAGATTATTATGCTTTTAGGTGAAGTCAAAAGGTTGTAAAAATATTTCAAATGTTTAAAATTTTAAATGATTATTCAATATTAAGTTATAAATGTTTGGTTGAATCATGAGTGTTAGGTTGGATCATAAAAAAAAAAAAACATAATATTTGGGTTGGGTCAATCCGGTCTAACTGGTCCATAGGATCGGATCGGGGTAGACTCAGACCCGACCCGTTTTGATTATCGGGTTCTTCAAATCGAGTATTTACACCTTTTATCTGATTGGGTTCGGGTCAGGTCCGGGTTGACCTGTGACCCGTGGACAAGCCTAGCTACAAGTCTCACCTTACATTACTGCTACAAACTATTTGCTGGATCAACATGGATCCACAAACTGAACCTGGGCAAAACCCCGTATAACAAACCCATTGGGCTTTTCCATCATTTTTCTGGTGCCGATGAAATCAAAACCGCATCAATCCCTGGGTGGGCGATATCCCAGTCCACCATGCCAAGTCGGGCGGGACAACCATTGTACAGATTTTATGTTTATAGGACGTTGTGTTTTATGCAACCAAATATATAAAATAGAGCAGCTTATTATTAACCGACAGATTTTAATTAAATAATGTTTAAAATTATATTTTAAAAAATCTAAAGCACAGTTTACTAAATAATCAGTTTTAAAATCCAACTAAAAAATCAAATTTACAATTACTTAACCACACACGGCGTCACGGCCTCATGAAGACATGAAATCTCGAACAAACATAAAATATAAGACCTGACGTGGATCCGCATCAACGAAGAGCTCCATCCAATGCATCTTCTACGTGTACATCTAGCTATCAAAACCACGTTTGCGGCGGCCGGTTCGTCCACGTCATCATTGCAGGTCCCCTCCCGCAAAATCTGGCGCTATAAATCGGCGGATAAAACAAGAAAAGAAATGAGTGTCGACCGCGAAATTCAAAGCATATCGGACACGGTTTCCTGGTTCTTCGAGGGGACCGAGTGGGCCTCGCCGTCTTCGCCGGAGAGCTGCTGTGATGTCAGCATCGATGATGACGTGGAAGCCGAGGAGGCGGCGGAGGCCGTGCAAGACAAGGCGGCCTTCTGGAACAGTCCACAGCAGCTCCGCCAAGTGAGTTGTTATTTTTGGAGGAATGGTTCAAATACCCCTTGACCAACACTTTAATTGGGGGGTAGTCGATACGGACTTTGATAGATTTCTGTGGACATTATTTAAGTGATGGACTTTTATAGACTTTGCAGACTTTCACAGATTTTTGCAGACTTTCGTGGATTTTTGCAGACTTTCACAAATTGATTCTCATGGACTTTCACAGATTTTCAAAACATTTGCAGACTTTCATAGATTGACTCTTATGGATTTTCATGGACTTTCACAGACTTTTGTAGACTTTCACAAATCACTCTCATGGACTTTCACATACTTTTACAGACTTTCAGAGATTGACTCTTTTCACATGTGGATTTCTATTAATAAACACAAAAATATTTTTAGAATTTTAAAATAACAAATAAAGAACTCAAATATTCAAATTCAACATAAATTATTGATACCCAACATAAAATATAATTTAATATAGTAACATTGATGCAGCATTACATTATGCATGGCATTGTAATCAATTTCAAACACACACCCACACACACGGACAAAACACGACTACTTGATTAACCACATCATATAAATCTAATTTCATATATACACACATACCAAACAATACAATATATAATGGACCACCAAACAGAAAGTACCATAAACATGTATAATGTACGGTAGATATCAACACAAGAACAATATGCTTCAGTTTGAAAAAAAAAATAGTGGATGATATATATTATATATTATACACAGTATTAAAAAATAATTTATTGCAACAAAAGCAAATCCATAATTCTTAGATATTCGTCAAATATATGAGTAGATATCAATATTTCATGCATATTCACATTCATAAAAAATTCTTCTTCATTAAAAACAATCAATCTAATAAAATAACATAGAGAAAAAAAATACCTTCTATTGAGAAAAATCCACAATGAGCCAACTTTTTTTTTTGTAGAGAGAAAAAATCATAAGCTTTTATAGAGGGGAGGGATGAGTTTTTAATTAGGAAGATAATAAAATAAGGAAATATATATATTATAAAAATCAAATCAAACATTATACATATAATCAAATATATGATAAATATATATTTTAAAAAATAATTGTGGATGATCTAGGCATATATAATATAATCTACCATTCTCATGTATTCATCAAACATATGAGGTGATAGGAATATTTCATACATATGGACATTCATAAAAAAAAAAGATGATAAATAAAGAAAAAAAAATGTGAATAAAAATATGAAAGGCATGTGATAAAAATCATAAAGTAGATTTGTTAAAAGAAAAAAAGAAGAAATATTCACAATGCTGGAATAAAAGTCCATGAGAATCCCTCCCATTTGGGTGGGATTTTGAAATGACTTTTTCCTTTATATTTCTCTCTCTAAAGTCCACAAGAATCCATCACTTATGAAAGTCTTCACAAATCCTATTTAAATTGAATAACACATGATAAAATGTCTACTATGAGGAGTCTCAATCGAATAACGCTGGACTTTTTGTCACCGACATAATGTCTTAATTGAGTAACACTGGACTTTATGTCCACGAAATAATGTCTCAATCGAATAACGCTGGATTTTATGTCCACGAAATAACGTCTCAATCGAATAACGCTAGACTTTTTGTCCACGAAATAATGTCTCAATCGAATAACGCTGGACTTTTTGTCCATGAAATAATGTCTCAATCAAATAACGCTGGACTTTTTGTCCACGAACCAAAGTCCTGATTGAAAAACACAAGATTTACAAATCCACGAGCATGGACATTTTGTCCATGAAAATCCTAATTGACTACCCCCCTATAATTGTTGTTATGTTTCTTGATTTTTTTTTAATTTTTTATTTATCCTTGAAATCCTGTTCTATTTTTTTTTGTGTTATTCACCCATGCCACATCACCATTTTATACCATAAACTACCACCGCCCTTTTTTCCTACAAAAAAAATTCCCCTCCTTCCAAAACATCATCGTTCCTCTCAAAATATTTTCTTCCCTCCAAAACCATTCTCTCTACCTCCAAAACTCTATCTTTCTCTTCCCAAACAACTCTCTTCCTAACGTTTTCTCTTCCCAATGGTCCCTACAACGTTCTATCTCTTCGGTGATCTCTGCGACATTCTCTCTTCACGGCGACTCTCGCGACCTTCTCCCTAATGTTCTCTCTCCCAAGTGAAACGGCAACCGCAACCTCCCTCTCTCTCCAACCATGTCTCCCCAACCTTCCCTCTTCATTAGAACTTCCGGCAACCCCCTCAACCTTTTGGATCCCCAGCTGTTATATATGTGTCACTTTTAACCTGTTGGTAACCGTTAGAGCGTTCTGGCAGTTTTCGGTTTTTACCGGTTTTTCGATCGGAACCGCTTATTTTTGGACTGTTAGCTATCGTCCTGAGTTAGAGGACTCCGATTAAAAATCTAACTGCATATTTGGTGTCCTGGTGCCATTTCTGACCTCCCACGAAAATTTCATCGAATTCTGGCATCGTTTGCAAAAATTTCGCAGTTCCGGGGCGTATCCGGGTTTTTAAGTCGCGCACTATAAATTGGGGTGAGCTAATTTCGAGGAGCACTGTTCATCGTCTTCCTCGTCGAGATCTCTCTCTCCCCTCTCCGTTTTTCTTCCTTTCAAGCCCCCTAGACCCCTCAAAATCGAAAACCTAAAGCACGGGAAGTGTAGATCGGGTCCCGATCTACACTCCGGTGTCTTCAAAACCCGATTCCGACGACTTTAGCCTCCCCGACCTCCCCTTTTCGTCCTCTGATTTGGCCCATTCCGAGGGACAAGCTAGATCGGGGCGTGAGAAGGCTTTTGGGAAGGGTTTCGGCGCGTGGAGATCCACCGGACGCCTCTTCCTCCCCTCGGTAAGCCTTCTTTCCCTCTTTTTTCTTGCTTAGATGAATGCTAGGGAGGGGTTTTGTGTTTGGGAGGTGGTTGGTGGCAGTGGGGGTCGTCGGAGGGTGGTCGGAGGCGGTTGGAGGTGGTCGGCGGCAGTGGGAGAGGTGGTTGGAGGCGCTCGGCAGGCTGGGGCCCTGTCTCGGACGCAAGCAGCAGCAGCAGCAGCCCAGGCGGCGCCAGGTCGGGTGCGCGCGGGCAGGCGCGCGTGCGTGCGCGGGCGCGCGTACGCGCGGCGTGCGCGCGAGGGCACGCGGGCCTGGTGCAGGGTGCTGGCCGGTGCTGGGCGAGCAGTGGCCGGTGCTGGGCGAGCAGAGGCCGGTGCTGGGCGAGCAGAGGCCGGTGCTGGGCGAGCTGGGCGGCTGGTGCGCGTGGAGCAGGTCGCGCGGGTGCGCGGAGGCCGCGGCGAGTGCGTGGTGGTGCGCGGAGGTGCGGCGAGGTGCGCGCGAGGTGCGGCAAGGCGTGCGAGGTGCGTGCGAGGTGCGCGCGAGGTGCGGCAAGGCGTGCGAGGTGCGTGCGAGGTGCGCGCGAGGTGCGGCAAGGTGTGCGAGGTGCGTGCGAGGTGCGGCAAGGTGGCGGAGGTGCGCGCGGGGCGGGGCGCTGCGCGCGGGGGCGTGCGGGGTGCCCCGGGAAGCTCGGCGGTGTGTCTCGGCGGCGGGCAGGGGCCCGGCGGTGCGCGGGGTGCGCGGGTCGAGGCGCGGCGGTGCGCCCGGGCGGTCGGGTGGCCGTGCGGGTGGTGGCCGGCCGTGCGGGTGGTTGCCGGGGGGTGTTGGGTGTCTATTTGTGTGTGTTATGTATTTTGGGGTCATTATGGATTTATTCTAACCAGTGAATGTCTGTCTTGCAGATCTAGACGGACGGTCGCGCGTCGACCCAGATACTGGTGAGTGGGACAATCCAACCCAGTAGAGAGGTGTTATACGCACTTGGGCGTATACCGACCTCTCCTGGGGCGACATGGATTATATTAACCTGTAATAACATGTGTTGCATGTGAGCATGATGAAAATGTAGAATGCATGCTACCCTAGGCTTTTATGTTAGGGACTTGCACCCATAGGATATGCGTATGAGCCATGCAGCATGTCCCCTGTTTGCATGCTAGGAAACCCGGCCTATGCATGCATCCTACTAGTTTATTCGTTAAATTAAATGCTGGTATCTGTTAGATCGCATGCCTTAGGATAATATTATAGGGAGGAGCCTTGCGAGGTCAACGCTGAGACCCGTGTTAGGGTACTCCGTGTTCCTTGTTTGGTTGTCGGGATGTCCTGTATCGGGACCTCGGGCTGCCCTCCCAAGGTTCTAGTCCCAATAATATTATATGTAATGATTGTATGATTGGTATAATTATTAGTATAGTTGGTAGATATTATAGGGGAGGGGCCTTGCAAGGACAGCGGTGAGACCCGGGTTAGGGTACTCCGTGTTCCTTGTTTGGTTGTCGGGGTATCCTGTAACGGGAACTCACGCCGCCCTTCCGAGTTTCTTTCCCCCAATGATATTCCAGCCTTACTGATTTTTGTACATGTTCCCGCATCTTGATGATGCACCTGGTTGAATTCAGAGGAATTCATGACATTTGAGTTGTAATGATATGTAGTTGGCGGATCCGAGTGGATCATATGCGTATGGATAGGCTGTTCTGTTCCCTGCGTTGGATTCGGTAGAGGCTACCCCCAGCGTTAGACAGGGCCTTCCTGACAGAGGGCTCCCATTAGTAGGCACCTCCTGATTTGGTTTCGGACTGTGCTGAATGTGGGAGTAGACCAGGCGGCCTACGGAGTGGAGGGAGAGACTATCGGTGGACCAAGGGTGACCAACAGCCTAGTCAGTCCCAAAATCCTATGTCACCCGTGGTAGGGTGAGGGTGAGGGTGAGGGTGTAGTGGGTTGGCGATGAGCGACCTACTGGATTTGTGAATAGATGATTATCAGTCCCAAAATCCTATGTCACCCATGGATGGGTGAGGGTGAGGGTGTGGTGGTTCGGCGAAGTACGAACCACTGGATTTGTGTTGTTATGTATTGATGGCTGGATAAAATAATGGAATATTGGTAAATATTGTCTGTGATGCATGGGTTGTGCTGTTCACTGAGCGTGCGGCTCACCCCTCGCATATGTTTTTCCCCAGTTGCCACTGAGCCTGAGCTAGAGCCGGAGCAGCCGTAGGAGCTTTCCGAGGGATTTCTTCAGTAGCGGAGCAGCGCTACGTCCGCGAGTACCAGAGGCTATCAGCATCCCTTTCCTTGGCTGTATGTATTTGATTTCCGTGCTTGGCACGTGTCTGTATATATGTTCAGTTGTATTTGTGTATATTGGCTCTCACAGGACAGATGATTGAGTATCGAGTCTGTAGAATGTTTATTCACAGATTCAGTCTTTTGCTTCCGCTATATTGTATATATATTATGTCAGCCCTATTTGATATGTGTTGTCATTTTATTTGTGGTTTAGAGTATATACATTTGACCTCCTGTGTAGGTTTCTGATATGATATATATACATTTGCCGCGTCCCGGGGTTGGCCGCCCTGGGGCGTGACACCAGCGACCCCCGTATCCTTCTCTCTGCTCAGTGAAACCACAACCCTGTCTCTCTGACACCCTCAATTACATATCTGTAAATTGGTATTACATTTTCTGTAATTGGTTATTACTTTTCTATAACTTTATATGTTCTTAGTTTAATTTCATAGATGATATTACATTTGTATTTTGTAAATAATAGTTTCTGTAATTGATAGTTTTTGTAATTTCTATTGTAATTGGTATGTGAATGATAGATTGTAACGCCCCCGTACCCATTATCCTTAATTAAGGCATGCGATACGGTACGTTACTACAGCACAATCCACAATATATCTGTAACGCCCCCGGATCCACGGCCCCGTTTTGAAGCGTGAAATCCGGTTGCGTTAACTAAATTCCTCGAATCTCAGAGTTCTATATATATATATATTTTTTTTCATCCAGAGAACATAATAATACATCACCATAATTATACATATATTGTCAAGGCCAAAATCCAACACATATTCAATATACATTGGGAACAACTAAATTTATATATCCACACTATCATACATATGGGTCCTCTACATGCCAAAGAAATGACCAACACCTTTTACACAAGTCTAGTGCTCCGGAAATAAAATACGAGCTTCAAACTCCAACGCCTTAACGAGATCGACAGCCACCAACAGCTAATCTGAAAGGTTGGGAAGAGAGAGGGATGAGCTACCACACGCTCAGTGAATGGACACAAGTGTCCCAATAATATATTATACTTCAAAATAATCAGTTAAAAAGTGTCTATGGAACAATTGTTGTAATATAACGCAAAGCTTATAATAAAGAAGCCCTTTAAAACATTCAAGGATATAATAACATTTCTCTTTCGAAAAAAATGTGATGTCATAAAAATCTTCTCATGATTTCAAACTACATGATGTGTATGAATGCAACGGACACGCATGCCCGCTTTCCACGACACCTAGCCGCAGAGATTTCACTTTGGAAATCGGGCCACGTAGACATAGCCACCTAGACTTGGGTCAAATTTAGACCGCAGCCACCTAGACTGAGCCACCTAGACGATTTGATGCATGCACAATCAAAACTACTTCTTTCAAGTATACAGCATGCGACAATTTTCATAAATCCCATAATTTCCAATGCATACAATATATCCAAAATATCAACATATATGATGATAACATGCTCATATGGTTCATACAAGATAGATTTCATAATCATAAAATAACATGATGCTTTTCAAATAATATAGAGACATCCACTCACTTCCAGTCCACGCAATACAAACCGATGCACGTGCATGAACGCTACATCCTCGCACGTGGATAACCTAGCATAACAATTATGCAATCAATAAATAAGAAAATCATTCAATCATGACAAACAACTGACAAACAACTTACAACAACACTCAGCCCAATAATCCCAAGAGCCCGTACCAAATAGACCTACAATCCGCAACTCACCTTAAAGGCCTAACAAAAATCCCAACTCCAAATAAATATTAAAATGTTCATATCTCACAATGATCCGATAATCAATATCCATTTATTTCATAAGGCCCACATAATCGATCAATCCTCGAATAAAATATTTAGACAAATCCGATGATGCTCAACTATAACTCCAATGATCCAAATAACTCAATCCAATCAATTTACATCCAAATAACAATAATATCCAATTAATATTCATTGATCCCACTAAACCAAATTAATTGATTTAAGATCCAATTTGAGTCACCAAGATCAATAAAATCATCAAAACCCACAAATCAAATTATACTCATTAAACATCCATTTGGGATCCCTTTAAATCTCTAAAATTCATCAAACTTGGTCATGAAGCTAAATATTTGAATTCTAAGAAACTGCACAGAAATCTTTGAAAAATCATAACTTTCTACCCGTAACTCCAAATCAAACGATTCAAGATTCGTTGGAAAGATCTTTTCGAAACCTATTTCTGTTTGTGAAATACAATTTTCCCAGAAACGACTCTATCATAGTCAAAAACACGATTTAATGATCAGGTATTCAATCCACCCGAAAATAACCCTTAAATCCCAAAACCAATAAATCTAGTTTGATCTTAAGAAATCCTTCAAGATCCATTGAAATCTAATAAAAACATCATCTATTTAAAATCAATCAAACCCTAACCCTAATCCATCAACATTCTTTCCCAAATAATAGATTGACACAATCATCTCCTAACCAAACTAAATTGAAACACTAAACAATAAAAATCCAAAAGAGAAAGATTTATCACCTTGTAGTGCTCGATCGGTAGAGCTAAGTCATCACCACCTTTCTTGCCTCATGAGAATTCTGATGCAAACCCTAACCCAAAACTTGTTATATAAAAGGGGTTTTTACCAAATTACAAAACGACCCCTCAAGTATTACGGGTTTACAACTAGGTCCTTATCCGATTTACAGACAGATCCCTATCCGATTTACAAACAGATCCCTGAAGCCTATTAAAAGATATTCTGGATTCGCAACTAGATCCCTGGGCCCAATAACTTAACACAAAATCCTAAAAACCTAATTTCCCTAACTCCGAATCTCACCAAATTTCAACCAAAATATCTTGAGACTATAAAGATCTCCAAAAAAATATAAAATAAATATTTCAACATCAATTTATAATTATCAAAATTATAAATCAAATTAGACCCATTTGGGCCTACCGCCAAATAAAAAAAATGAAATAATTAAATTTCAATTAAAATTTCCATTATATATTTAAAATAAATATATAAGGCTAAAAATACAGAAACGTTACAATATCGGATAATATAAATAAACTCATAAAATACTCTTTAAATTTAAAACATAAACCAACCACAGGATCTCAATAATTCATTCTTAAGTTTGAATGAATACACACGAGTTCTTTATTTAATACTAATAATAATTCCTCTAGTTTTACTGATAAGGCTAAGGACGTCCACTACATGCCATGAAGAAGGCTTATTCGACACCTACGATGCAACGAAGATAAAACGCAAACTAAATCGTCAACGCCTCACCACGAGCGACGATCACTAACAACTACTCTGAAATAATAGGAAAGGAGGGGTGAGCTACCACACGCTCAGTGAATGGACCTATAGTGTCCCAATAATAATAATAAGAATAATAATAACAATAAAAATTTTAAGAATAATCTAAAAAATCCGAACTAGTAGAATATAACATATACATATAATTTTCACAAGTGTAACAATAAAACATATTGCATCTCTTTAGAGGAATAGCCACAAATCTCATACTATCTACATGATGCGTATGATGCAACGGACACACATGCCCGTATGGCATGTAGTCGAAAGATGCTCCATCTAGAGGTTGGTTACGCAGACGTCACACAGACATGGTCCCACTAGACTGGGTCACGAAGACCGGTCATCACGCAGACGACGTCACGCAGATGGATGATATGCATGCAAGATCAATGTATCAAATAGTAATTTGCATGCAAGAATAACATAGTCTCCAATATAGATTATACGTAAAATAATACCTTAAAATCATGGTGTCATGCTCATGTATTCTATAATCAAGATAACAGTTGTATATTTTAAAGTAACCATGATGCAGAATGACATACCATATAAATAGTTTGAAAACTACATAAGAGATTAGACCTACTCACCTTTGGTCCAACGAATAACACCAGAAGTCTAAGTCAACCTAACCAGTCCTGAAACGATACAACTTGGTCACAATATGTGCAAACAGTACGGAACCTAATGGAACTTGTACAAACTAAAACCAACGGCTCCCACAGGGGCCTTCTCTAACCAATCCGACGGCTCCCAAAGGGGCCGTCCGAAACATACCCGACAGCTCTCATTGGAGCCGTCTCGAGGCAGAAGCATGAAACCCTATTTTCTTTTTTTTTTAAAAAATACTCCAACATATTCTATCATCGAAAACCTTACATGAGTCATTCAAACGTTGTAAAATAGAAAAGAGTTTACATCGAAATCGATTCATATGTACCAAAAATCTGATTAAGACCAATCAAAACTCTTTGAAAATATCTTTGAAAACCCTAGGTCTATCATAGGTATAAATAATTAATATGGATCTACGTTTAAACCTCAAAAAAATCATAAATATATGCATAGGTTCGGATCTATGCGTACAGGGTTCCAAATAAGACTTAAAGATCATAAAAACATGATTTCTACCTTACACGAATTAACCTAAACATGTTATATACATAAACATATTTATTTTTACATGAAAGACTTACAAACCATGTTAGAAAACTTAAAACATCACTACTACAACATTAAATCCGAAAATCATCTAAATCCCATTGAGGCTATGAAGAAAATCCAACAAGAAAACCCAAGAAATCATAAAATTCAAATATATGCATTGAGATTCAATATCATCATCAAAAACTTGTAAAAACTTCACAAAAGCATCGTCAAATCATTAACATAATACAAGGCCCGAAATCATCTCAAGACCCTAAAAAAAAACAAGAAGGAGACTTATTCTTCTTGTTTGAAAACTTTTAAAACAAGATCATATATTAAGGACTTCTAAAAGGGATTACTATCAATAAAAAAACTCTTTAGAAAACTCACCAAAACCTTGCTCGAACTCCCTTTCCTGAGTTCCCAGCAATGGTTCCGAAACAAGGGAAGAAGAAAGACTTTTAGGGTTTGAAATTTCTAGGGTTTCAATGTAAGGAGAGAGGAAAAGAGAATTATAAGCCTCTCACACACGTGGGGAAACAATTATGATGCCAGTGATTTGCATTAATCTCGATTAATGCACCTGTTCTTTCCAAAAACGGATCCTATTTTTGAAAATACGGTTTTCCAGATCGACGGCTCCTATTGCATCTGTCGCCCAACTTCCCAACGGCTCCTAGAGGATCCGTCGCCCAGCTTCCCGACGACACTTATAAGGTCCGTCAGACGCAATCTAATAACACCACGTTACGGTTTGGTCTATAACTTGATCTATACGCATCTAATTTACGATCCACAAGAAGGCGTTGGAAAGCCAACGAAACGAGGAATCTAACCATGCAAATTATTAGAAATTTTGAATACTAAAATACCATAAAAGCAGGTTAATTACAGCCTAAAAGTCAGAGTCACTACAGAGATGGCATTACATTTCTATTATGTAAATGATAGTTTACGTCATTGGACATTACATTTCTAATTTCTTTTGCAGTTGTTGTTTTGTGAATTCATTATGTAATTATTTATAAAGTTATTGTAACTGGTCATTCACATAGCTGTAAATTGATATTATATTACTGTAATGACTTATTACATTTCTGTAAAATTATATATCCTTAATTTTATTCCATTGGTAATTTTTGTAATTGTGATTTTAGGTGTTTAACTAATTGTTGAATATTTAAGACAGCACATTAACGTTCTTCGTTATGAAGTACGTGGAATGCCTAGCTCAAAAGCCTTTCAGTGAGTTTCATTCACTTAAAAGGACATGAAGATGATAAGGGGAGGCAGCAGCTGATTTCATTAGGATTGGAAGATAACATTGTAATTCAAATAATTGATGTATCTATTTTATTAACACTTTGGGAATGTACCTATAATCATTTTGTGTATTTTGAATGCATTTACATATGATAAAGATTTGATGTATAGTTCATTAATCTATTGTAATGACACTGAGAATGTATTTATCTATAACTATTTTGTGTTTAAATATTTTTGTGTATATTAAATGCTCTTTGTAAGTAACCATTAAATATTTGTAACTATGTGTCTGGTTTCTGTATGTATTACATTATTTCTGTATTTCTGTAACTCTGTTTTTAAAGGGTACTTCAGGTATTATGAAAAATTAGGGGCAAAAAAAAAAAAAAAAAGGACAACATTGCAGGGGTAAAAAAAAATTTAAAAAAAGTCAAGGGACAAAAAAAAATTGGGTTATTTGTCGAGGGGTATTTGATCAATTCCTCCTCTTTTTTTTCTATGAGCTGGGCTGCTGTTAGGATAACATTATACCACCTTGTATAACATTATCCTACCACTGTGATCAATGTCTAAAATTTTGAGTTTAATTTAATTCACCGCCTAGGCCCAGACGGACCCAACCCACCACACTTGATGCCCAGCTATTTTTATATAATCCTTAATTGATTAATAAACTATTAAGTACTATTATATATTACATATTTATTAATTAAATTTTTTTATTATATCCCTATTATATTTATATTATTAATTTTATTTTAATATTATTTTGTTATTATTTTGTGGGGGTAAAAATCCTCACCACGACACGTGTCATATCAGGGATGACGTGTCACACCGGGATGGATGTGGGCCTACCATGGGACCTGCAAATCTGAGTTCCAGTCCTTAGTCATGATGACTCTCCCGAATGTGCTGACACGACTAGATCCATGGTCTAGTTGGACAGTCGGACACCTCACACAACGAACAGCCTAAGACACGACCAGACACGAGGTCTGATCGGTCGACCTTACTCCTTGAAAGCGAGTAGTCTAAGGCACGACCAGACACGAGGCCTGATCAGTCAACCTTACTCCTCGAAAGCGAGTAGTCGGTCACTCCTCGATGGCGAGTAGTCTAAGGCACGACCAGACATGAGGTCTGGTCGGTCGACCTTTCTCTTTGTAGACATACTATGAAATGTACAAGCGAGCATATCAAGAGACCCCGAGCAGAATGAAGAATCGGTTAGAAGACCACTAACGCCTATAACTGCAAAGGTGGCATTTAAGGCCCACTACCAGCAGAACGTGGGTAATCAAGGACCGACGTGGAGCATAAATGTTGGGGAAGTTTCCTTGGAAAAAGGCCCACTAAACAATTAGTGGCAAGGCAGTGACAAGGGCAAAAAGAAACTACGTGTGACTTGATCCTCAAGGGGTACGTAGGCAGCCTATAAAGAGGTTGCGCGATAGCACTCTAAAGGCCCAGTCAAGCACAGTCATTCATTGAGTCAAGCACAGCTAGTCATTGTGAGTCATTTTCAATACAGCCAGTCTTTTCTACACACCCAATCGAATAATCCCAGTAAAACACAGTAAAAAATTCATATAGTTCAAGTTCATTTTCCCAAGAGATTTACAAATTTAACTGAAGGGGAAAAATATCCACCTCAATTTGACGTCGTCTGTGGGATACTGAAACGAAAAGCCAGTGCTTGTAATGTTAGGTCCTAGTGACACGAATGCAGGAGGACGACAGGAAAGAAACGTTCTTCCATCCGATGCTGCTGACGGCTCACCGGAAACCCTGGTTAGTCAGGTCCAGGACCTCAGGCGGGTGATGGAGTCCACGCAAGAAACTCTACTTACCCGTCTGCAGGGATCAATGCAGTAGATGATCGAAGCCTCGATTCAACAGTTCTATACGAACATGCATCGACAATAGCCAGTCTAGGAGGGAATTCGACCACCGCCTCCTGCACTGCCCAACCCCCTGACCGTCAATGCTGAAGGTTCAGAGAGAAGTAACTCTTCCTCCAATCAAAGGCAGCGATCCCGTCGGCGTTCGCGCACTCCTCGAGTGGGGTCGACTGTCTCATGAAGAACATAGGCGCGAGCACTCTCCTCATGGAGAACGCTCCGCCCGACGGGAGGCCTCACGAAGGCTAACACACCAAGGGCGATCGGCCTTACACGAAGTATCGGAAGGACATCTGTATAACTCTCCACCTCACCAGCAAACCGGGGGAGCAGTTGCGCACCTCGTTACATCTTGCGCTCTGAGGTACAACGCGTTCCGAATCACAAGATGGTGGAGCACACAATACGGGGATTCACCTCCCCGTTTTGCACAGAGATTCTCAGAGAACGACTTCCCTGAAAGTTTGTCTAACCCAAATTCAAGATATACAATGGTATGACGGATCCCTACGATCATATCTTGGCGTTCCGTCATTCGATGGCGTTGTATGAGCTCTATGATGGGTTTATGTGCTGCCTCTTCCCCTCCAGTTTGGAAGGGGCCGCGCTGACGTGGTTTCACCTCCTTCCACCCGTGACAATCAGAACTTTTGAAGAGCTCGGCACCACGTTTGCCAAACACTTCATCTGTAGCCGGCGAAGGAAGAAGGATCTCGGCAATCTCATGAAAATCCAAATGCAGTCAGGAGAAACGATTCGACAGCATGTCGATCATTTCCGCATCTTGAAGTTTGAAGTGGAGGACTGCAATGTGGGTGCCGCGATAATGGCTTTCCGGAACGGCCTGCCATCTGGAAACGGTCTCAAGGAGTCACTAATCAAGCGCCCTCCTTCCGACTTATGAGATTTGATGGGGCATGCTGAAAGGTACGCCAAGGTGGAGGAAGAATCCAAGTTTCTTAAGCAGGTGGTGGATGCTTCCCGACCTTCGCCAACTGCCGCCACCTCTTCACCAACAATGAAACGCCCGCAGGAGCCGCGGCAGAAGGACCAACGGGGCGAGAAGGGAAAAAAGCCTGGTGGCTTGACTAACGAAGTGCGAGATGGACGAGGGATGTTCTTCAAGATTCCTCCATCGCAGATCCTATCCAAAATCCAAGAGGAACCGTGGTTCAAGTGGCCTGCGCCTATTAGGAGTGACGAGTCGAAACGGGATCAAAATCTTTGTTGTGACTACCACAAGTGTCACGCCCCAGGGCGGCCGTCCCCGGGACGCGGCAAATGGTATATATGATATCAGCAGTCTATACAGGAGGTCAATAACATACTCTAAACAACACCAAAATGACAACACAGACAAAAGCAGGGCTGACATGATATATACACAAATAGCGGAAGCTAAAAGACTGAGTCTGTAAATCAAAAACATAATACAGACTCGATACATAATCAACTGTCCTGTGAGAGCCAATATATACAATGACATCCAATATAATACAAACAGGTGCCCAAGCACGGAATATAATACATACAATCAAAAGGAATGCTGATGGCCTCTAACACTCGCGGGACGTGGCGCTGCTCCGCTACTGATGAAATCCCTCGGGGAGCTCCTCCTCCAGATCCGACTCAGATAGCACTGGAGAAAAATTATGCGAGGGGTGAGCCACACGCTCAGTGAATAGCACAACCCATGCATCACAATTCATATTAACCACAATAATTATTAAAAGCCTCAAAGTGGCAGGAACTACACAATCCAGTGGGTCGCTACATCGCCGACCCACCACACCCTCACCCTCACCCCTCAATATGGTGACATAGGATATTGGGACTGACTAGGCTGTTAATCACCCTTGGTCCACCGATAGTCTCTCCTCCACTCCGTAGGCCGCTTGGCCACTCCCACATTCAGCACAGTCCGAATCCAAAATCAGGAGGTACCTACTGATGGGAGCCCTCTCACGGGACGGCCTTTCTAACGCTGGGGCAGTCTCTACACGGATCCAACGAAGGGTACAGAAACAGCCTATCCATACGCATATGATCCACTCGGATCCGTCAACAACGCATCTCAACAACTCTAATGTCATGAATTCTTCAGAATTCCTCCAGGGCGCATAACCAAGATGCGGGGAACATATATAATATTATTGGGAAAAGAAACCTTGGGAGGGCACCATGAGGTCCCGATATAGGACATCCCGACAACCAAACAAGGAACACGGAGTACCCTAGCCCGGGTCTCAATGTTGACCTCGCAAGGCCCCTTATAATATTCCCTAAGGCATGCTTAAAATACCATAAGTTCACATTTAATTTAATAAATTAAACTAGTAGGACACATGCATAGGTCGAGGCTTCCTAGCATGAGAACATGGTGACAGGATGCATGGCTCTTACACATATCCTAAGGGTGCAAGTCCCTAACATACACGGTCTAGGGTAGCATGCATACTACATATTAATCATGCTTGCATAGATTACATATTAAACAGGTTAATATCAAACTACGGTGCCCCAGGGGAGGACGGTACACGCCCAAGTGCATATAGCGCCTCCCTACTGGGTTGGGTTGTCCCACTCACCAATAACCGGGTCGTCGCGCGACCGTCCGTCAAGATCTGCAAGACAGGGTAATCAACTCGGTGAGTAAAATACACAATTATATACAAAAATACACTAAAATACCCAACACTCGGACAAGCGTACATACGGCCCGTACGCACGCGAGTCCGAGCACCCCGACTCACTCCCGAACCCCCGGGCAGCCGTACGCACGGCCACCCGACCCAGGCGCACAGCCGCGCCCCAGCCCGCGCGCCCAGACACACGGCCGAGCCCCTGCCCGCATGCCAGGACACGCCGCCGAGCCCCCCGGGTGCACCGCGCGCTCACTGCGCCCCAGCGCAGCACTCGCGCGCACACCCGCACGCCCTGCGCCCCAGCGCAGCACCCGCGCGCACCCCGCGCGCATCACCAGCTCGCCTCACCGCGCACGCACAGCACGCACTGCGCCTCTGCGCAGCGCTCCACGCGCACGCCCCCGCACAGCCCCTCTGCGCAGCACCCGCACGCGGCCCCGTGCGCACAGCACGCACTGCGCCCTGCGCGCACGCCCCCGCACGGCCCCTAGCGCGCAGCACCCGCACACTCCTGCTCCACCCGCACGCATTCCCGCGCGCACGCGCGCGTGCCCTGCCAGCTTGCTCTACCCGCCCTGCCTGCCAGCCCGCCTGCCTGCGCTGCCAACCTACCCGAGACACCCTACCACCTCCCCGACGGCCACCAATGGCCACCAACAGCCACCACCCGCCACCAACAGCCACCCACCGCCACCAACAGCCACCCATACCCAAAAACACCCTCCTAACATGCATCTAAGCAAGAAAAGGAAGGAAAGAAACCTCACCCAAGGAAGGAAAGGAAGGAAGGGAAGACCGGGTGCTCTTCGCGCACCGAAACACCTCCTCCAAGGCCACCACCACCAAGATCTCTTTCAGCCTTCAAAGTGGCTGAAATCAGAGGAGAAAAGAGGGCATTAGAGGGGGTCACACTTGAGGGAACTCGAATCCGAGACCACCGGAAGGTAGATCGGGAGCTCACCTATCTTTTCTCTTCTTAGGGTTTTTGGTTTCAAGCACCCTAGCTAGGTCTAAATGTGGATTTAAAGAGAGGGAGAGAGATAAAAATTTGGAGAAGATGATGAATAGTGGGGGGGTTTGAAGTCGTGGGATTTCTTTATACTCACACCCACTCCACACACACTCACACCCTCAATTAGATTAGCCCTAATTAGGTTTAGGCTAGGATTAGGGGGGTTTAAGTGCACTTTGACTTGGGTCAACCCATCCACACTAGAAAACAAAGGGGGTTGACCAAGTCTTGGGCCCACTTTGACCAAGTCAAGTCTCCAAATGACTTTTCGCTCGGTCAAAACCCGGATACGCTTCGGAACTGCGAAATTCTGAAACATTACCAGAATTCGATGAAATTTTTGTGAGTGGCTTGGAATGGCACTAGGACACATAATATGTAGTTAGACTTTCAATCGGAGTCCTGAAACTCAGGATGATAGCTAACAGTCTAAAATTTTAGCGGTTCCGATCGAAAAATGAAAAAAACCTGAAAAACTGCCAGAATGTTCCAATGGTTACCAGAAGGCTAAAAAGTGACACATATATAACAACAAGAGCGTGGACCATACTACCGACCAATACTGTATCCTCTGGGGGTACTTGGAAGGCCAAATTCGAAAGGGGCACCTGAAGGAATATGTTCCTGCCGAGAAGACCCCCATCTCCCGGTGAGCAGCATGTGAGGAATATTGGCCCCACCACTTCGGCAGGGGTCATTGACGTTATCTTTTGGGGTGAACCGCATTTTGTCACGTCGAAGAGCGCTCGATGAGATTCGAGGAAGATGCAGGTCGCCTTCGAAATGATGCAAATCGACCAGGAGCCAAAACTGGTCGTGAAGAGACCAAGAAGTGGTGATGAAGGAGCCATCACTTTCTCTGATGCCGACCAGGAAGGAATCCAGGCCTCGTACTCGGATGCGCTGGTAATCACTCTGTGTATCTCTAATTTTGACGTTAAAAGGATTCTTGTTGATACAGGAAGCTCGGCCGACATCCTCTTCATGAAACCCTTTCTTTGGATGAGGTTAAAAGCCACCGATCTCACCCCAACAAAGGATCCTCTGGTTGCGTTCAACAGAGCACGAGTCATCCTTGCCGAACGAATTACACTACCGGTTCGAGCAGGGAATCAAACCACTACGACGGAGTTCACTATCATGGACCTTCCATCTTCGTACAACACCATCATAGGACGCACCTGACTGGCGGCGATGAAGGCGATTCCATTTACTTACCACCAACGGCTCTGTTTCCCCACATCTAAGGGGATAATGAAAATTTGAGGAGACCAAGTTGCCGCAAAGCGGTGCTACATGGCAGCGAGGGTAGGGAAGTCGGCCCTACCCGAGTTCGAGGAGCAGCCTGAGGATGGAGAAATTCATCCAAAGAGGTAGCAATTACTTCAGGACCTAGCCAAGGTCGATGAGCGCCGGCCCGGTCCCGAAGACAAGGTTCTCGAAGACCTCGAACAAGTTCCGATAGACCCACATGACCCTGAGAAATACTTTCTCGTCGGGAGTTTACTCTCTTCAGAAGAGAGAAAGGTGATACTTGACCTCCTTCTTGAGAACAAGGACTATTTCACCTGGAAACCTCAAGACATGCCAGGGATCGACCCCGAGGTGGCAAGCCACCAACTGTTCATCTCGCCCACCATCCGTCCAGTTTGACAGAAGCAGTGACGAATGGCCACAGTACACGCAGAGGCGGTACGAGATGAGGTGAACAAATCCTAGCCGCCGGATTCATCCATGAAGTGCGACACCCTGAGTGGCTAGCCAACACTGTGGTGGTTCCCAAGAAGAAAAAAAAGTGGCGGGTTTGCGTGGATTTCACCGACCTGAACAGCGCATGTCCGAAGGACTTCGCGAAACAAAAGGAGTTGCAGAAACCAGCAGGGAAGTTGGACGCTCTCAATTGAATCATCTCCAGGGCCACTGATCCATTCCAGCCGTTCTTCTAGTTGCTGCGGAAGGCTCAGAGGTTCGAATGGACGCCAGAGTGTCAGCCGTTTTTATTTCTAGTTGAAGAAATAAAAAAAATACCTTAGCATGCCTCCACTTCTAGTATGCCCTTCCTTAGGAGATATTTTGCTCCTTTACATTGCAGGCTTCGAGCACGCTGTTAGCTCCGCGCTACTGAAGGACATCGACCGGGGGCAGAGGGTAATCTACTATGTGAGTAAGGCGCTCAGCGGGGCGGAAACCAGGTATTCCCGTATCGAGAAGCTTGCGTTTGCCTTGCACGTTTTCGCCTGAAAACTGTGTCATTACTTTCACGCCCAAATGATCCATGTCATCACTGACTCGCCCCTCAAAGCTGTATTGCGAAAGGCGGATGTTGCAGGACGGTTGCTCAAATGGGTAGTGGAACTTTCAGCTTTTGATATCCACTATCAGCCCAAGAACGCAATCAAAGGACAGGTCTTCGCAGACATCATCGCCGACCATACACCTACCGAGCAGCAGGTATGTGCTGTCTCTGTAGATATGTGTCACTTTTAACCTGTTGGTAACCGTTAGAGCGTCCTGGCAGTTTTTAAAATTTTTAGGGTTTTTCGATCGGAACCGCTTATTTTTGGACTGTTAGCTATCGTCCTGAGTTAGAGGACTCCGATTAAAAATCTAACTGCATATTTGGTGTCCTGGTGCCATTTCTGACCTCCCACAAAAATTTCATCGAATTCTGGCATCGTTTGCAAAAATTTCGCAGTTCCGGGGCGTATCCGGGTTTTTAAGTCGCGCTCTACTTAAAAGGAATCAAAAAATATCTAATCACTATTCATCATCTTCCCGACTTGCTCTCTCTCTCTCCTCTCCTCCGTTTTTCTTCCGTTCGAGCCCCCTAGACCCCTCAAAATCGAAAACCCAAAGCACGGGAAGTGTAGATCGGGTCCCGATCTACACCCCGGTGCCTTCAAATCCTGATTCCGACGACTTTAGCCTCCCCGACCTCCCCTTTTCGTCCTCTGATTTGGCCCATTCCGAGGGACAAGCTAGATCGGGGCGTGAGAAGGCTTTTGGGAAGGGTTTCGGCGCGTGGAGATCCACCGGACGCCTCTTCCTCCCCTCGGTAAGCCTCCTTTCCCTCTTTTTTCTTGTCTAGATGAATGCTAGGGAGGGGTTTTGTATTTGGGAGGTGGTTTGTGGCAGTGGGGGTCGTCGGAGGGTGGTCGGAGGCGGTTGGAGGTGGTCGGCGGCAATGGGAGAGGTGGTTGGAGGCGCTCGGCAGGCTGGGGCCCTATCTCGGACGCAAGCAGCAGCAGCAGCAGCCCAGGCGGCGCCAGGTCGGGTGCGCGCGGGCAGGCGCGTGTGCGTGCGCGGGCGCGCGTACGCGCGGCGTGCGCGGGAGGGCACGCGGGCCTGGTGCAGGGTGCTGGCCGGTGCTGGGCGAGCAGTGGCCGGTGCTGGGCGGCTGGTGCGCGCGGAGGTGCTGGACGCGCGAGTTGCTGGTCTGGGCGCGCGCGGAGGTGCTGGACGCGCGGAGGTGCGCGCGGAGGTGCTGGCGGAGATGCTGGGGCGCGCGCGGAGGAGGCGCGGGGCGAGGAGCTGTGCGCGAGGCGTGCGCGGGGCGCGGCGGAGCGGCGGAGGTGCGCGCGGGGCGCGCGCGGGGCGTGGAGCGTGCGCACGGCGTGCGGGGCGCGTGCGGGCTGCCGCGGCTGGGCTCGGTGGACGCGCGGGGCCCCGGACGGTGCGCGGAGTGCGCGGGCCGAGGCGCGGCGGCGCGTCCGGGCGGTCGGGTTGCCGTGCGGGGGTGCCGAGGGTGTTGGGGGGGCTTTGTTTGGGATTGTTGGATGTTTGGTTGTGTGTGTTATGCATTTTTGGGATAATTGTGGATTTATTCTAACCAGTTAATACCCTGTCTTGCAGATCTTGACGGGCGGTCACGTGTTGACCCCGATCACTGGTGAGTGGGACAATCCAACCCAGTAGAGAGGTGTTATACGCACTTGGGCGTATACCGACCTCTCCTGGGGCGACATGGATTATATTAACCTGTAATAATATGTATTGCATGTGAGCCTGATGAATATGTAGAAATGCATGTTACCCTAGGCTTTTCTGTTAGGGACTTGCACCCATAGGATATGCGTATGAGCCATGCAGCATGTCCCCTGGTTTTTCATGCTAGGAAACCCCGGCCTATGCATGCGTCCTACTAGTTTATTAATTAAATTAAATGCTGGTATCTGTTAGATCGCATGCCTTAGGATAATATTATAGGGAGGAGCCTTGCGAGGTCAACGCTGAGACCCGTGTTAGGGTACTCCGTGTTCCTTGTTTGGTTGTCGGGATGTCCTGTATCGGGACCTCAGGCTGCCCTCCCAAGGTTCTAGTCCCAATAATATTATATGTAATGATTGTATATTGGTATAATTATTAGTATAGTTGGTAGATATTATAGGGGAGGGGCCTTGCAAGGACAGCGGTGAGACCCGGGTTAGGGTACTCCGTGTTCCTTGTTTGGTTGTCGGGGTATCCTGTAACGGAACTCACGCCGCCCTTCGAGTTTCTTTCCCCCAATGATATTCCAGCCTTACTGATTTTTGTACATGTTCCCGCATCTTGATGATGCACCTGGTTGAATTCAGAGGAATTCATGACATTTGAGTTGTAATGATATGTAGTTGGCGGATCCGAGTGGATCATATGCGTATGGTTAGGCTGTTCTGTTCCCTGCGTTGGATCCGGTAGAGGCTACCCCCAACGTAGACAGGGCCTTCCTGACAGAGGGCTCCCATTAGTAGGCACCTCCTGATTTGGTTTCGGACTGTGCTGATGTGGGAGTAGACCAG
>JAUJYN010000065.1:0-38439 GCA_030737835.1 Acorus gramineus | reverse complement strand
CAACATGTTATGATTTTTTTTTAAGTAAAAAAAAAATGAAACACACATTGTAATGAATTCACGAATACATTTATATATTTATTTTTTTTAGTCATATAGTGGGTTAAAGAAATATGTGGGTCGGACTACATAAATCACTCTGTAAAAAAAAAGAAAAGAAAAAAAGAAGAGTTAATTAATTAAAAAATTCGAGAGATTTTTTGGTTCAGCTAGTTGCAATTTCCCTATAAGACTATAATTTGATTTTTCCTCCAGTTGCATGCTTGGAGTAATGAAACATGCATGATTTTACTATTTATGATAATATTTATTTCAATAAATAATTATATATTGAAAAACAAATGAAAACTACAGGAAATTACACACATGAAAATCATTTTTCAAACAATATAATTTTATACAGGAAATTGATGTTCCCATGTTTTCAGGAGCGGTGGTGAGGTTGCAGTGCGACAGCAGCCGGACCCCAACGACGGTGTACGCGACTACGGACAAGAACGGCTACTTCTTTGCTCAGGCACCGACCAACGTCACCAGCTTCGGCGCTAACCGTTGCAGGGCCTACTTGGTCTCGTCTCCTCTCGCCACGTGTCAGAAACCCACGGACCTCAACTGGGGATTGACCGGTGCCCCGCTTAGGTTCGAGAGGTGGCTCGGTGGGCCCCTGTGGTTCGCGATCTACACCGTCGGGCCTTTCGCATTCGAACCCGCCAACGCCACCGAGTGCCCTCCGCGTTAGATCCATTCATGGCCTCCGGCGTTTAGCGGAGTTGACTCTTTCGTTTCCGGTCATGTACGTCTGTGTTGAAGGTGATCTTTTGTTGATAAAATGTCAAATCGATCGTCAATCAATAAAATCAAAGCTTTGAGCGCTTTGTTGCCTGACTTTATGTGGCAGGCTTTGAATAAATTTATCCTGGATAAATTAATTATTAGGTTAAAGGGGGGCCTTCTTCCCAAGTGAAGGGACATTACTTACACCACCTAGGGTTCCCGAGCTCGATATATACCTGTTCAGGTGGAAAATTCGTCTCCACAGCTATGTGGGCTAGCTGGTTCTTTGGGTCTTGTTCATAGGCCTTTTTTTGAGCCCACGTTGGCCTAAGTATTTCTAATACGTCCACACTCTTTTTTTTCTTTTAAAAAAAATATATCATACACAATACATGTTGTTATATGAAATAAAATATATATATATATTGAGATTAAGTAATATATTTTTTTTGTTTTAAAAAAATAAAAAAAATTGCATCATACACTGATAGAATCACATATACTATATACTATGATGGCACATCTCATACACTATGATAGCACAATATATATACATAGTGTATGAGATATCATAGCGTATGGGACTACAGACTGACTGTAAAATAGATTGAGTGTATCAGCTCTCAATTATGAGCTGTCACTCATTTAGAATCTTTATATAAAAAAAATTCGGTTTGGTTAGAGGTATATGAAGGAGAAAATAATATGGTGGAATAAGGGGAACAAGCCTAAAAATATGTTTGTTTGCAAAAAAAAATGGTGAGTATATATAATTATACTATAATAAATGAGAATAAACTGGTATTGATATTTTAGGCCCTTCTAGAATTATGTTATTTCAACCAATCTATTCCACTTATATAAATGGGCCTATGTGTCAAATCATCTGTGAAGAATACTTATAAATCAAGGAGTCCATTTGTCAAATCATTTTTTTAACATTTATAAAAACTTATCCATAATTAACTAAACAACTAAAACTATATTATTATGTTTTTAAATGAGAATAATCAATAACATAACTAAATAAAATATAACTTTTATTTATATTGAAATAATTATTTATCTTTGAATAGCTTATATCACTATCTGAAAGAGGAGGGGGGGGGGGGGATTATTATACATTTAGGTGTCATAAGCTTAAAACTGAACATTTTTAAGGTGGTTTTATTTTTTTTTATTTTTTTTGGTATAAAAGCTTTTGAGGAGCTACAAGTCCCGCACACAGTAGATCAACCTATTCAGATCAACCTATTCCACTTACTTGTACAACAATGACCGGTCATTATTAGGCCCACAATCATACTCCGCAAAAAGCCCTCAAACCAATCCCATTTGGGTCATTTTCAGCCTTGCCCTGGGAAGGTTTGATTATAATTATATAATTTTATTGAGAAAGACCTACATGATCTACATGATATTGATTACACTTTTAGCCCTCATTTGAATATAGAATAAGACTTATTCTTAAGTATATAGTTATTCTAGCATAAGTGAGTATAAATAAGGATAAAGTAATTTTATATTTGGTTGTATTTTGAATTATTTTTATTGGGAAACGTAATAATAAATTTTTTGTTGTTTGGATAAAATATGAATAAAATATGAATAAGAACTTATAAAAGGTAAAAAAATAATGATAGTTCATTTGACATGTGATTTAGTAGAGGTGAATGATAGTTGATTTGATAGTGGACTAACATATTCTTTAGGTGGAATAACCTGAATTTCACCGGTTGGTTGGAATTCATATACCATTTTATACTAGTTTATTCCAACATAGTTGATCTCTAGGCAGTGCCGGCCCTGAGATTTAAAATTTTGGGTGGGGCCCTAGGCAATCTTTTAAAACGAGGTCCTATAAAAAAAATCTTGTTTTTATTGTTATATAAAAACTTCTCAAGAGCTCCTGATTAAGATTGAATCAATTCATCTTTTTTTTTTTTTTTTCATATTCACAGCTATATTTTCTAGTAAACATATTATAATCAATTCAAAATCCAATACACAATAATCAAGAGACTTGAAATCAAATTTAAAGAACAATAAAACCTGATTGTCGACCTTCTCCAATATCCCCAACAAGTATTTGTATATTGAATGTTGGAGTTCAGTAAAAAAGTACATTTTGATTAGTAAATAATAGATAATGAATATTTTATATTTTCATTAGAAGTCTTAAAAAAATATTAAAAAATAAGTTACACCTTAAGGACCATTTTTGTTGTAAAAGGGGCTACGAATAAGAATTATAAACATATATCCAAGAACAAAAAATAAGTAAATAAAATTAAGATTCAAAAAAGGGTTAGTACCTTATAATGAAGATTAATTTGTTATAAATCTTTTTATTTGGTTTCTTTGACTTTGGAATTTTGATTACTTGAGAGATTTTGAGAGATTATGAAAGAGAGAGTCAGAGAGAAACCGAGGGCTTATGAGAGATTGAGAAGCTGAGAGATTGTGAGAGGGTTAATTAAAGGGAGAGACCGAGAGAGAGATATATCAATTGGGGAGAAAGAAAAATGTTAGGCTAATTAAAGAGGCTAATTAAGAGGGTGACTATTATGTCTATTCACATTCCTAAAAGAAATTTAAAAAATTTAATTATAGCTGATAGCAGTTTTTGTCTTCCGATTTGGGGTTGGAATGGGTTAAATTTGAAAAAATTAGTTATGTAGTGGGTCGGGACAGATGAGGCACAAAAACGGGTACCAAGCATAGACACACATAAAGTTGTTGCATCTGGACTTGGTGGCCCTTCCCTGGGTGGGGCCTAGGCAATTGCCTACTGGGTCTACACCCAGGGCCGGGCCCTGGCCCTAGGTATTCTCTGTATCCAAACAACCAAAAACAGCTATTCTGTTTTATTCTCACTTAAAAATTTAATAATCATATTCTCAGTCTCATCCTACCTAGGTGATCACAACCGTTAATCCGGTGGATATTTAACTAAATCACCAATGAATATGGCATTTAGGGACATAACATTGGATCCATAACCATAACACATTAATTTTATGTACAGTAAATCACCATCCAAATGCCCTATTCAATCGAAGTTCCAGTCAAGATAACATTGTCAGGTTCCAAGTCTCTCTTTCAACCAAAAAAATATTCCAAGTGGGCCAGTCGAGTTCAAACTAGGATTGCTGGGAGTCATGATTAGAAACAACTATATATCATGTACCTGGGATCTTGGAGAGTAGCCTGTGATAAAGTGCAAAGGAATAAAGATGAAACTTCCATACATTACTATAGTCTTGGAGCTTTTGGTGCTGCTATCATGTTCATCTTATTGTTTGGGTGCAGACCCCCTAAGCCCTGGTCGTCCCTTGCCATTGAGAATGGAAGTCGTCCCTTGCCCATTGTAGGATGAGAGAACCAAATCGCAGACGCCTGTGCCAATAAAATTCTCAAAGGTTCTTCCGGGTGTTAGACCCATCGCCCTTTATAGTCCGCCTTATATTTTGGTGGTTAAAGATCTGGGGACGCGTGTGTAATTAGCTTTATGATCAGTGTACTGTTTCAAATCAGCACTAATGTTCTGACTGCATGTCATGGTTGTTTGGATAAAAATAAAGTCTTGTCCTCCCGACTCTTTTTTTCTTGTAATAGAGTCTCTGGTCAAATATTTTATCTATCGGAAGGTTAAGGTCCTCGCGACTCTTTTTTTTCTTGTATTTTGTTTTATTTTTCCTCTCATCCCCCATTCAAATATTGCTTATTTGATTATCTTCAATGAAATAGATATATACAATTTCCCTACAAAAAAAGTAGTCTTGGTCAGCACAGGGCCGGCCCTGAGATTTGAAAATTTGGGTGGGGCCCTAGGCGATCTTTTAAAATAGGGACCTATCACCAAATTTTTTTTTTATCTTATTTAAATATGATTCAATAAATTATCATTTGTCATTGATCTACTAAAAGAGTATAAAAGATAAATACATACTCTCATCAATTTTATTTCACAACTTAACTATCATATATAATCCATCTTGTAACAATTATAAATTACAAGCACATACATATAATCCAATTTTCTACGAATAATACGGATTTCACAAAACATAGATTTAAAAAGGGGCTATATACCTTATAATAGAGATGAATTTGTTATAAAATCTTTATATTTTGATTCTTAAATTTTGAAATGGTTGAAACTTGAGAGAGAGAGGGATAGAGAAATTATGGAAGAGAGATTGAGATAGAGAGAGAGAGAGAGAGATTGGGGAGAAAAATTAAAAGTTAGGCTAATTTAAGAGTGTGATTATTGACATTCTAAAAAAAGATTTTAAAATTTTAATTATGCATGGGTAGGATTGATTGCAATTTTTATTGCCATTTGGAACCTTGGATGAGTTAAAACAACAAGATTCATCATTCGTAGTGGGCTTATATATTTGCAGATTCATCATTCGTAGTGGGTTTATATATTTGCAGATTCATCATTCGTAGTGAGGCCCATAAATGATAAAACAGGTTATGCATGATATTAATGAAGTAGAATGATTTGGGGCCCTTCCCTGGGTGGGGCCCTAGGCACCTGCCTACTGGGCCTACACCCAGGGCCGGGCCTGGGTCAGCATTGCATGTTGCTATCTGGTTGTATGGAAAGTGACAGGAATTTTTCTTGGGTGAATTGTTCATGTACCCCTGGACCAACAACCCAGATTTTTTTTTTCCTGCTCTTTGACTTTTTAATTTTTTTTACCCATGCAATGTTGTCCCTTTTTTTTTATCTCTAACTTTTTATAATACCTTAATTATTCCTTACAAATAGAGTTAGAAAAATACATAAATATAATGTGATACATATAGAAATTATACGCATAATTACAGATATTTAATAGTTACCTATAGAGAGCATTAATTTAACATACACAAAGATATTTAAACGCAAAATGGTTATAGCTAGATAGATTTTTAGTGTCATTACAATAAATTCACGAACTGTAAGTCATCATATCATTTTCATTTGTAAGTGCATTCAACATACAGAAAACATATAAATTTTTAAAAAAAACTTATGAATTTATTTTTTTTAAGAAAAAATCCATATAAGCCCCTACAAATTGCTCCAAATCCATATAGCCCCCTAATTTTTCTTGAAATTCATATATCCCCTCAAAACATCTATGGAAATCAAAATAGTCATTTGAATTAAATTTTTATTGATAAATTAAGATTATTATGTGAATATTCTATTTGATTAACCCTGGCTGAAAACATAATATACCAAAAAAACCCTTACATAGTGCTAAAAATGCGAAAAATCCTTGTAAATGATGATCCCCCCCTCCAGGTAAGGTTTGATAATTGATCCGGATGGGTAAAAACGTCATTTACAGAAGATTTTTCACATTTTAAACGAATTGTAGTAGTTTTTTGGTATATTGTGTTTTCAATCAAGATTAACCAAATGGAATATTCGCTTAATATATTTCATTTGTCAATGGAAGTTTAACACGTGGGGTAATTTGGAATTACAAATCGGTTTTCACAGGGTTATAGACTTTAGGAAAAATCAGAAGGTTATATGGATTTCAAGCATTTTACTAGGGGTTATTTGAATTTTTCTCTTATTTTTAATATAACTTTATATTAAATGTTATTTATTTCGTTCCTATTTATAAGTTTTTTTTTTTCGTTATATTATAAGGAATACATACGTTAAAATAAATCCCAAAATTTAATTTAAAAAATTAAGATTCTCGTTTTGGTTAGGTTTTATTGTCAATTGTTTTTTCTTTCTTCTATTTTTCCATTTTTCCGAAACAAATGTTATTTTTTATTTGTAATTTTTTGTATTTTGGCCTTAATTTTTTAATATTGCAGGAAACAAACTTTCTATTTCAAAAATACAAAGAGAATGAGTTTTAAAACATTATGTAATATAAAATTGACAATGTTTAGTTAAAAAAATTGAATATTTTGTTGATAAAATATCAAATCGATCATCAATCAATAAAATCAAAGGTTTGAGAGACTTTTTGCCGACTTTATATGCCAGGCGCCTTTGTATAATTTTATCATGGATAAATAAAATATGAGTTTAAAGGGGGCCTTTTTCCCAACTGAAGGGGGACATTACACTTCCTATGATTGCAATTACCTGTTCACAGCTCTATGGGCTGTCTAATTATATTGGGTCTTGTTCAGTGGGCTTTTATGCCCATGTTGGCCTAATTATTTCTAAGGACCCGTATAATTTTTTAAGAGGGCTGTTATTTCCACCCTTAAGTTATTCACCCCACCCCAGTATCTTACACACCCCTTTAGTTTTATAAAACATGCAAACCCGCCCCACAATAAAAGGATATCATGACACCATGAGAACCCACCCCTTTCATTTTTGAGCCTCCTATCTCTCTCTTCTTCTTTTCTTCTCCAACCTTAGGTCCAAGGACCTACCCCGGTGTCCGTCGTCGTCTCCATCTCCCCTGGTCATTATCGCCGTCTCTGTATCTCCTGGTGGCCGTCGATGTCACCTTAGCCCCCCCACAAGGACGAGGTAATCACATACATCTTCGTTCCATTCTTTTGAATGTATTTGATTTGTTAGAATCTATTTGATTTCTTACATTTGATCTCACAAATCATTCATATTCTTAGAAACCCTAAGGTTTTTTTTTTTTTAACTACCCTAGGTTTTGTGTTGATGTTTAATGGGTTCCTTTGTTTGAATGTGATTGATTTTTCATATTGATTGACACACATATTTATTGATAATGAAAAATATTTGGGTGATTGATAATGTTTCACAGGATTGATATGTTAAAGAATGCTTTGTATCATTGGTTCATTAAAAATTGTTAAAAATTTTAAAATTCTTGGTTTTGGAACTTTTTATTTTGTGAGTGAGTTAAATTAAATATATTATAATTGATTCTTTGGCTTGGTTTTGTCATGTGTTAAAACATATTTATATGTTATTTGCATGGGGGCTCTTTGTTTTTTATTAAACAGTAGAGAAGGACAAAAATTGAGTCACACGATGGTTTTTACTTTACCACCACACCCATGACTGAAACAAGCAAAGGAGACAAAATTAAAGAAGAGGGAACATGTATTTCTTATATATTTTTTTAATAATTTGAGAAAGTATTTACTGAACCTTAATTTTAAGCAATACATGCAATTAGTGATTAAGTATGAATTCTTGAACTACCTCTGCTTCATATTGACGTGTCATGCATTCACCTATGAATATCAGCATTCTTTGTATCATCAATGCTTTTGCTAGGTCTAACATGTGGTAATTAGACTAGATGTTTTATTTGGTTAATTTTTTAGTCAATGCTCCATGCTTGGTGTCGCATACCTTATGTCATTCAATATATGTAGGCGTCATTTTTCTGAGCCCGCTAACTATGCTCTACGAGCCCGTGATCTAAGACCCAATTAACAAAGGTCCACGACCCAATCACCCACGGTCGGTGAATCTGGCCCATTGACTCATTCACATCCGACGACTAGAAAAGATCAGGTCAGATTTGAGATCAAATCCCAATAAAAAATATGGGTTTTGTGTTATCAATGCAGATAACACAAAATCTCATGCAAATCTCAGATTATATATTTGGATTTGGAACTATCATTAACTGATTTTTCAAATCCCAACAATATATATGGACCATCATTAATGATTCCAAATATATATTAGATTTGGAGTTATCAATAATTGATTCTTAAATCTCAAACAATATATGTTAAATTTGGAAACATCATCCATTGATTCCATATAATCCCAAACAAAATATGTATATTTATCAAGGATAATCAATGACTGATTCTGTAAATCCCTAAATATACATATCATCTAAATCAAGGATCCCTCCTCATCTGTTCGATGGAAGAGAAATCCACTATTGATTCTAGGGCACCCACCAACCATAAATAGGAAACCAATTCTCCCTATTTGAAGGGAAAAAGATTTTTCTACTAAATCTCTTCGACGACATGGGCTAACTCGACCATCGAAAACATGAGGACATCACCACTTTCGATGCGAGATCCCACTATCAAAAGAGGAACTACGTGTGACTTGATCCCTTGACAATGGTACGTAGGTAGCCTGAGAGGTTACATCAGGTTCAGTCAAGACCGAAAATCTCATCAATCGGTCCACCGCAGACCGTACTCAAGTCTTCTGTAGGTCACCCCGTCCCGTTTTCGCGACGCTCGAGGAAGAGGATCGCCGGCAACCTAGCGGTACGCGTCGGAGGAATCGGAGTGGACTGATCCGACTACCTGAACCCGGTAAATCAATTTTCACCCCTCCAATATCCTTATTGAGATGGTTTCGCATACCTTATATTATTATGTAAACATTATGTGCAACGTCACACTTTGGTTAGATATATCGAATCTTTTCACAGTAGAAGGGTTGTGTCGCCGACGCAAAAGATCATCCAAGATGTCATTCATTACCTACAACATGTGATACCTCTCCCCGATGCACCCATGGCGTAGTAAAGGATCAAGCAACGTCATGATCACTATTAAATGACAATGGTGTTTTTCTGATTGAACAATGGTGTATGGGTGTTGATAATGGCTATGATAGTGTACGTATTGGGTTTAGTATGAGTTTTGAAGATGTTTAGAAACAAATGTGTTTCATATGCGTAGGTTTCAGAGATGTTTTGAACAAATGAGTTTAGTATGAGTTTACAAATGTGTTTTGTACCTAGATATTTTTTGTGTTTTGAACAATTTGTTCACGTGATATGGTGTTCTCAATGAAATTATGTCTTTAAACAATTGTGCATTGTTCTATATCATGTAGGACAGATCACGAGGTGGCTTTGGGCATCATGTTGCTGCTAGTCCAGATTTTGTGCAGTTCGACCCTTTGAATTCAACTTGGGATCTAATTGACGACTTCACAATGTCGAATGAATCCCAACAAACGATGACTATGTCCCAACAAATGACTACATAAAGTCGAACGGGCCACAGACAGGGATTAAATCTTTGTGACCCTGTTTGACTTTGTGATGTCGAACTGAGCCCCAACAAACGACTACACAAAGTTGAACGAGCCACAGAGAAGGCTTAATTCTCTATGATCCGTTCGACTCTATGAAGTTGACATGGTCTGATGATGCATGACCACAAAGTCGAACATGCCAATTAGAGAGTTTTAAGTCTCTGTGATCCGTTTGACTTTGTGATGTCGATATGGTCTTATGATGGATGACCACACAAAATCGAACGGGCTACAAGGAGAGTCTTAAGTCTCTGTGACTTAATACAAAGGGTGGGTTAAGTTTAGATGGGATGGGTTAGGTCAGGGCTGGGTCACCCATTAAAAATCACATTCTTGTTTCCTAAGAGGGGTGGGGTGAATAACTATGTGAGTGGATATAACGGCTCCTTTTTATTAAACCCGCATAAACACTTTTAAAGTTCAAAATCATTCACTTACACCTCCTGCAGTTAGATTTTTCGTTAAGACATGACAAAAGTACAATCTTACTTTTTTAGTTAAATCATTAATATGTTTCCACCTTTTATTTAACTGTTGTGTGAGTAAATTCTCACAAAAAAAATGCATTCAGATGTATTTAAGAGTTAATTATTGTATTAATTAATATTCACAGAGCATATCCAAAGTTTTTTTTTTTTGTTTTTTTGATACTTAGAAGATTAATATTAAAGGATAAATAGTAATTTCAATGCACTTTTGACTTTTGTTCTATCTTAACAAAAAATCTAATGATAGATTGAACTTTAATGGGTGTTTATGCATGTTTCTAATGCTAATAAAGGTTATTGTTTTATGTTAGAGCGCTGATATACTCAGTCCTTTTTGCAGCCCGTTTTGCAGCCCCATACGCTATGATAACGTAGTATATACTGCACTATCATAGTATATGGGTCATATCATAGTATATGACCTATTTTTTTTTCCATTTTTTTCACTAAGAAAAAAAATACACTAATGTATCTCAGTATATACTTCATTTCATATAACAGCATATACTTCAAATGATTAGTGTTAAGGGCAGCGCCACCTTTCAAGGGATGGAGTCAATTGACCCCATCAAATTTTTTTTTAAAAAAAAACTAGCATATTAAAAATAAATAAGAAGTAAAACAGCACTCTCATAATTAATGACACCATATCAGATTAGGTGGGACCCATTGAAAACCATAACATTTTAGTCTAGCTCAAAGTTTTGTCCATTAAAAAACATTACACCCACACATAGTGGGACCTTAAAATAACAAAACAAAACCCTAAAACATTGCCCTATCTAAAAAAAAATATCATGGGACAGCGGGACAGGGACCTCTTAGCAGACTCGCCGATCACCTACGCATGGACAAACGCGCCGAACAGTAACGGATGGACGGAGCATCGGTAGTCGCTCGTCATGTTGTCAATCTCCTCTTCCTACTCTGTTTCAAATATCTGATCATGAATTTAGTTTTGATTTTTTTTTCTTAACCATTTTTGTATGTTAATCTGAATCTCTCCTATCACTTTATAATCGTGTATGAATAATGAACAAAATCCCTCAACATTACACCCCTCTTTCATTCACATATCAAAAGCCCATTCACCCTTCTGTGTATCCAAATATAATTTAATATATGCTTGGGGGAGGGGGGGGAAGGTATCTAGAGAGTGTTTTAGGAAGGTGGGGTGGGTCTTCAGTTGATCAGTTGTTTAATTTTTTTATGTATTTATATTTATAAAATTTTTATTTAGTTTTTTATCCTATCAAAGAAAATTGTAGTGCCAAGCAAAGTTATGTTGATGTGAACAATCTTCTTTCAGATCCAGGGCTAAGAAAAAAATTTCAATATATGATAAGAGTAGATTTTTTAAAAATTTTGAGAAATTTTTTTTTTAATAACCCCATCTATGAAAATTCCTGGAGCCGCCACTGATTAGTGTATGATTTAAAAAAAATAAATAGAATAGACTGCAATTGAGGCTGCAATAAGAGCTATGTGTATCTTTTTCTTTTATGTTATGGACCGTCACCCATTTAGAATTACATTTATACCCAAAAAAAAAGTGTGCCATTCTCACGACTCAACCATTGTGCCATGTTTTGGTAGAGATACGTATTTTGGAAGAATGTGGTGGAATATAAGTAATAAGTCTAAAAACCTGTTTATTTACAAAAAATTGGTGAGTATAATTATGGAATAAATGAGAATTTAATAAACTGATATTGATATTTCACCTAGTATTAGGGGGCTTATATATCAAATCATATGTCATCAATTTAATTTATTCCACTAATATAAGGGGGCTATATATCAAATCATATGTTATCACATGTTATAAATCAGGATCCATATGTCAAACAATTTTTTAAAACATTTATAAATCCTTATCGCATTTTATCCACAACCTATCCATGGTTAATCAACCAATAAAAACTACATTATTACGTTTTTCAAACGAGAATAATTAATAATACAATCAAACAAAAAATTACTTATTCATTATCTTTATTGTAATAGTTATTAATCTTTAAATAACTTATGTTGATATTCAAATGGGGACTCAGTGAATGTAATAGGTTAAGTTATGATGAGCTTATGATTGAACATTTTTAAGGTAGTTTTATTATTATAAAAATTGTTTGATAAAAATGTTTCTAAGGTGCTACAAATCTAGTACACAGTGGATCAACATATTCCACGTACTAGTACAACTATAAAGGGTCAATATTAGACCAAGAACCATACTGCACAAACAGCCCACAAACCAATCCCATTTGGGCTTTTTTAACTTTTTCTGCCTTGCCCTTGGGAAGGTTCGGTTGTAATTATATAATTTGTTTGGGAGGGACCTATATGAGAATGATTATTCTTTTTACGATTTAATAATCATATTCTCAGTCTCAGCCTACGCCTAGGTGATCACAACCATTAATCTGGTGGACTTTTAATTAATTAAATCACCTATGAATATTATGATATTTCTTTACCTAACATTACAATAGTTTAAATATATTTCTTTATGATATTATGGTAAGTTACATGCCTATTTATTTCAAAACGTGTTACAATAAACAATATTTGAAGTGAAGATGAAAAGAATAATTAAAAAAAACAAAAAAAGCAATAAAATCAAAAGATATAAGAGCGACCCCTATTAAACTCGGTGGATAAGAAATCTAATTAACCAGATTCATACAACCCGACGCTCATTCCATACAAGAGCGATCCAAAATAGATATTTTTGGACATAACATTGGATCCATACCCGTATCATATTTTATGAACAGCAGACCACTATCCCAATGCCATTTTCTAGAGAACTGGATATCAACTAATAATGCATATGCAAATACAAGTCAAGATAACATTGTTCCCCAGAAATCCAAGTTTCTCTTTCAAGCAAAAAAAAAAAGAAAAAAAGTCCAACTGGGCCAATCCTAGTCAAACTAAGATTGCTATATCATGCACTGCACCAGGAATTTTGGTGAGTAGCCTGTGACAAAGTGCAAAGGAAAGATGAAACTTCCATACATTACTATAGTCTTGGAGCTCTTGGTGCTGCTATCATGTTCATCTTATTGTTTGGGTGCAGAACCCCTAACCCCAGGTCGTCCTTTGCCCCTGAGAATGGAAGTTGCAGTGCATGGTTTCATTGTTTGCGGCCATTGTAGGATAAGAGACCCAGTTGTTGTAGGCTTGTTTAGTTACATTCCACTTCCAGGTTTGTTGAGGTTCTTCATATTATTATTTTTTTCTCCAAATTTGCCTTTGCTGATGGTGTGTGGATATATATTCTGCATTAATTTCTCCCACTACATACAGGTGCTATAGCAAAATTAGAGTGCAAGAATATGGGGAGTCCGAAGTCGTTCTATGGAGTGGCGCGTGATAATGGCTACTTCTTCATACAGGTCCCGAAGAATGACCTCTCCAACTACGGCGCTCACACTTGCAATGTCACCGTGTCTTCGAGCCCGTTAACGACGTGCCCTGTCGATAAATCACAGACGCCTGTGCCGATAAAATTCTCAGAGGTTCTTGAGGGTGTTAGCCCCATCGCCCTTTATAATCCGTCTTATATTTTGGTGGTTGATTCTACTGAGATCTGGGAGTGTCCTTAGCTTTATATATAGCTGATGATCAGTAAGCACTGTTTCAAATCAGCGCTAATGTTGTGATTGTCACGTTTGTGTGGATCAAAATAAAAGTCTTGGTTACTTTTCTTTGAATGGTTGATCAACAAATTAATTGCATTGTTGTTGTGTGTTGTTGTATGGAATGTGCTTGAAGTGACATGAATTTTTCTTTTGAGTAATCTTTTTCTCTCCTCAGAGGCACTCAGCTTGTGTTCTTATGTGGGTCTTTTGACAAAGACTACCCCATGCCATTAAAAAATCTGACAACAATTATTGAAATCTCGTAGAAATAGGAAATTCACCTTCTAGTAATAAAAATGATTATTATGTTTTTAAATAAATATAAAAAATTACTCAAACTACAAATGGAAAAAATAATTGAATATGGTATGGAAGAAAATTTGACATTCTTTTTGCTCATTAACGGAAGTTTGACTCTTTTTGCACTGACAGTTTCTTGAGAAACTAATATGTATTATCATCTCTGATGATGTAAGAACAGAACACCATAACTATCTAGAGACTCATAACGAACACCTTTGTAGGACCTCGTATATCTTAGGCTACATTTGAATGTGCAATTGAAAAACAAAGATTCTTAAAAACTTAGGTCTATAAACTCATTTTTTGAAAAACATTATTTTATTAGATTTTCATTCACAATATTTTTTTTTGCTTAAAAAATGAAGATAGTAATTTGAAAAACTAAAATCTAAAAATGTGTTCTGATTAGTGTTTCAAAATTTTTAGTTTTTCAGACCTAGAATCTATCCAAACAAAATCTTTAGACTCAAGGGCCGGAGCCTCCGGGGCAAAAATGACTTTTGTTAGTTTCAAAAATTAAATAAAAACATTGAATTGCATAATTTCCTTTAGGAATTCATTTATAAATCATAAAAATGCCATTAATAATTTATTCAATTTATGTTTAATAATTCAGCCAATAAATGTCTAATACATGCCATTAATAAAGATAATTATTATATAAATTTGCAATGCAAAGATGTTTGAATCTCTCTGTTATTAGAATAATATTTTTAATCTAAATTTTTTTTTTCTGGTCCACCTCAGAGATGGATCGGCCATTATAATATATTCACTCGTGTAGATAATAAATTAAATATATTTGCATAATGTAATAGTGTAAAATATATGCATCAATCACTCATATTTTCTCTTTTACATTGTCATACATAACTCAAGATATTATCATTATTTAGAAAAATATACTCACAATACCAAGGATCAGAGTTGCCCATGGGTATAGGAGGAGAAGGCCATCCCCTAGCCCCCCCACCTCAAGGAGGGCCTCCAAATCAAGGAAAAATTTAAAGAAAATTAATTCTTAAATTAACATTAAAATTTATTCATTTACTAAATTGATCATATCCTTTATTTCATTAATTATCTTAAAAAATTCTTTGCTTCAAATTCTTTGTTGCATCTCACATCTTCAATTCAGATTTAAATTTACTTAAAAGTTATTTTTGTTTTTTCTTTTTGTTTCCAAATTTTTGTATTATTCATTTTTTATATACCTTTATATATATTTATTTTGCTCCTATTTATAAGATTTTTTGTTTTTATTTAATATGATAAGAATAAATAAGTTAAAATAAATCCCAAAATATAATAAATTTTTATTTTTGACTTATTATTTTTTAAAAGAAAAAAATGAGATGTATTCTCCTTTTTTTATGGTTAGGTTCTATTTTTTTTAAAAAAAATTCTTTCTTCTATTTTTCCATTTTTATTTTATTTGCAATTTTTCGTTTTTGGACTTAATTTTTTACTATTGCAGGAAATAAACTTTCTGTTATAAAAGTACGAAGAGAATGATTTTTAAAACTTCATTTAACAGAAAATTGACAATGTTCAAGAAAAAAATTTGAAAAGACAGGATTAGTTGTCACTGAGAATTAATTTTGAATTAAAAAAAAAAATTGTGTAGTACTCAAGAATTCTTTTTTGTGTAAATACATTTGGGTCACATTTCAAAAGTTCACTAGGACCCAGAATCATTAATTTCAAGTCGTCCCAGCCAAAGATAAGTCAAAGTCACGAGTGATTTATATAACGAAATCAATGCACAATCTCCAAATGATAACGTATCATTCAATGTGTAGATTTTAAACGGACAGTTGCTAATAACAATTAAAGGCTTGCATTGGGAAAAAAAATTTAAAAATTAATATTAGAAAAGAAAATCCTCTAGTCAACATTCATTTGAATTGGAGTAGGGCCACCATGCAATTAAATGTATTTAATTAGCTCCCCTATTAAAAACTTATAATAACTATGCTTCCTTTTGAAGCTTCGATCCCACTTGAACACTTCAACTCAAGAAGCTTTCTTACATGCATGTACATATTTAGATTGATGCCGCATTTAATACATATAGCACAGCTTGTTTTAATATTGATCAATGGGGAAGATTGATATATTACTGTTAGGTGCCAGGTGGATGAATGTAAGTGGACAAAAAATAATTATATTAGTTTAAATATGACAGCTTATTTTGTTATATATATAGTACATGTTAAGCAATGTTAATTAAAGGGTTAAAGTAGTTTGAGACCCTATAAACATCTATAAACTCATACAAATCCTTGTAAACTTAGAGCAGGACAATTATATCTCTAGAAACACAGAAAATGTTTAATATATTTCTATTGTTAAATCATTTTTAACCTATCATGATTAAAATTAAGCATGCGTGTGATTTTACTTTTATACCCTCTATAATGTATAACATGGTGATTAACAAGAGCTTTTTAACTTGTATAATTACCTCATCAAAATGTAAAACAAAAATTCTAAGTAATATCTATAGTACATTAAATACAATACATAAATAAAATCATCTTCATAATTACAATTGTTTGAAATAGAAGCAAAAAAAATAATAATAATGGAATAGTACGCAACAATAACGTCAAAATCCGTAAAAGAAAAAAAAGTGAAAATGAGTTTGATAAGGGGCAAGATGGTCATTTAAAATGATATATATGTTTTTTCTATTTTTTCAGTGATTTATATGAGCGTTTAATTTCACACAGATAGAATATTATGAGTGTTTTAATATTGATCAATTGGGAAAATTGATATATTACTGTTAGGTGTCAAGTGGATGAATGTAAGTGGACAAAAAATAATTCTATTAGTTTTGATAGAAACCGAGAATAATGGGAATCCTTGTATTCCACTTAGGGTTTAATCCCTTTATATATACAAATGTCTAGGAGTTACACGTGTAATACACTACACACATTATAAGATAACACATATAATCTAACAGCCCTCCTCAAACTCACGGTGGATCATACAAAGTGAGTTTGCGAAGAAGAAACTGAAATCGAGGAACTGGATGTGACTTCGTAAAGAAATCAGCAAGCTGCTCAGCAGAGGAGATATGCGGAAGCGATAATGTCTCTGCAAGAAAGTGCTGACGAACGAAGTGACAATCGATCTCAATGTGTTTGGTCCTCTCATGAAAGACCGGATTGCTAGCAATCTGAATAGCAGACCGGTTATCACAGTGAAGAGGAGTAGGACCAGTCATAGTAACTCCTAGATCCACCAAGAGACGTCTGAGATGAACAATCTCCTTGGTGGTGATAGCCATGGCTCGATATTCAGCCTCAGTGCTGGAAAGAGAAACAACCTCCTGTTTCTTGCTGCGCCAAGAGATGATAGAATCTCCGAGAAATATGCAGAAACCAGTGGTGGAGCGTCTAGTCGTCGGGTCTCCAGCCCAATCAGCATCAGTGTAAGCCCTGAGAACCAGAGTCGAAGAGGATGACAGATAGATCGATCTAGTGATAGTACCACGCAAATATCTAAGAATTCGCATAAGAGCACCATAATGCACTGATCGAGGAGCCGAGACAAACTGACTAACAATACTGACGGCATGAGCAATGTCAGGTCTAGTGATGCAGAGATACACAAGCTGACCCACGATCTGTCTGTATCGAGTGGGATCTGAGAGGAGCTCACCATCCGTAGGACGAAGCTTCACATTAAGCTCAAGAGGAGTATCCGCACTGCGGGTATCGGAGAGGGCAGCACGCTCTAAAATGTCAGCTGTATACTTCTGTTGAGAAAGCAGAATCCCACGATCACTCTGTGCAATTTCGAGACCAAGGAAGTAGCGAAGAGTACCAAGATCTTTCATCTGAAACTGTCGACTGAGGTGATTCTTGACCCGAGTAATACCAGCGGAGTCATCGCCAGTTATAATCATGTCGTCAACATACAGAAGAAGGATTACCCGCCCCTGCGATGAGGATCGCACAAACATAGAGTGGTCCTGGTGGCTCTCAACAAAACCAGCTGTCAGAATAACACTGCGAAAACGCTCAAACCAGGCACGAGGAGCTTGTTTCAGTCCGTATATAGCCAGCGAAGACGACAAACATGCTGAGGAGGAGTGCTGAGACCTGGAGGTGGTTGCATATAAACAACCTCAGATAAATCACCATGAAGAAAAGCATTCTTCACGTCCATCTGAAAGAGAGACCAGCGACGAACAGCAGCAACGGCGAGAAGGGTGCGAACAGTAGTCATCTGAGCAACAGGAGCAAAGGTCTCCTCATAGTCAATGCCATACTCCTGAGTGAAACCTCTAGCAACAAGACGAGCCTTATGGCGTTCAATGGAACCATCAGGGCGATGCTTGATCTTGAAAATCCACTTGCAGCTGATAGGGGTAACACCATCCGGAAGGGGAACAACATCCCAGGTCTGTGTCTGCTCAAACGCCTCAAACTCCTCAGCCATGGCCTGCTGCCACTCAGGGTACTCGACTGCCTCGTGATAAGATCGGGGCTCACGGTGGACATGTATAGCTGTGAGATAGGCCTGAAATTGTGGAGAGTAGGTACTGACAGATGCAAAACCAAACTGGTCTGGTGGCCCCGAGTCGTAACTGAAGCGGGAAGGAGGGTGACGCGCACGGTGAGGATAACGAGGCAAAAGATGAGGATCCACGGCAGGAGGAGGCGCGTCAGGCGTGGGAGTCGGAGGACCAGTGGAAGTATCTTCAGTAGGGACAATAGGTGACACACTGGGAGGAGAGGGTGGGTTATCTGCAGGATTGTCAGGTTGAGACGCAGGGGTAGGAACAGACTCTAGTGCAACAGGTAGGCCAGGAAAAGGAAGAGACGTAATAGGAGAGACCTGAATAGGAGGAGAGGACGGAGTGGGTGAAGAAGAAAAATAGGGAACATCCTCGACAAAGGACACATGACGAGCGATCCAAAATCGATCTCCAACAGGATCATAGCAGCGATAACCCTTGTGTTCGAAGCTAATCCCCAAGAATACACACTTTACTGACCGAGCGGCCAACTTGGTGCGTTGATGAGGAGGGAGAAGCACAAAACACGTACATCCAAATGTGCGAAGTCTGCTATAATCAGGGTGAGAAGAATAAAGACGCTCATGAGGAGTCATACCGGAGAGGACAGAGGAGGGGGTGATATTGATAAGATGGACACAGAGAAGAGCAGCTTCAGCCCAGAACATACTGGGGACTGAAGAGGAAAGTAAGAGAGCACGAGTCGTCTCAAGAATATGACGATGTTTACGTTCAGCAACCCCATTTTGCTCATGAGTGTAGGGGCATGATTGCTGAAAAAGGGTGCCATGAGAATGAAGAAGAGAACGCATCGTAGAAGAGATGTATTCTCGAGCACAATCAGACCTAAAAGTTTTGATACGAGCTTGAAATTGGGTATAAATCATATTGGTAAAAATCTCATAAATTTTGGGAACCTCAGAACGTTGACGCAATAAATAAATCCAAGTAAAACGAGAGTAATCATCAATAAAACTAATATAATAAGAAAAACCACTCTTTGAGGTTACATGAGATGGGCCCCAAATGTCAGAATGAACAAGCTCAAATGGACTAGAGGACTGATTATTACTAGGACTAAAAGGAGTAGCCACAGGTTTGGCTAATTTACAGCCCTCGCAAACAGAAAGTGGAGAAAAAGAAATACGACCTAAGACACCAGATTGAAATAGTTCTTTGAGACGAGACTCAGACACATGACCTAACCTTCGATGCCACAAATCGACATCAGAAGTGACGCTACCACAGAAGACAGATGGATCAGGAACGGGAAGACGAAGATACTCCACGTAATAAAGTCCGCCAATCCTACGTCCAACGCCAATCCTCTGCCCTGATCGTGGATCCTGCACAAGACAACCAGAGGTGGTAAAGGTAACAGTGAGACCAGAATCACACAATCGGCTAATAGATATAAGATTCATGCAAAGGTCAGGGGCATGCAAAACAAATGGTAATGAAATGCGTCCTGTAGGGTCAGAGGTGGTAGTGATCGATCCACACTGCGTGATGACTAAAGGGGAGCCATCTGCAGTATGAATCATGGGCAGGTGTAAAGGTGCCGGTGAGCATGCAGTGAGGACAGAACTGTCTGGTGTCATGTGATGTGAAGCACCTGAATCAAAAATCCAATGAACAGGAGTACCCGAAGTAGTAGAGAAAGCAGAGGGAATAGAAGAACCAGGAGGAGGTTGCTGTATGATCAGTTGATCGAGGCTCTCTCGGATACGCCCAAGCTGATCTGTGTATGAAGACGGAGCGTCAGTAGCAATAGCAACAGAAGTATAGGGAGCAGTGGGGCGACGCTGTCCTCTTCCTTTTGATCCAAAGCGCTTTTCAGGATGAAGCTTCCAACAGTCGGCGATCGGATGTCCAGTCCTCTTGCAGTGAGCACATAATGTATTCTTTCGAGAGGAGCCTGTGAGAGTCGTAGGAGGAGTAGCTGCCAAGACACCCTCATAAGTGGAAGATGGAGTGGACTGGCGCAATGCAATGGTGCGAAGACGAGTCTCCTCAGCAACAACCTCAGTGACAGCAGATTCCAGTCGAGGAAGTGGATCCCGATGTATGAGTTGACCGGCCAATGCGAAAAACTCTGGACGAAGAGCCATCAGATACTGATACAACTCGCGACGATCATGAAAAGCTTCTCGCTCAGCGGGAGTGGCCATCGGTCCAGGCTCAAGCGCACGAAGTTCCCTGAGGTTCGCCCTCATGCGGCCATATAGAGTCTGGGCAGATAGATCACCTTGAGTAGCAGTCTGAGTGTCGATCAGAAGTTGATATTCACGAGCACCGCTTTTCTCTACAAAGCGATCACAAAGATGAGTCCATAGTGTGGGAGAAGACGGAAAACCAGTGAGATCTGCACGGATCGAACGATCAACAGAGTTGATCAAATAGGAGAGTACGCGTCTGTCCCGTCTGCGCCAGGTGATATATGTCGGGTCTTGATCAGACGGTTGCACAATAGAACCATCAATATAACCGACAAGATGACAACGATCGAGAGCGCTCCGTACCGTAATGTGCCAGGGTGACCAATCTTCGGCAGAACTGAGAGGAAAATCGGTCGAGTTTGGAAGATTGTCCTGAAAATTCTCAAAACATGCCATTTGAGAGAGAGTAACAGCCTGAGAGAGATCAGAAACCTTCAAAGTTGGTAACGGAAGAGTAGGATCGTCGTTTGTTTCTGACATTGTGCAGAACCACTCGGATGAGGACCAGAAGCAGACAAGGACGTAGAGCACAAAAAATCGAGCAAAATGGACTCCTGGATCACCTTAATCGGACTTCCGGAGAGGAAGTTATGACCGATTTAGTGATTTGAAGTCTCAAGGAGGCGGCCGGAGGCGGCAGAGGGCGGCCGGAGGAGCCGGAGCCGGAGGCGACCGGAGGGCAAACTCGGGTCGCGTCCCGGGCCGGGTTCGCGGATCCGAGTCAGATGATGGGCCGGGTTCGCGGATCCGGGTTGCTGGGCCCGGTTCGCGGATCCGGGTCGGATGCTGGGAGGACCCGGGTTCGCGGATCCGGGTCGGATGCTGGGAGGACCCGGGTTCGCGGATCCGGGTCGGATGCTGGGAGTGCTCGGGTTGGGTGCCGGGTCGGGCGCGCGAGATGATCCGGAACGCTCGATACAGCCTGGCAGGAGCTGTCCCCAGCAGATCCCGGGAAATCTGGGCAGGATCAGCGGTGCCCGGGCAGATCTGTCGAGCGCGACAGATCCCGAGTAATCCGGGCAGACAACCGCGCGGCAGGGCACCGGGCAGGGTAGGGCTGGACGCGGCAGGGCACCGGGCAGGGCACGCGGCAGGGCTGGGCGCGGCAGGGCGGCGCGCGTCAGCGGCAGCGGCAGCAGCAGGGGCGGCGACGGCAGGGGCACGACGGCGACGATGAAGGATTCCAAAAAACAAAAAACTAGGGTTTTTTAATTTCTGGCTCTGATACCATGATAGAAACAGAGAATAATGAGAATCCTTGTATTCCACTTAGGGTTTAATCCCTTTATATATACAAATGTCTAGGAGTTACACGTGTAATACAGTATACACATTATGAGATAACACATATAATCTAATAAGTTTAAATACGACAGTTTTTTTTATTATATATATACTCCATGTATGTTAAACAATGTTAATTAAAATGTGATCTAATCCGTAGATCTCATCAGTACGTGTCACTTCCAAATCAAAAGATGACACTGACATAAATTGATTAATGAAGCACTTACTAAACTCAATTTCATAATATTTATAATAATTTTAAAAAATGAAAGATAAAAATAAAACAATATTTTTGAAAACCTAGTTATATTTATGAATTTGTTGATGAAAACTTTGACTACTCATCGCATATATCGTTATGATATTCAACAAGTGGACCAAAAATAGTCATTTATATATATGGTAACCCAATCATTTTTAGAGATCCACGCCATCAATCAATGCCAAGAAATCTTAAAGACTGATCAAACAAATTAAAATTGCAAAGGCACTTAATTCAAGTATTGAAAACAATACACCTATATAGATAAGTGACCTGCCATGTTTGATATTGCAGAGTATTAACCATGGCGGTCATCCGAGAGTTCAGAATATCAGTGGTTCAGCTTTCAGTGTTCTTTCTCATCATCATGGGTTCCCTTCCCTTTCAATTAACAGTTGCCAATGCAGTAATAACTCGTAGAACCCAAGTTGCGGTGCAAGGCTTTATCGCTTGCACCGCGAGCAGGACTGACGACTATGACTATGGGATCCGCTGGCTTCCAGGTTTGACGCTTTGCTTCTCTTCCTTGAGCTTTTGATACAGCTGGTCTCATTTTGCCCCCGTTTGAAACGAGAATAAGATTTATTTTTTAGTATACATTTATTCCGGCATAAGTGAATATAAATAAGAATAAAGTAATTTTGTGTGTTTGGTTGTATTTTGAATTATTCTCGTTGGTAAACGTAAGAATAAATGTTTTGTTGTTTACGTAAAATGTGAATAAAGTATACATAAGATTTATAAAAAGCGAAAAAATAATGATAATTGATTTGACATGTGATTTATAAGAGGTGATGGCAGTTGATTTGACAGTGGACCCACATATTCTTTGGGTGGAATAACCTAGGATAACTTTAATTCCAGGGATTGGTTGGAATCCATGCATATACCACTTTATAAAAGTTTATTCTGGCATACTTTATTCATGGGTATTCTGTGTTTCCAAACATCCAAAATCCCTTATTCTCCTTTAAATCAAGTTATCCGAGGGATTATTCCCATTCCAAACGGAGGCTTAGTCTTACTTTTAATTCTTAGAAAATGATAGTTCAATCTTCAGTGTATAGCTTCATATGCACTCATCGCATTATATATATATATATACACACACACACACACTCCTCTGTTGAAAGACATATTGTTATAATAAAAAGTGAAGTATATACATTAAGATATGCTATTGTAGTGTTTTCTTTGAAAAATTAAATTTTTTTTATTTTATTTTCACATACTACTTACAATAATGCTATATCCACTACTCATAACGTATACATACTGCATTATTGCAGTGTATACATGATTGGGGGATCAATTCTGAAGTGAAGATCGGCTTGTAAAAAGATTGATATGAATATATATACATTTATGTGTTAAAGTACATTCATTATTATTTATATCCTTTTGATAAATGTATACACCATCTTCTTCTTTTTTTGGAAGTGTTTAGCCTTGTTTGGATAAAATAATAGAATTGGAATAGAGTGAAATAAAGGTGGATAAGATAAAAAAAAAATCTTGTTTGTTTACTAGAAATAGGTAGATATAGTTGTGCTAGAGTAAGTGAGAATAAACTGATATGGTTTTTTCCAAGTCCTCCTAAAATTGCATTATTCTACTTAATTATGTCACTATTACAAAAAGGGCCTCTCAAATTATCTGTCATCACTTCTTTCAAATCATCAGGAGCTACATATCAAATTAATTTTTTTACATTTTATAAATTATTATCTATATTTTATTAACATTTTATTCATGATCAACCAAGAACAAAAATTTTAATATTACGTTTCTCAATCACAATAACTAAAAACATGATCAAACTAAAAATTGAGTATTCCACCGGTAAAGTTATACATACTGAAATAATTATTTATTTTAAAAAAAACTATGTCACTATCCTGTTCAATTTTATTTATTTTAATTTTGTTCATATATATACACAGGTGCCATAGCAAAATTAGAATGCAACAACACGAGAAAGCCTACATCATATTATGCGACGGCAAATGACAAGGGATACTTCAACATAGAGGTTCCAAAGACGAAGCTCTCGAGCTTCGCCGCTCACACGTGCAAGGTGTTCCTGGTTTCGGCGCCATCAACGACGACTTGTAACGCGACCACCAATGTCGCGGGTTGGCCCTTACAAGTTGAGCAGGTTATGCAAGAACCAAAGACCGTCGTCACCCTTTACAATGCTGGCATCCTCTTGTACGACTGGATCTAGTCCTTTAATGATTGCACATGATCAAGCACATGGACTTGATCAGGAGATCTCAAGTCACATAAATGAGTCTTTCCTGTGCCAGCAGAATAATAAATTGTTATTGGATTATTGGAAAATGGGGGTGCTTGACTAATGTTTTTATTTTTATTTAAATAGTAATAGCGTATAATTAAATATATATTTTTATGAAAAGTAAAAATTTCATATAATCTTCCATACAAATATATAAAAATTCAGATAACTCCTTACATTTTTCTAAAATCCAATAATTCCTCATAAACATATAAAAAAACAAAATCACCCCTCTAAGTTAATTAACGACTAACAGAATTGGTATTTTCCAAGAATATTAGGTTAACTTAACCCAAACAAAATGCAAAATGCAAAAATACAATTAGGTCCCCTATAAACTATCAAAAATCCAAAAAACCCCCTACTGATTAATGTTTCACCCCTCCCTCCATTTCAATATATCTTCTTCTTCCTTCGGCCCCTCACGCACCCAAAACATTAAAAATGTCGGAAACTCCTTGACACGGTGAGTTTACAGCTGTTAAATGTATATATATGTTAGGGTTAAGGGTAGATTAGTCTTTTCTTTGTTTCCCTTTTTGTACTATAAATATTAGATACAAACCCTAATAATATGATTGATTCATTCTTTTCATATTCTAACATGGTATCAGAGCTTGAATCCAATTTTTTTCTTTGATCGTCGACGTCCCGTCGCCCCCGCGCTGCTTTGCCGCTGCCCCACGCAGATCTGCCGCATCTGCACCGCTGTGCCGCCGTCGCACCGTTGCTGCTCCGCCGTCGTGCCGCCGCTGCGCCGCCCTCTCGCGCCGCCTCGCGCAGCCATGCCGCTGCTGTGCCACCCTGCTGCACCGCCCTGCCGCACCGCCTCGCGCTGCTGTGCCACCCTACCGCGCCGTCCAGCGCCACCCTGCCCTGCCTGCGCCGTGCCCGCGCCCCGTCCGCGCCGTGCCCGCACACCGTCCGCGCCCCGTCCGCACCATCCGCGTCTGCCTGCGCGTCGTCTCGGAATTGCGTGATCAGCGCGGATCCGCGCCGATCAGCCCGGATTTCCTGGGATCCTGTCCCGGATTTGGTCCCGGACAGCATCCCGGATCTCCCGGGAATTTGTCCCGAGATCCCGTGCTTCGCGCCCGCGCGCCCGACCGAGCACCCGCTCGCGCCCGGCCCAGCTGCCCGACCCTGCTCCAGTGCCCCGACCCGACCCGACTCCAGCGCCCGACCCAGCACCAGCGCCCGACCCAGATCAGTGACCCGACCCGGATCCGCGACCCGTTTACCGCCCCGTCATCGCCTTTTTCGGTATTTTCTTTATTCGGCCGCTACGGGTTCATTCGGACTCCAAATATAGTCATATTGGTACTCATTTTGCTCCATTTTTCGTTCTGCACGCATCTGTGACTATATTTCATCATCCGAGGCATATTTTTTTCTCTGTTATTCTCTTTTTGCCTATTATGGCTACGGATAACACTCAGATCATCGATGTTAAGTTTGATGGTAACAATTATGATGTCTGGTCTATTAGTCTTGAACTTCAGCTTGATTATCGTCGCCTATTGGGTCATGTTACTGGCACTAATCTAGCTCCTGTACTTGAAATAATCTCCACCGGGTTCTGATGAGACCACCATCAAGGCCAGAGCTGAGGCGTATACTAAGGCTTTGTTGACATGGAAGGAGGCCGATTCTCGGGTGAAAGCTTATATTGCTTCTTCGGTTATTCCAAATATCCGTAAACATTTGAAGCCGTTCATTACAGCCAAGGAATATTGGGACTTTCTGAAGAATTTCTATACGCAGACCGATGGTGCTCAGGAATTCTATCTACATCAGGCCATTTCTACTTCTTATCAAGGGGAGCTCTCTATTCGTGATTTTTATTCTCTTTTATCTGATTACTGGGATCAACTCGCACCTATGGATCCTCAGATGGAGGGTATTTTTCTGACACGCTATCGTGAGTACCGTAATCGTCAACGATTGTACCAATTCTTGAGGCTATTCGTGCACAGATTCTTCATCGTTCTCCCAAACCGTCTCTTGATACGGTTCTTTTTGAGTTAGTTGCTGAGGAGACGCGTCTTCGCACTGTTGTCACTCCGCCTATCGTTGATCACAGTTCTGTCAATGTTGCACATCGTCAAGACAATCGCTACACTCGGGTCACTTGCTATTATTGCCATAAATTTGGACACGTGCAATCTGAATGTCGTAAGCGTGCTCGTGATGGTGCTCCTCTTGTTTATGTACCTCGCACTTCAGCTCCTGGAGCACTTCCTCCAGCACCTCGTCCACTAGATCCTGCAGCATCACGTGCACTAGCGCCTCGGGCGCAAGCACCTCGGGCACCATCTACAGTTCCTCCACGTCGCTCTCAGCCTCGACCTGCAGCTGCTGTTGCATCTGATTTTCTTACTGATCCGCCGGCATATTCTTCCTCTCAGATCACTGAGAGTCTTGCGCAGCTCCACCTTCAACAACAACAGCTTCAAGATATGCTTCGCTCAGTGACTGGTAGTGATTCATCTGCTCCCTTTTCTGCTTCTACTGCGGCGACAGGTAACCTTACCTCCTCATGGATTCTTGACTCTAGGGCTTCCCATCATATGACTTCTCAGGCATCCTTTATTAGTTGTCCTACTCGCATGTTTCCCACTCCTGTTATTCGTACGGCAGATGGGACTCCTCTGTCTGTGTCGAGTTCTGGTTCTCTTGCTGATCCTTCTCATCGATTTCAACTTCCTGATGTTTTTCATGTTCCTGGTCTATCACTAAATTTGCTTTCTGTTGGTCAAATTGCGGATCATGATTGTCTCATTACTTTTGATTCTTCTACTTGTTCTGTACAGGATCGTCGTACGGGGAAGCAGATTGGGACAGGCTCTAGACGCGGTGGGCTCTACTACATGGATCATCTTCATATTCCTTCGTCTTCTGCAGCTTCTGCTCGCTTGATTTCTTCTTCTCCTTCCTCCTTTGATGTATGGCACCGCCGTCTTGGCCATCTCTCTCCTCCAAGACTTCGTTATCTAATAAGTACCGGTGTTTTAGGTTCCTTTTCAAAAACTGAGCTTCAACCATGTGTGGGCTGCAAGTTGGCAAAACACTTGGCTCTTCCATTTCCTACTAGTAAACACATTTCTGCTTCTCCTTTTGATCTAGTTCACTCTGATGTTTGGGGTCCCTCCCCTATTCCTTCTAAAGGGGGTAACCGTTATTATGTTATTTTTATTGATGATTTTTCTCGCTTTACCTGGATATATTTGATGCATAGTCGTTCTGAGTTGTTACCCATCTATAAATCTTTTGCTACAATGGTTGAAACTCAGTTTTCCAAACGCATCAAGGTGTTTCGCTCTGATTGTGGGGGGGAATATTGTTCTCGTGCTTTTCGTGATTTTTTATCCTCCCAAGGCACTCTACCACAGCTTTCCACTCCTTATGCTCATCAGCAGAACGGGGTTGCTGAGCGCAAACACCGTCATATCCTCGAAACGACCCGGTCCTTACTCCTCTCTGCTTCTGTTCCTGTTCAGTTTTGGGGTGAGGCTGTTCTTACAAGTGTATCTCATCAATCGCACTCCTTCGTCTATCACTGCTGGCATCTCCCCCTTTCAGCGTCTTTATCATAGTCCTCCTGATTATTCTCGTCTTCGTGTTTTTGGATGCACGTGTTTTGTCCTACTTCCTCCTCTTGAGCGTACCAAATTGTCTCCTCGTTCCACTATGTGTGTTTTTCTTGGGTATAGTAATGAGATCAAAGGATATCGATGCTATGATCCTGTTGCTCGTCGTCTTCGGACATCTTGTCATGTCACATTCTTTGAGAGTCATCCATACTACGCTCTTCGCTCGCCTCCTGTTCCTCTTCCCCCATCCACGGTTGAGGAAGTCACATTTTTGGACTTTTCCATTCCTGATTTCTCATCTTCATCTTTTGCTCCTCAGTCATCTACTCCGTCTGTACCTGACCACTCTTCCTCGTCAGTCCCATCTTCACCCTTCCGTCTTCGTCAACTTCTTCGGATGATTCACGTGGGACGGTTCTGTCTACTCCTACACCTGTTCCTGATGCTGCTTCGCCAGAAGACGATTCTGCTTCCGCACCAGTTGCTCCTCGTCGCAATCCGCCTCGCGCTCGTCGACCTCCTCAACGACTCAGCTTGGTTGCCTCTGATTCTTTTTCTCCTAGTTTTCAGTGTTTTCTTTCAGCTGTTTCCACTCATTGGGAGCCCCAATCATATCGTGAGGCTGTCGGCATTCCAGAATGGGAAGGTGCTATGGCAGAGGAGCTTAGTGCATTACAACGCACTCATACGTGGAAAATTGTACCACTTCCTCCAGGGAAGACTCCTATCAGCTGTAAGTGGGTTTATAAGATCAAGACCAACTCTGATGGTTCGATTGAGCGTCACAAGGCTCGTTGGTTGCCCGTGGTTTCACTCAGCAGCATGGTATTGATTATGATGAGACATTTGCTCCTGTAGCAAAGATGACAACTGTTCGTACTTTGATTTCTGTTGCTTCTGTTCGTCAATGGCCCATTTATCAGCTTGATGTCAAGAACGCTTTTCTTCATGGTGATTTATCAGAGGAGGTTTATGACTCCTCCTCCGGGTCTTCCTCATTCATCTGGTCATGTATGCCATCTTCACCGCGCTCTCTATGGTCTCAAGCAGGCTCCTCGTGCTTGGTTCGCTCGATTCACTGATGCTATCTGTGCTGCTGGGTTTGTTCCGAGTTCCTCTGATCCAGCTTTATTTGTTCACACCTCTGGTCCTCATCGTACTATCCTGCTGCTTTATGTTGATGACATGATCATCACCGGCGATGATTCGTCTCATATACAGTCGGTCAAGCAACATCTTCAGCGTCAATTTGAGATGAAAGATCTTGGCAAACTTCGCTATTTTCTAGGCTTGGAAGTTGCTTCTGCTCCGCGTGGTTATCTTCTCCCAACGCAAGTATACTGCTGACTTGATCGACCGTGCCTGTCTAACTGATGATCGCATTTCTCCCACTCCTATTGAGCTTCATGCTAAGCTCCGGCCTGACGATGGAGAACCACTCTCTGATGTTACTCGTTATAGACAGCTTGTTGGAAGCCTCGTCTATCTCACTGTCACTCGTCCTGACATTGCCTATGCTGTGCATATTGTCAGTCAGTTTGTCGCTGCCCCTCGTACTGTTCATTATGCAAAGTTCTTCGGATTATACGCTATCTACGTGGCACTATATCTCGTGCTCTGCTGTTACCGTCTTCTTCTACTCTTGAACTTCGCGCTTATACTGATGCTGATTGGGCAGGAGATGTCACAGATCGAAAATCCACAACTGGTATATGTGTCTTTCTTGGGGACTCTCTTATATCTTGGAAGGCCAAGAAACAAGACATTGTTTCTCGTTCGAGTGCTGAGGCCGAATATCGTGCTATGGCATCTGCTACTGCTGAGGTTGTTTGGCTTCGACGCCTCCTCTCTGACATGGGCGTCATTCTATCTGCGTCTACTCCCCTATATTGTGACAACAAGAGCGCCATTCAGATTGCTAGCAATCCAGTATTTCATGAACGTACGAAGCACATCGAGATCGATTGTCACTTCGTCCGTCATCATTTTATTGCGGGCACTATATCACTCCCATATATTTCCTCTTCTCTTCAGTTATCAGACTTTTTCACAAAGTCTCATACACTTCAGCGGCATGGTTTCTTGTTGAGCAAACTCTCGGTGTATGATCCACCATGAGTTTGAGGGGGGGTGTTAAATGTATATATATATTAGGGTTAAGGGTAGATTAGTCTTTTCCTTGTTTCCCTTTTTGTACTATAAATATTGGATACAAACCCTAATAATATGATTGATTCATTCTTTTCATATTCCAACAACGGCGTCTCCCACCGGTGGAGGGACGAGATCGCGCTGCATATCAATTTCACACCACACCAGAGCTCACCCAATGTGAGGTCAGGTTGAGCACAAACAAGGATTAAAAGCACTTGTGTTGGGCCGATTTAAACCTCAAACTTTATGAAGAACGATGTGGTTTTTAAAGATTCCATTTTTCTACTTTGAGAACATGTGGGAAACTGGGAATCGACAAGATTGTACATCAGAAAATGGGGCATGGGCCTTTCAGGAGCAGCCAGTGTTGAGCTGAGCGAGAAGACCTGCCGGATCGCTGAGTAGGACCCGGCGGGTCGGTGTTTATCTTGCTCGCCGCGTATTGATAGAAGCCTTTTCTACCGCTTCTCCGTTGTCACACACTTTTTCTATCCTGTTATTTCTGTTTCTATCTTCTCCCTCCATTCCAACATTGTCTTTTTTATTTTTATCATGAATTGTAATAGATATTACCACAATTTGCTATAAAAAGAAAAAAATCAAACTGTCCAGTATTGATTTTGAAATCAAGATATTTTAAAACAATTAATGGTAATCATCCTTAGTCATCTCCTTGTTGACCGTATAAATCATAGCGCATTTAGTCTAGGTCTACCATATAAATAATTACAAGATTGTGATGCTGATTATCATATATGTAAATATTTCAGTCCTTGTTGAGAATATTTCAGAGCAACTGCCCCTAGATTTTATAGGACATTTATGGACCTAACATTGGATCAATACCCATATCATATTTTATAGACACTAGGCCACTATCCGAATGCCAATTTAAAGAGAATGCACATGCAAGTAACATTGTTCCCCAGAAATCCAAGGTTTCTCTTTCAAGCAAAAAACCTCCAACTGGGCAAGTCCTAGTCAAACTAAGATTCCTGGGAGTCTTAATTAGAAACAAATTTATATCATGCACCTAGGATTGTATGAATATTGTAGAGTAGCCTGTGAAAAAGTGCAGAGGAAAGATGAAACTTCCATACATTACTGTAGTCCTGGAGCTCTTAGTGCTGCTATCATGTTCATCTTATTGTTTGGGTGCAGACCCCCTGAGCCCTGGTCATCCCTTGCCCTTGAGAATGGAAGTTGCAGTGCATGGTTTCACTGTTTAAGACCATTGTAGATTGGAATGGCCAACTACTGTAGGCATTGCTGGTTTCATGCCAGTTTTAAGTTTTGATTATGATCTTCATATTATTTGAATCATCATATATCACTTATATAAACTCATATTTCTCCCACTCTGTTACAGGTGCTGTTAGAGGATTAGATGAAAATAGGGTGAAATTACAAAAATTCAGCACAATAAAATACTAAAACAATAGAGAGAATGAGGAGTGAGAGATGAATGGATCGACAAAGCCCGATGCGACGCTTAAAGCGTTATTCGGCTCCTCCCGGTGCAGAAGTCACGAACCGAACCGCCTCCAGGATCCAGTAAGCCCACACAGAGTGCACGCTCAGGTAGAATCAGAAACTGGCTTAGAACTCTATCACCACAAAAGCTCTCGGGCAACTGGAATAATAGGACGTCAGGGCTATCTCTCACAACTCTCACAAGAGACTCTTTCTCTTTGAGTGGATACACACTTTTTTTCTTCGATATATGGAATGGCATACATGGGTCCCTTTATATAGGCCTCTAGATTGCCCAAGAGTCACCTTCAAATTCAAAGCACCCAATTAATTAGGAATAATGGACTTTCAATTATGGCCGATTCATGTATCCAACCTAGGTGCCTCATTAGAATGAGAACCTTGCATATTCAATGCTTCATTCCACCCTAGGTTCATCATAGAAATTCTACATACATGAATTCTACATATTTAATGCATTAAATATGGTTCATCTCGGGTCGCCCCTTGGTTCACCTCGGGTCGCCCACTCAATTCACCTTGGGTCGCCCCCACGGTTCACCTGTGTCGCCCCTTGGTTGTTATGCAATGTACCTACTCTATTAGCCAACACACATGAATCACCTACTCAAATCACCTCGGGTGGCCCCCTTGGTTGTTGTGCAATGTACCTATTCCATTAGCCAACACACATGAATCATGCCAAGTCCACATCCACATGCCATGTACCACACATCCATATATATAGCTCTTGTCCATATTATATCCAAGCCCCATACTTAGCTAATTGGTGATTATTTGAAAGCATGTGAGGGATCAAGTTTGGAGTCAAAATATATTAATATATTTTTCATATTAAACATAGAATTTTGAAACTTTAATTTTTGAAAAACATTTCAAAAAACCAACAACCCCCCACAAGTTTCAAAATACCAACGAGTTCCATCCCACAAGTTACTGCGTCTAATGTAGATGTCCGAAGACTTGAATCTACACTTAGTGCAACTGAATCCCTGATTGATAACGCAATAGTGGACTAAGCCTTGAACTAAGTATTACAACCAGTTCATCAGCGCACACACAGAAACTTAATAGCCATATCTGATTGGTAGCACATTAAGGGCCCTGTGCTTATTCCTGGTTCTGTGAGAGCTACTAGGAATTACTAAAATTCCATAGGAGACGGCCCACATCTCCACTCTCACATAGGTAAGTCCATAAGGAGTGTTTTTTGTCAGTCACCCCACACTTTTAAGTGCTATGGACTTATAAAGGCCCCAGGCCAGCCTAATACCACAACAGAAAGAATGCACATTAAAGGCATTGTGCCTAATTTTTGGTTTTGTGAGAGCTACTAGGAATCGCGTACAAATTCCATAGGAGATGGCCTGTATCTCCAATCTCACACAGGTAAGTCTATGAAGAGTGCTTCCTGTTAACCACCCCACATGTCAAAGTGCTATAGACTTATTAAGGTCCCAGACCAGCCTAATACCACAACAGAAAACATGCACACGAGGATAAAAAAAATGAGACCTAAAATATTTGTGCATCAATGTCCTTCAGTAATGTTTTCTTTGAACCATAGATATCAGTATTACATGGGTAGGTAAACCTTTGAACCCAAACTTCTATCTAATTGTAGAATTACTACAAGACATCACATAGGCCTTAGTCCCATGCCAGCGGTGGTTCTCTCAACCAACTCCCTTTTGAGACCTTTCATCAAGGGATCCGCCAAGTTCTCTGAAGATCTGACATCTACCACTGATATCATGCCATCTCGAATCAATTCATTCAGATAGCTGTGCTTTAGACGAACAGTCCTCTTTCTTCCACTGAACAAGCCATTCTCAGCAACAGCACTGGTTGCCTGGTTGTCATAGTAGATAGAGATCGCGCACTTCTCTTTTCTACTCAATGGAAGATCATACAGAAGATTTTTCAGCCATTCAGATTCATCTCTTGTCGTTGCCAGCGCATAGAATTCCGCTTCCATCGACGATTGTGCAATCACAGACTGCTTCTTTGATTTCCAAGACACTGCGGCTCCACCCAAAGTGAACACGTAACCTCCAGTCAATTTGGATTCGTTCGGATCTGAGCACCAATTTGCATCGTTGAAGCCTTCCACAATTGAGGGGTAGCCGGAGTAGAACAACCCATAGTTCATTGTGCCTTTCAGATACCTTATAATCCTCTGAATAGCCTCCCAATGAGCTTTTCCAGGATTACTTGAGAATCTGCCCAACATGTCTACAACATAGGCAATATCCAGCCTCGTGCAACTCATCGCGTACATCAAGCTACCGACGACGCTAGAGTACTCGAGCTGCTTCACAGGTTCCCCATCGTTGGCCTTTAGTTTCTTGTTGTAGTCGTATGGAGTCAGAACTTCTGGAAGATTGAAGTATCTGAACTTCTTCAACATCTTTTCCACATAGTGAGACTGAGTCAGACCAAACCCAGTGTTTGACCTCACTATCTTGATTCCTAGAATCACACCAGCAGGTCCCATGTCCTTCATGCTGAACTTTGAGGAGAGAAAACTCTTCACTGACTTCACACTCTCCAAGTCAGTGCCAATGATCAGCATGTCATCGACGTAGAGACATACTATCACGCCTCGATTATCAGCAAACTTGCTATAGACACACTTGTCGGATTCACTAACAATGAATCCTTCATCTCGAATGACTTTGTCAAACTTTTCATGCCATAGCTTAGGAGCCTGCTTCAATCCATACAAAGATCTGACAAGCTTGCATACCTTGCTTTCGAGACCTTTGATGAGAAAGCCTTCTGGTTGCTCCATATAGATCTCCTCCGTCAGATCTCCATTCAGGAAAGCAGTCTTCACGTCCATTTGATGGACCACCATCTTATTGATTGCGGCTAGAGCAACCAATACTCGGATGGTTGAGATACGAGCAACTGGTGCATAGGTGTCAAAGAAGTCTACTCCCTCCTTCTGAGTGAAACCCTTTGCAACCAGTCGGGCCTTGAACTTCTCCACAGAACCATCGGCTTTGAGCTTTTGCTTGAAGACCCACTTGCAGCCGATCGGTTTGGCTCCTCTTGGAAGATCCACCAGCACCCACGTGCCATTCGCCATGATAGACTCCATCTCGTCATTCACGGCCTCCCTCCAGAGATGAGCATCTCTAGACTTCATCGCTTCCTCGAACGATTGTGGATCTCCTTCGACGTTGTACGTCACGAAGTCAGGCCCAAACGACTTGCTCTTTCTTATTCTCTTCGGTAAAGGCTGATCTGCATCAACCTCCTCCTCAGCTTGCGTTGGATCAGGATCGTGGACAGCATGGTCCTCGTCAGTGATCTTCTCCTCGTTTTGTGCATTCTCAGGTCGGTCTTCGAGTACAATATTTTTGTCCTTCACGAACTTGTCTTCGAAGAACTCAGCATCTCGAGCTTCAATGAGAACATTGGTGTCTAAGTCTAAAAACCTTAGAGCACTACCATTCTCGGCATGACCCAAGAAGATGCATTTTGTGGCTTTTGGACCCAGCTTTGGCCTCTTTAAGTCCGGCAGAGGAACATAGGCCAAACACCCCTACACTTTGAGAAAATTCAATTGTGGTGGGTATTTAAACCACAACTCGAACGGAGTGACTTTGGTCTTGGAGTGTGGAACCCTGCTTAGGATGAAGTTTGCCATTAGCAACGCTTCACCCCAATAACATGATGGTAGACCAGCAATCAATAACATCGAGTTGATCATATCAGTCAGGGTCCGATTCTTCCTTTTAGCAATTCCATTGGATTGAGGAGAATAAGGCACAGTCGTCTCGTTGATGATGCCATGTTCTTGACAGAACGTGGAAAACTCCTTTAAACGATATTCACCTCCACGATCACTTCGAATTCTCTTGATCACCTTTCCAGTTTGTTTCTCAACTTGAGATTTGAAAGACTGGAATTTCTCAAATACTTCGTCTTTCAACTTAAGTAAGAAAATATAAGAGAATCTTGAGTGATCATCGATAAATGTGACGAAGTATTTCATACCTCCTCGAGTCACATAACTCTTGAAGTCACACGTATCAGAGTGAATGAGTTCGAGAACCTCGGTGCTTCGAGACACTGCTTTGAAAGGCTTCCGAGTGATCTTCGCTTGAGCGCACACCTCGCACTTGTCCGTCTTCTGACCCCCACATTTTGGAAGTAGGCCTAGACTAGTCATGGATGCAAGCTTTTTATAATTTACATGACCTAGTCTAAGATGCCACAACACAAGGGAATAAGCAGAAGAACTGATTTTATTCACTTCATTGACTAGGGTTGCAACGCTGAGTTTGAACATCCCATCGGTACAGTAGGCAGAGCCAAAGTACACATTTTTGAAAGACATAATTATCTTTCCGCCTTTGATGTCCAAGCGCATACCCGCGTTGCTCAGTAGACTCCCAGAGATCAGATTCTTAGAGATTGTAGGCGCATGTTTCACATTCTCCAGAGTCAGAGTCTTCCCAGAGGTCAATGTCAGCACAACCGTTCCTACGCCGATAACATCAGCCTTGGATTGGTTCACCATGCTGACATTTTCCTTGACATCAGCATAGGTGGAATACAGAGCTTTGTTGGCGCAGACATGACAACTAGCTCCCATATCGATCCACCAATCCGTGTCCTTGCTCGGTGTGAAAACGTGCAAGATCATTGCAACAAGATTGACAGGTTCAGCAGCGGGACTCACCGGTGTCACGAGTTGGTTCACTTGGTCCTTCGATCAGCACTCTTGAGCGAAGTGACCCGGCTTGTGACACTTGTAGCAAAGCCCCGTCGTCGTCTTCTTTGCCTTTGGGTTTGAAACCTTCAAATTCTTTGGATCAGAATTCTTAGGTTTCTTACCCTTCTTCTTGAACCTCCTTTGATCGGTCTTGGACTCCACCATGTTGGACTGAGTGGACTGCGATGCGAGGGCATCCAGTTTGGCCTGAGTCCTCGACTCGTCCTCGATTCGGATGAAACGAGTTAACTCCTTGAGGCTCACTTTATGCTTCTTTCGGTGCATCTCGTTCGCGAAGCTAAGCCACGATGGTGGCAACTTATTGATGATAGCACCAACCATGAAGCCACCAGGCAACTCCATGTCCTCCTCCTTCAGCTTCAACGCCTTCGTTTGAAGCTCCTTGACTTGAGGCAGAATTTGCTTCCCATCCTCGAGCTTCAGGTTGAGGAAGTGGTTGACGAGGAAAGTCTTCGAAAGCTCCTCCTCCGCCTTGTATTGCTTTTCAAGCTCCTCCCAGATCTCTCTTGCAGAAGAGACCTTGTTGAAGTTGTCTGCCAAGGAGTTGTCGAGCGAGTTCATGATGCATGAACGACAGATAGAGTTGGCTTTCTTCCACGACGCCAGTTTCTTCTAGAATGTAGTATCCTCAGATGGTTCATCGTCCGTCAGGATGTGGAAGACCTTCAAAAGTTGAAGAGTGAAGATGATCTTCCTCTTCCATGCATTGAAGTCTGTGCCATCGAACTTGTCCAATTTGGACACATCCAGCCCCATCATCATCGACAGATCCATAACGCTTTAAGATTGTTAGAGGATTAGATGAAAATAGGGTGAAATTACAAAAATTCAGCACAATAAAATACTAAAACAATAGAGAGAATGAGAAGGAGTGAGAGATGAATGGATCGACAAAGCCCGCTGCGACGTTCAAAGCGTTATTCGGCTCCTCCAGGTGCAAAAGTCACGAACCAAACCGCCCCCAGGATCCAGCAAGCCCACACAGAGTGTACGCTCAGGTGGAATAAAAAACTGGCTTAGAACTCTATCACTACAAAAGCTCTCGGGCTATTGGAAAAATAGGACGTCAGGGCTATCTCTCACAACTCTCACAAGAGACTCTTTCTCTTTGAGTGGATACACACTTTGTGTCTTCTATATTGATGGAATGGCATACATGGGTCTCTTTAGATAGGCCTCTAGATTGCCCAAGAGTCACCTCCAAATTCAAGATACCCAATTAATTAGGAATAATGGATTTTCAATTATGGCCGATTCATGTATCCAACCTAGGTGCCTCATTGGAATGAAAACCTTGCATATTCAATGCTTCATTCCACCCTAGGTTCATCATATAAATTCTACATACATGAATTCCACATATTTAATGCATTAAATATGGTTCACCTCGGATCGCCCCCTCGGTTCACCTCTGGTCGCCCCCTCGGTTCACCTCGCCCACTCAATTCACCTCGGGTCGCCCCTCGGTTCACCTCGGGTCACCCCCTTAGTTGTTGTACAATGTACCTATTCTATTAGCCAACACACATGAATCATGCAAAGTCCACATTCACATGTCATGTAATACACATCCATATATATAGCCCTTGTCCATATTATATCCAAGCCCCATACTTAACTAATTGGTGATTATTTGA
>JAUJYN010000064.1:0-324113 GCA_030737835.1 Acorus gramineus | reverse complement strand
CCCTCACCAATGGCATTCCACATTTCTCTCGCCACTGAATAGCTACAAAATACGTGCTGAACCAATTCCTCCTCCTGTTACACAGTTCACAGTCCTTAGGTGCATTGGGGATTGGCTCTGTCTCAAGCCAAATAAAACCTTGTATCTTAAAGGGGGCTTTTGTACCCCCCCTCGTTAGGAACATCTCTTTTCTTAAACTTCCATGGTGAGCTGTACACAATCTTTTCTGTGATATTTATTTGTTTATATCATATCCCTTTTTAAATTTTCTTTCATGAATATTAATTTGATTGCTCTATCCGTGAATTGAATAGTGTCTCGCAGATGTGGATTGTGTTATCTATGCATTGGGAAGGGCAAAAGTTCATTTTTGTTGCCTGATTATTTTCTTTTCCTCCATTAACTTTGTGTTTTTCCATCAATAGCATGTCCTCACAAAATTTTGAGGGGTATTTCAGCAAGAATGTTTTTAACAGTGGTATTTTAACAAAAAGGGAACGCAACAGGCATTGTTCGGATATGCAGTCTATGCGGATAGATTATGACAAGATTTTCAGTATAAAGTGGATGTACACCGTTAGATTATATTTTTTAGTTGGATTTTCATGCAACTTCAAGAATTTTCATTTTCTTTTAACAAAAACCAAGATGAGAATCAAACCATGAGGTACATCCAGGAGTCATGGATTCAAATCTTACTATTGTTTAGAGGAGAAATAATTTCATATAGTCTACCAAAAACCCAAGGTAAGAGGTCTCACCTGGTCTAAACTTTATGGCATGGCTAAAGAATCCAATTGGTACCAATTCATGGGGATTCATGCTAATCATATTCTTCTATTTAATACACTAGTTGAATAGAAAGACCATCACAGATTCAGATAATGAGAGGATTGCGCATGTGAAGGCATGGAGCACAGACTATGAAATTATTCAGACAAATTGTTTCTACAAAAACACATAAAAAATGCGGAAAATGTTACACTCCAGTCTTTTTTAAATCACATTTTTTATTTTTTTTAAAATAGTAAATATTATCTAATGAAATACATATATGCTTTGATAAAAAGTATCAGTTCATTTCAAATTAAATCAACTCATTTTTAATAAGTGTAATTTTTTTTTGATGAGGTATATATACTATCCAACCATGTACTTCACTGGATGACTTACGATGTATATGGACTTGCATTTGAGATTAAAAAGGATTAAGTATAGCAACGCGCCAACGCCCCCAAAATATACAAGTCCTTGTCTTTACATTTTGTTTTTTTTTTCAAAATGAAACCCAACCATATCATACATTATGGCCTCATAAGCAAAATATGTTTTGTTTCAACAGAGAACCCACTTGAGATATTGATACAGATGGAGAGAAAAAAAAAAAAAAAACTCCAAGTACATGTTGTGTTTTTACACTTTATGAATTATTGGAATGAATGGCCTCCTCGGAACCATGGTTGTCATTTGTTGATGTATCCATCTATTGTGCAGGCTGTTCTGACCGAGTTGTGATTGGTTTCATTTCCAATTTCTTCTTTTCCCTGAGAACCACTTGTTTTGGCATGACTTCCAAAAGGAAGCTCCCACCATTCCATATGGCTGCAGAGACCTTGAGTATCTCGAATGTCACATGCATCTCATAAGACAGGAAAATCGGGACGCTGAGTGCCATTGTCGCCACAGTGAACACAGCTTGGAGCAAGATATACATTGCATTACGATTGTTGTCCCCCAGCAGCCCACTTAAACGCCACCAGATGTTGTTTGCCTTTTGAGCTTTCTTTGACAGCTCCCTGTTCAATAAGATTAAAGAAAAATTCAAGATGGTACAGAATGAATGAATGAACTTCCCCACTCAACTAATAACCCAATGTTTTCTCTAGTAAGTGGTTCTTTGAAGTTCTGCCAAAGGGATGTATAATAGGCATCATAATCGATGAGTAAAATTATGACAGTGGACTCGATATGTCAATTCCTTTAATATGCTAGTGATTTAGCCATTTAGGAACTGTTCAAGACAAGTTGACATCAGAAGTAATAACGGATAGTTATCCTGCTTGTCGGCTGACAAGGGACCATACATTTTGTTTAAAAACACCTCTTATTTTCAAAGCCCTAAAAGTGTTTTAATAACATGATATTGAGCATTTGCCAAACCAGTATTTCTTATGTGGTGGATCTCTATAAAAGAAAAGGTTGATAAGGTTTACCATCTGATTAAAAAGTTCATTTGAACAAACTGAAATACAAAAGATGGAGAAAATGAAAATAAAACCAATAGAAAACTGTGAAGATGGTGAAACTAAATAAAGCATAACACCCATTTAGATAAAGATCACACAATTTTTAATCAAAGAGCCATATGCAGTTTACATGGTAAAACATAATTATTTGATAAACAGGGGAAAAAATAGGAAGAGAGAGACCTGTAAGACGTCATTACTTCAGGATCCCTCAGTAGCCTCTGTCGACGGAGTACATTAACAATGAGGAAGTAGAGAAGCTGCCACAGGGTATATGCGGCCAAAGGTACAACAAACAACCATGTCCATAGGTATAACGAATCTTCAGCGTATGGCCAAGATGCACGTAGATGTGCTGGTCCCTCTGGATGCATTGCCTCAAAGGTTGTAGGATTCCACCATCGGATAGTGAAGAAAACAATTCCTGTGATGCAACAAAACCTGTAAGGAAAGAAATGGATGGTATGCCAAAAAGTAAAGAGGAAAGTAACAGACATGCAACATAAAGTTTATTAGAAATTTAACCCTATAACCAAGAATGAAATGTTTGCATGGACACCTTCTGTCTTCTGAAATTTGACAGATAGAGGCAGACTGATGCAAATCGAGAATGGAAGGGAAGAGGAACATTCCAAAAGAGAGAGACAGGGCTAATAGAAACTTTTATTGCTTCAACAAAATCATGAATGTTCCACTCCAGGTCAGGTTCCCTGATTTGTTTCGGCTTGCGTCTAACAGGACAGGACGGGTGAAGGAATTTTGGACGGTGGAGGAACTCAGGCAGTGGGATATCCGGTTCGCAGCGTCCTGTAGCCCGCCAAAAGAGAGCGCTACTTGGAATTGATCGGATGGCTAATATCGGCCAGGCTGATCCCTAGAAATTGCGATACGGTGAAGTGGAATGGACATGCGAGTGGGGTCTTCATGGTGAAAGCAGGACACGCGTGGTGGCAGCGGGCACAGCCCCCCATAGAGACAATTGCCAGAAAATGGAAAGATATATGGAAGGTGCATGTCCCAGTGGAAAGTGCAGGTATTTATGTGGCTCACCTACCAGGAGCGGCTTCTAACGCGTGTCTATTGGGCGAAATGGAGACCGGAGGACTCGACAATATGTGCCTTATGCAATGCAAAACCAGAGACAGTGACTCATTTGATGTGCAAGTGTATGGTGTCACATTAGATATGGGCGCGCTTGGGGGTGGCCACTGGACTTGCACTCCCGTTTGGAGGTCTGGAGCTGCTTTGGAGGGCGGGGCAGCATTTGAGGGGGGATAGAAGCGTAGCGGCAAAGATTACACAAATGGTGGTTCCAGCAGGGGCGTGGGCCATTTGGTTAACGTGAAATCAAGCCATCTTCAAATCTTCATGAGTTTATATTGAAAACTTGGTGGAGTTGGTGGGAGTGTTCATCGCGTCATGGGGCAGGGGGCTAACTGATGCATCGTCTGTCCGTTTTGTGGGAGGGGCGCTGATGGTGACGGGCTAGCAACAAAGCAGTGGTGATGGGGCAGTTTTGAAATGTTTGGTTGGTAGTGACTCATCTACTCACCAACGTTTCCTTTAGAGAGCCGAATTTTTTTTATCCCCTTTATTTAGTTCTCTCAGTCCCATTTTGTATCATCTATCCCTTTCGGACTTTGTATTTCGATGCTACTCACGCCTACAATACAATTTCTAACTTATCTCAAGAAACAAAATCATGAATAAAAGCCAAAAGAGTCTCCAAAAACCTCTTTATAATTCAAAGAAATAATTGTACGAAATTTAATTCGCTTTTACTACTCTAATGAAACCTATTTATATGCATATAAGTTTGTTTAGATGAGATAATATCTAATCTAAATCCCTACCATTTCAACAAACCAATATATAACCACATAACAACTCAATAGATTCCTAACACAACCATAATCCATCGATAAAATCTTTGGTTACATAGAAAGAAAAAAAAGCTAATTATCTAAATTACTTATTTAAATAAAATAATAAAAATCATAACCACCCTATTTTAAATTTGCATTAATCTCTCCGGATTGGAGAGAGTTCTTCCTCGAACTAAAAAAGAATGCATTCTCGATCATGGGGTGCGGTAAATCCTGATGATCTAAGGATCACATTATCTTCCTTGACGCTCCGTGGGTTTTTCCCACATCATGAGCAAAGCAGGTAGGGATATTGGTGATGATGGGAAACGTATGACTTCATCCAACTCGAATTTGACAAAGTACGAGTTCTCCGACGCGATGTTGAAGTAAGGGTCCTTTGAAATGAAGATGAAAATGAGTCTTTTGTCAAACCCCTCAACCTCATGTCATTCCTAAGGAGATTTTTCATCATATTTCTTGTCGTCTTCCTAAGCAACGATCTCTTTGTCTCCACGAAACTCACGAATTCAACGTGCTCCTCGGTGTCATGGTTGATATCAATGTCACAACATTTCTCCATATGGTACTTCATCTCAAAGATGTCCTTCGTGCTCATCCTCTCAAGGAAATTCGAGTTGATCTGAAGGTCTTCGCTCCTCCATGGATGAGGCGCTAGGTGCGTACTTCACCTATTCCAATCCATTATGAGGATACCTCAAAGAAAGATTGTTTACCCTCATAGTGAGAAAGGACGTGATTATTGTGAGATTGAATAGCGGTGGTGCCATTGCATGACCATCCATACTCATTAGACAATCTACCGACTCGTATGGAACACTCCGTCATTGATATTAACATTGTGATGGCCTAGCCGAAACGTCATTACGAGGGATCTTGTGTCAAAACTGCAAACAATTGAAGGTTCTGGGTTCGAAGGTGGTGCCGAGACTCAATGTTGTTTGAGTCACACCTGCATGTGTTCTCAAGGGTCTGTTTATGTTGCCCACCACAACAAGTATAACCACTTCTCTTAACATTTCTTTAATTGAATCTCTTGTAACTTCACCATTCATATCACCCTGTGAATTTGCAACTCGATATTTTGTCATCTTGGGGTAGGGATCTTGCTTGAAACGAATGCTCAAGCTCCGTTACCAAATGATGCAGATCAAGAATATAAGGGGGAGAGGAACTTTCAAAAAGAGAGGGTTATGGTTAATAAAAACTTTTATTACTTCAACAAAAGCATGAATAAAATCCAGAAGAGTCTCCAAGAACCTATTTCAAACTCAAAAAAAAATAATTATAAAAAACATAATTCCCTTTTACAACTCTAATTGGCCTATTTACAGATATTTAAATTTGCTGAGATGGAATCTAAATCCCTACCATTTCAACAAACCACCATATTAACCATGTAACAACTCAATATTTTTCTAAAAACTTATTCCTAACATGCAACAAATTTATTTTCCAAACCACAAAAAAAATCTATGGTTACATAACAAAAAAAACCAACAAGAAATTATCTAAACTAATTTTTTATATAAAATAATAAAAAATGAAAACAACAATGTATTCAATTGACAAGGCAGATGTACTTGAAATAAAACTATCAAGAGCTCTAAAGTCAAGATGCCAAATCACCCCAGCACCAAAGGATAGCATCATTGGATTATAGGTCAGTTCAAAATATAGCTTCCAAATTTTAAAAAATTGAGATGAATTCATGACACAGAAAACTGAAAAGATGACTTGCGAAGTTCTTGTATGGAAATTTGACGCTATAGATTGCACACCAGTGTGCGCACGTGTGCTTGTGTGAGGGGGGGAGGGTAAGCACACGTGTGCCTCTATGTGGGGTGGATGGTAAGTATTGTGAGGGAGGAATATATTACCACAACGATGTCTTTACATATGAAAGTAACTAATTTGACACTTCAGATTGCACACCCGTGTGCGCACATGTGTGCTGTGTGCGAGCGCGCGTGTAGGGGGGGGGGGGGGAAGAGGGGTAAGTAATGTGAGGGAGGGAGGAAGGCATGTATTATCATCAGCTATGTCTTTACGGATGAAAGTAACTAAATCCTTAACGTTCACAAAAATCATGTATTGCATAGATTTTATAACAATAATGTCAATTAACTGATATCTGTGAGCATAGAAGAATCGTCCATGAAATCAACCTACAAAAAAAAAAAAAAAACACTCCATCTACTAGGGATGACCAAATAAATCCTATTTCTCATGTGACCTGTTAGATATTCAAAAGAATATATTTTCTTATGCATTTCAGAGTTGTTTTAGAACATTTCCCAATGTAATTATTCACTTTTACATGCATATTAGGGAAGTTTCTTTTTCTTTATATTCAAAGCATATTTTGCACAAATTGACAATATTTATACATTTAATATATGCATAATCATATTTTTTTTATGTGAAGCCATATTTTAAAATTCAGAAATCTGAATTTGGCGGTATTTTAATTTGGCAGGATCTAAATTTGGCAGGTTATAATTTGGAGAAGGAATTAACATTCAAAGCTTCATCAAAACTTCTAAATCTGATCCACCAAATCAATAAAATCTTCAATCAAATCAGCTTTGACATCTCCAACAAATCAACAAGATCTCCAACAGATTTTGCAATTACATCTCCAACATATTTTACAAATCAACACTAACAACTCAATCAAATCAGCATTTACAACCAATTCAACCCTCAAAACTCTATAAAAAGGGCACTGCAGAGAGAGAGGAGGGCATCTCTTCATTCAGCCGAGAAGAATTTTATTTTCAGTCTTTGTTCTTTCTTTTCTGTCTTGAGTTTTTGTTTTTGTTATTTTTTTTTTTTGGGTATCAGAGACAGATTCTATTGTTTTTCAATAAAAGTGCTTTTTATTTTATTTTCATGAAAGGCTTTTATTTTTATTCTACAATATCACCAAAATGATAGGCTAGAGGATTCTCCCATCAAGGAGAGGATTCCACTCCATGAATTGAGTGATTAGTTTTTTTCTTTGTGAATTGATGTTTTCTGATTTGTTTTTCATGTTTATTTAGTTTCTTCAACTCAGATTTCTTTTGACTATGGGTATTTTTAGATCTTCTGTCGTTCTACTTGGATGGGATACGGTTGATGCTTTATAAACCTTATTTTTAAATCGAGTAGAAGTGAACTGCTTTTGAAATATTTTGTTTTCATTAAATGCAAAAGAAAGAATCATCACGATACTCATGGGGTGGATTTCCAATCCTTGGTGGTCTTTTTTTATATATTGATTTCAACTTTAGCTTTTAGAATAGTTTTCTTAAATCAATCCTTGATATTTTTTAAAAAAACTTTTTTGCCGAGAATTGATAGTCTTTTATTTTTATTTGTTTGCTTCAATATCCTTGCTATGAGATCGACCTCTTACTATCATTTTCTACCAAGAATAGAAAAGAGTTTTATATTTTGTTGGCAAAGATGAAATCTAAACAACAATTTCAAAATCATCAAATCTGTTACAAACATGACCCATTTTATTAAAACAAATAAATCGCTCAAAAAGCCAAAGTGTTGGGTGGGCGGGTGTCTGTCAGAGGATTTATTTTTCGGGGTGAGGTGGGCCGGGGGGGGGTTGAATATCTTTTGTCATAATGACATAAACATGCTGACCATTAGTTTTCATTTTTTTGTCCTTTGTCCAATCCACCCATAAAAAATTGGAATATTTAAATCTGATTAGCAACACTAAACATACTATAATCTTACTGCTAACACCCGCATAGCTATTTTCCAAAGGTTTCGGGTCTGCTAGCACAATGCCTGAGGAAAGGAAAATAAAATTTCTTCTTCTAAACAATCAGTCACATGGTCAGGTGATGGCCAAAAACTGCCCAATAAGCAATAGCTTAGCTGCATGTAACATGGATCATAATTGTATCATCATGTTGTTCTTTGAATGATATACTGATTTCAATGAAGCATTTCATGGTGAAGATTTTTAGTTGATTCATTTAGCCCAACTCCCATAATAACAATCAAAAGGATTTAGACAAAGGGGGAATGACAACTTGCAGCAATTGGTAACAAAAGGGCATTCTTTTTTCACGAAAAAATGTGGGACAACCACCTGAAATAATATGTACTGTCTGATGAATATTCCAAAAGGGGGGAACTAGGAGATGAGACATCAAAAAGAACATCCTAAAGTGGGAACCACACAAAGGCTCCCTTTGCCCATCTGAGTATCATGATGAAACAGTCCATCCCTATTGATAACCAAAACCGAGGCTTCCAAATTATATTCCCCCAAACATGCACAGCCTAATATCCCTTCCCACACGTTCTCCACATAGCACTGTTTCTCTCCCTCTATAGATTTATTCCTTTTTTTACAATTTCTAGCCCTAAAAAAAGTAGAGGAAAGGAGGGGCCTGGTTAAATGTCTTCATATTCTTTACTACTGGAATCATGGTGGATCCTTCATCAAGTGTTGTGCATAAGTCTCAAGTTTTTCATTTTGTATGCATGAAAAACTAAAGGTTGTTTCTTCATAATTGTTGCCATCATGTTCATCTCATAAAAATACACACAATATGTGTGTAACATGTTATGTTCCTCAATGGTGTTAGATAATCCTTTTATATTCCATTATTTACCTTTCGTTTTCCTCTGTTAACTTCTTGTTTTTCTTTCATGATTGATTTCCTATCTTATATATTTGTACATGATTTCTCTTCAGATTTGTTTACATTTAAGCATTCTTGTTTCATTCTTATCATCCTCAGAATTTCTTCAAGACTTCATTTTGTAATTTAGTTGATCATCTAGGTATCCTAGTTTAACCAAGGAAAAAATGTTCCTGAAACTCAAGTCAGATTCCGATCTTCTTGGTTCTACTTATAACCTTGCTTACATGGGATGTCCATCTACTCATGAAGTACTTAGAAACCTCAGTAGATTCCCATATGAGTTTGCATAAGAAACACAAACTCGTCTTCCCATTGTTTTATAAAAAAAATAAAATAGAGCCAGTTAAAAAAAAGATTTGTAATTTGTTTCATATTTTTAAATACCTCCAATTGAAAGAACTGCCAAAATTTGGCTTCTACAAATATTTTACAGAAAATAGTAATTTCACAGTTTCTTCTACTACCGAGAAAAGGAAAACAAATTGCATCATGTCAATGTCATTAATGTGAGCATGGAAAATCCCTCTACGAAGGAACTTCAAATTTCCATGAGTTCTAAGCATCTTATTAACACAATGCAATGAGAACATTTTTCTTGTTGATATATATGGAATTTCAGAAAAGAAGACGAGTTCTCATTCCTATTCTGGAAACAGTTTCCAAAGCAGAAATGAGAAATGTGCTCGCGATTAAATTTTAGGTGCTCATACACATGGTCATTCCTGCAGTGTTTCATACAATTCTTCTGGATGCTATGGAGGATGCCACAAGGTCAGCTCTCATTCTGGCAGGGACAGGACCTCTGTAGCGGTAACTATAAAGAAGAACAAACCAAGAAAAGGTTCTAGAGAGCTTCTCAATCTTCTCAGGTATGAGGTTGGATGGGGGTCTAGAGAACCTAAAGGCACGAAGGAACAAGACAGCAGCTAAAGGAGGAGATAAGCCTGTTGGAGGCATACATGGGATTATTCCTGTGTTACAATGAAAGTTCTTTGATGGAATATAAGGGGGGTCGGGGACCCAAGGAAGAGGGAGGTAGCAAAAGACTTGTTCAAGAGATTCGGGGTAGATGTGTTCTGTTTGCAAGAGTCTGGAGTGTGTCATTAGTTGGGGGAAGGCCTTTTTGATCTGATGTCCCTGGCATTAGGTGCAACTTGATCTGGTGGAATTATAATTGGCTAGAAGAATAACCTATGGAAAGCAGTGGACAGTCGAGCAGGTGCACATTCAATTACAGTAATTCTCGAAGACTGCAGGACGGGTAGAGAGTGGATGTTCACAGGAGTGTATGAGCCGACCAATCAGGAGTCCCGGACAGCATTTTGGGAGGAGCTTCATGCTACTCTAGAATTCAGTGAGGTGCTGTGGTGTATTATGGACGATTTCAACACCATTACCTCACCGAAGGATCACAGATCACAATCTTGGCCTCCTAGGGCAGCTAGAGACTTCCGCGACTGGATCTCAAATATGGGTCTTCTGGAGATTCCTCTGTCTAATTACAAATATACATGGAGTAACCTGAGAAATGAACCAACTCTATCTAAGTTGGGCAGATGCTTTGTAGATGCATGTTGGGATGATCTTTTCCAATCTTCTATCCCTCAGGGATTGGTAAGGTCTTGTTCAGATCATCTGACTATTCTTCTTACCACAAACTCATCCTTTGTTCGAACCAATTAATTCAGGTTTGAGAATTGGTGGCTCAAGGAGGGGTTCTATAAAATGGTGGAAGATTGGCGGTCTTCAGCTAAGATGGGTGGAACAGGTACAAGGAAAGTGGCCGGAAAACTCAAATATCCAAAAAGAAGGCTGATCGAATGGAACGAGGCGGCTATCGTGGCTTGGAATGAAAGGAAATCAATGTTAGAGGGAATTATAAGCAACTGGGACAAAGTGAAGGAAGAGAGATTCCTCACGCTGTCGGAGTTTGAAGAGCACAAAGGAGGCCCTCATGACTATCCATTGGCATGAGGAGCATGGCGACAAATATCGCAGGAGGTGTGGCTCAAAGCTGGTGATGGCAACACTAAGTTCTTCCACAAAGCAGCCAATGCTAGAAGAAGACACAATTATATTTCCTCTATTGTCAGAAATGACGTGAGAATAGATAGGCAGGAAGAAATTGAAGCGCAATTTGTGCAACACTTCAAGTCTTTTTTTCAGAAAAGAGAGGTCGTGGCTCCTTGTTTGGAGAGATGATGATTTGCCACAGTTATCATTGTCCCAACAGGAGGCGTTAGACGCTTCCTTTGAAGAAGAGGAGATTAAGAATGGATGATGATAAGGCGCCTGGCCCTGATGGCTACACATTGAGGTTTTTCCAAGTTTTTTTGAAATGTTGTTAAGAATGATGCGGTTGAAATATTGAATGAATTTCATGAATGTTGCCAAGGTTGTGCTTCCCTCAATGCTACTTTCATTGCTTTGATCCCGAAAAAGCATGGCGCGGAATCAATTGGATACTTTCACCCAATTATTCTTAATGGAGCACACAAGATCATAGGAAAAAAATTTGGCGAACCATCTCCTAAAAGTGATCAAGGACCTTGTCGACATAAGTCAATCGGCTTTCATTCAAGGTCGATCACTCCTCGATGGCTTCATTATTGCTCAAGAATGCATCTCCGGGGCACATAAAGGCAAGAGGAGGGGATTCCTTTGCAAGCTTGACTTTGAAAAAGCTTATGATTCTATCCGGTGGGGTCTTTGGTAACTATTGGAGGCTTATGGTTTCTCGCCTAAAAGGAGGTGGTGACTGAAGGAATGTGTTGCAACGGTTAGAATGTCGATCCTCATCAATGGCAAGGCGGTAGGCTACTTTGACTTGGGAAGGGGCTTCTATCAAGGGGATCCTCTATCTCTAATCTTATTCATCCTCTTGGCAAATGTCCTTAGTAGAATGATTCACAAGGGGGTGAGGAGGGGATGGATCCATAGTCTTGAAGTTACTAATATTGGTTCTAGAATTTCCCACATTCAATATGCCGATGACACAATCCTCCTTTGTGATGGAAAGAGAAAGCAAAGTGGATGACTTCAAATTCATTATCAAGTGTTTTGAAATGGTTTCCAGCCTCATGGTTAATTTCTCCAAAAGCACTTTGGTGGGTATTAACATCCACCATGAGGAGGTCTATTTGTTGGCTTCGGGGATTAGGTGCAAGGCATCAGATTTCCCTATTAAATACCTTGGTCTTCCTCTTCACACTCGTAGTCTCCAGAAAATCAATTGGAATCCCCTCATTCGAAGATTCAATAAGAAACTTGATGGTTGGAAGGGGCGACTTCTTAGTTTGAGAGTGCAAATCATGCTTCTCAAGGTGGTGCTGACAAATTTCCCTCTTTCTTTTTTCTCAACTTTCAACTTTCAAGGTAAGATGGAGAAAATTCGCCAAAGATTTCTATGGAACAGGGCCAAGGAGGGTAGCCACAAGATTCACCTTGCTAAATGGGACATCATTTGTCACACCAAGAAAGATTGGGGAATGGGTGTGCTTGATTTTCGTAATATGAACAAGGCCCTATTGGGGAAATGGATATGCATATTACTTTACGATCCTGTTGCCTTGTGGTCTAGGGTAGTGCATGAAAAATACTATTCGGAGTGCACAAGACTCCCTTTTACCCCGCTGGTTAGAATAACCTTATCCAATGTATGGCGGGACATATTGGAGGGAGGCGAGGTTCTAAAAGAAGCCATCCAACTCATTCCCGGGACGGTGTAGAGATTAGGTTTTGGAAGGATATTTGGCTCAATGAGTCCTCTCCGGCGAGCCCTTATCCCAATCTCTTCCGAGTGGCCTTCAATGAAGATGATCTCATTCATGACTCATTCACTTGTGAAGATCATTCAATTGTTTGGTTGCCATGGTTCCGACGTAACCTAAACGATGATGAGATGGAGGAACTTACCTCTTTACTTGTGTCTCTTCAAGAGGTCTCTTTCACTTGCAATTTAGAGGAGGATACGGTTAGTTGCAAATTTGCCCCTCAAATCGGTTTCTCCGTTCGTTCTTTATATCGGTGGATAAAAAAAAAGGCCTCTCCCTCACCTTACTTCGTGTCAATTTGAATGCATAATTTGGAGTGATCTATCTCCGTCGAAGATTAGGGGTTTCATTTGGCTCCTTTCTATCAATAAAATTCTCACCAAAGTAAATCGTGTGAGATGGTCAGATGATGGTGACATAATGTGTGGCTTGTGTGGCGTGGAGGAGGAAACTAGAGAACATCTATTCTTCAAATGCTCATTTAGCTCTAAAATATGGGAGAATGTGGGGGTAGCTCTTGGCTCATCAAGTTCAGTCTCTGATATAGAAGAAATAACTTAAGGGGTTATCTAATGAGAGTTTTATTAATCTGAAGGATGATTTGAATCTTCAGTATCTTTAGTCTTCAATCTTCATCATTGACTGACACATGACCCAAAACAATTATATTGATTTGTATATTTGTTTTATCACAAAAATATGCCAACATACAAACATAAATTTCGGGACTAACAGTGCATGCCCAAGGTCTACTTGATGGGAAAAGGAGGCATTTGATATAATAAAGAATCTTGTTGACAGGTAAAATTAGTGTTTCATGTTGGAGGTACAGAATATTGTGGGTAGTCAGTCAGTAGCATTAAAAAAATATGCAAGAGGAATAGTATCTCAAGAACCCATAACTGGAAGCATTGCTTTTGCTGGAAAAATAAAATCTAGTCACATACAGGTAGCTATTCAGGTGAAAATTACAACCATCATTCACTTGTCAAAAGTTTTGTAGGTTCTGATGAAGCTCCACAATAACTGCTCTGTAACCCCTTTATATACCATAAAGTTGTCTAAATTTTTCCAATTCATCCTCCAGTCCATGATAAATGATATGGCTCAAGAATCGAAATAAAATGTGAAAAAAAAACCCTGTTCATTAATTATGAGATCAATTTTATATGATGCTTGGCTATGTCCTAAACATCTTGAAATTTTTTACTAATGCATGAGGTACATTAAAGTGCAATGTTCAGATGGAGATAAAGTCTAAACTACTATTGACCTATTGACTAATGTAAAATAAAAATAGAAACACGTCTATAAAATGGAAGAGATATTTAATCCTTAGAAATTCTTTTTTTACTCTGCATGAGAAATCTCACTTAAAAAGAAAACTTTGATAGGTAAACTAGAAAATTGAATAATGTATGAACAAATTTAATTGAATATCATCAGCATTTTAAAACACTCCTACACCAAGGCAACACATGGTCAACAAGACTGAACTTTGATGGATGCATGAGCTACTTTATCGAACTGCACGTCCAGCAACACTGCAGGGGCATCATATCCTCTTTCAGATTGACAGAAAAAGGAGTGACCAATATATATTGCTTTAAAACCTAAGTATTTAACTGATGTATACAAGGTTTGCATGAATTCTACAGCAATGTGTCAAAACATAGAATTAAAGGAAAAAATTTAATTTACTACTCGATGGTGTAAGTTCATGTTCCAAAACTCTCAAAGTAATAACTCCATAATGCACTAGATGAAATATGAAGCAGAGAGCATTGGTGCAATATCTTTGAGAGAGATCAAAGCAGTATAAATTGAAAGAGAACATGATAAGATGACCAGAAAAGGAATGCTCTTATAAAGATTATGTTAATTAAACATCATGTTCTGAAACAAGGCCACGCATACTTACCAGGTAACAGATGTATCAGTACGCTAACTATTTTGTCAACAGAACTAAACACCAGACTACAACGCCAAACAATCAAAGCCCATGCCAAAGGTCCCTGAAGTATTTGCATGTCAGACTGTGCATATAATGGAAACTGTGTATATGCAGCGAAGGGAAAACTAAGAAACCCATGACTTACTTCTGCAAATGAAAAGCAAACCATGAAAAGCTTTTCATTTTTAGGAAAGAAGAGAAGCATAACCATGAAGATTGTATTGGCATAGTAGCAGAAATCCTGCAAAATCCCAGAAAAGTTATTTGATCCGATTAGAGCCTTATTTTCTACTTTGAGGATGTTTGAAGGAACGAAGAATTAAAAATACTAAAATCCATATCAGTCATGTAATAGATAATGAATCTACAATAACATGCATTATCATCAGCGGTTTGAATTCAAATTGATTTTTCTTCTTCCATACCGATTCTTTGCTGAGGTTATTAATCATCAGTCCACAGCATTTACTTCCCTTCTCATGTTTCTTTAGTTAATAAGACACTCCTGTCTCTTTTTCTTTTTTGGGTGAGAAAAGGTGGTACCCACCAATACATTAATAGACAAAAGGATGATATTACAAGAAAAAGACAGAGAAGAAAGCTCACTCTAACAAGAACAAATTCTTCCTTCTTAAGATTTGTATTTCTGATTTCATTATCTGTTTGCTCCAATTCTTTAAAAAGCAGACCTGTGGCATCGAAGTGTTTTCCGGAGAGCATTCTCCCTCGAACAATTTTGCATTTTAGCCATAAAGCCCAACAGATTACGTGGGAATGATGGAATAATCTTAAATTGTTAGCTTTGGTTTCTTCCTTTGTCCTTGGAAATTAGTTATCATGCTGAAAATTGAAAAGAGATCAACTGTCTTATTCAAAGCCCTTAAAACCATGCTCCAGGCAGCCCTACTAAACTCACATTTCAGGAGCAGGTATGCTGCAGATGCTATGTGATTTCCACAGAATTCACAACCCAACCAAGGGGTGCATCCCAAGCCCAAATAGCTCTGTTCAACTTTGTTACATAGAACCCTGGACTTTCAAGGGTGAATTTTTCTTCCAACAGTAAAATAGATGAAGAACCTCACGACCCCTATAAACCTGCGAGATTTGGCCCTGCATCGTCCCAATGAAAGTGTAGCAGGACTTTGCAGTAACGACTCTTTCTGCATGTCTTGTTCAGGTCTTCTGATCCTCCATTAAAGAGATCATATAACTCTTTCTCAGAACCTCAGCTTCCCTGGCTTCTTCATCATTAAGATTCCTTTTGAATCTAGACCACCAAACTTTCACCCCCATGATCTGACAGGAAGCACCCACAGAACCTCCTTTGAGAAAGCACCTTTTAACAAACTAGGGAATGTGTTCTTCTGACACTGCAGATTCACCCACTGATCAGTTCAGAATTTGGTCTTTCTCCCTTAACAATGTGGATCTCAGAGCACTAAAAAAAAATTGGGGCGACTATGACTATATATCTCCACAGTCTTGACACACTGTTTGCAGCAGCAGAAAAATCTGCCAAATGATGATCACCATAACAGTATTTGTAACTGATAACTAGAGCCCCACAAAATCTAGGGCCTCTCCTGATGGTCCCCAAAGCCATTTGATAAGGAGAGCTTTATTCATGTTAGTCGTGACAGCTTGTAGAAGAATTCTCTTCCATCCAAAGCTCAGAACCTTCCCGCTCCACCCAGCCAACTTGTTCTAGGATCTTATAATGAGGGGGCTCCAATCCAGGGACTTTAAACTGCCTCTGTGCAAAAGGCCTCGATAAGGAGGAGCGTATTCTGGCAACCTCTCTCTTGAAGCCTCATTTTGGAAATAAAGGAGTCCCCTAGTATCCATAAATCTGGGAGCATTCTGATTCAAGGATGGAATTGATAATAACAAATTCAAATTCTCAACCTGAAAATTAGATCTCCCGTTTACTTTTCTATCTTATGGTTATATATTAACCTATTAAACTATTACTCACTTCTGATGGACTTCCTATCTCCTCTTTCCATCATTTCCTCTTTCTTAGTATTATTCATCTTGGAATAAACCAAAACAAGTAATTTTCATGCTCTTCTCTATTTTCTATGTCATAGTTTTTGGTTCATTTCTGTCATTGATTTCCAACAGTTTGGTTATTACTTCACTATAAATTTTATTCATTTTTCACTAGTATCATCATTCTCTCCTATTGGCTAATTCATTCACCTCTGATTCCCCCCTTTTTTTTTCTCCTCTTAATTCTTAAAGTATCCTACTCTTCTCCTCCCCTCAATTAGCACTTTATCCCTCTCATCCTCAGGGCCCAAAATCATAGCTCCATCTTCTGCAAGAATTTCTCAGTTTCTTTGGCATCATGTACCATGAAAGCACTAAGGCCACCCATGTCTTAGGTGCCACATTCAAAGTTGTTCCCCAACTCGCTGCTAACATATTGGATCACCAACACATTAAATTGCTTGAATCCTTATCATAAAGCCGATAAAGGCCCTAATGAGGCGCTCAAGGTGAGCACCACGACCATGACAAAGTTAACAAGTGTAGAATGAGTAGCTCATTGGTGCATGAACCAGTGCAAGAATAAAGAAATGTTAGAATAATCTGAATAGGGCTAAGAGGGGTTCCTGGTAGTCGAACGAGTGCCAGGCAGCGCAAATTTTTTTATATAAGACGTACGACCAAATTAATATAACTAGAAGTGAAAAATCCATATGAGAGACACCACAGAAAGTACAAAACTCGTGAGCCTTGGCACTACAAAACTCATTCCCTTTCATTATCTCTATGATGCCCCTCAGAGGTCCAAGTCCCAAGCCAAAAACTAAGCCCACTTCAGCTAGTAGGCAAGCCTTTGGAAAAAATCTGATGTGGGAAAAGCTGATTAGGCGTGAGTTTTTATTGTACGGACACTAGATTGGGATCTATTGTTTCCATCTCAATCTGTTGCTCAACACAAGTATGTTGAATATGTGCAGGTGCTTCATAGTACAAAACCATTTATGTATTACACTCCTACAACCATCATATTTGACAAAGGTACTTCTACAAAAATAGATTGATTAGGTTGCATTTTCAAATCCACCTTAAACTTCCAATTCTTCTATAGACTCAGTATCCCTGTGTTCCTCCACTCCTCTATCCAATGTTATGAAAACCGGACAGTAGTGTAAAAAGAAAGAATGCTTAACTCAGATTCTTGTGTTCTATTGTTTTTCAAGCTCAACATTAATATATCGCAGGCACCCACTATACAATGAGGAATTCAATCAAAGCCATACAATATAACTTTTGGGTTAATTAAGTGAAATGTCTCGTCAAGTCATGACAAACAGAATGGTCCAATTTTATTTATGCCTCTTTACCAGTCAACACTATAGTATCTGGATCGTCATTTGCCTTCAATTATTCAAATCATGACAAGTAGAAATTTAGGGTAAAACACAGATCCTAGCATTTTAGAAGTTTATAAAGCTTATTGATTCAGAGGAGAATATTTTAAAATAATTCATCATCAATTACTCTAACTTCTCTAATTTGCAATTCAGGATCATATTAGTTTGTAACTTAATCTTCATCATCAATCTGTTACTGATTTCAACATGAAAGAACAAAATCCAGAACTATGATGCTCACCAAAAGATAATAATGCCATTTTTTGAACCGATAGTATATCCATCGGAGAGGGACAAACGTGACAAAGAACAGACAGTAGACATACGGCACATCTTGGGGTCCTAACACACAGAGAACCACATGTCAACATAACAACACCAAGAACCCCTCGAAATGATAATAATTGAATAGCCACAACATATTCTTTCCTCAAGAAGAAAGATAATACTCACTTGCCCCCATGAGGTAGCAAAAGGCGCCAAATCCAAGAACCCCCAATAGATGGGTCACCTAAATGGAAAAAAAGAAAAGAAATAAACAACCCATTATACAGTACATTCAGAAACATAAAAAAAAAAAAGAAGTCAACTTCTACCAAAATAAATACATAATTAAAAATTAAAAAAATTGAACAACAAAAACCCATGTAAGAAAAACCAAAATAGAAACCTTGGAGCATAGAATCCATGGAAACAATATGAAAATATCTAGAATCACGATTCTCTGTTGGTAACCCAATATTTTTTTTTTATATCAGAGACTTATTGGTAAGAAATATAAAAATAAAATTCATCCTAATACAAACCCTTTAGAGCATAGAATCCATGGAAACAAAAATGAATAACTAAAAAAACAAAAACTGCAATGTTAATAAAATGCAAATTGAAAACACAGTGGGGGATATGAAAATTAAAGAGATGGACCTTGTTGATGAACCGCTCGTGCTCTTCGGCCTGCTTGGCGATCTTAACGGCCTGTTTAGACAGAATCTCCTTCGTTTGCACTGCTTGTTTCGACAAAAGCTCCTTCGTTTGGACAACCCTCTTAAATAAATTTTAAAAGAAATACAAACACACACACAAAATAAACAGACCCCTTTAAGCAAATTAGAATCAAATCTCCTCTTCAATAGCTCAGATGAATCAGAAAGAAATAGGGATAGAGCACCTTAGAAGGGTCGGAGAGTCTCAGCCGGACCTTCCCAAAGGGTTCTCCATCGTCGAAAGTAGCTTCTCCGTCCGACATTCTCTCTCCTTCTCCCTGATTGAATAAAATTTGCGTCTAATAAGTGTTTCTTCTTCTCTGGCTGTGAGCCTGTGATTGCTTCGGTTTTTTTTTCGGGAATTTGAACCTATGTGCTTTTATAATTCGCTACGTGTTGATTAAGAAATAAAAAAAAAAAAAAAAAATGGACGGTCTCACTATAATATTTTCATATTCTAGAGAGAGCCCGGATATTCGGGCCGCAAACCGGACCAGGTTATTGGAATATGTATCGATATAAGCATTCTCTTTTGCAGCCCGTCGCGCAGTCTCCACGTCAGACTGCGAAAAATGTTTTTCTCTCTCCTCTACCTCAGCTATATTTTTTTTTTTCCTCTCCTAATCAAATTTTAGTTTCTCTCTAAAAGCACTTTAAGGAAAAGAAATAAAATAAAAATTATTTTTTTATTTATTTGAGCTCAGGTTTTTTTTTTTTACTGAATATTTTGAAAAGTAAGTTTACGTTGTTTGTGTTACATTTTTGCATAACATTTGAAGTATTGAAGCAAATATTTAGTTGAAAGTGAAAAATAAGTATTTGTTTGTGTAATATTTTTCACGTGATGTTGTGAGCATAATTTTTAATCTCTACAATTCTGAACATTTTTTTTTGTAGGATAACACGTATGACATTTTTAACTTTTGATATTTATACAATAAGGGTTCGTTATAGAAACAGTTCTTTTATTTTAAAATAAATATTACGTTGACATCACACACATGTTGAATAGGTCGAAAGAGTGACATAATAATCGATTAAAAAGTATACACTAGACTATATTGGTGTATACTATGTTCTCTTAAGGTGTATTTATATAACATAGTGTATACCACTTTAACACAGCATATACTAACTTAATGTTGTATATACTTTTTTAATTAAGTATATACCATTTTAAATGAGTATATGCTTAATTAGTTCTGTTACCTCGACTCTAAAAATTAAGTCCTATTGAGAAGCCCTAATAATTCCTTGTTTGATTTTTTAAAAAAGTTAAAAGGGAAAAGACATTATTACCCCTATTTGATTTTGGAATTTCTGCTCTAACATAAAAGCTCCCTCTTTAATAGCTACTCTTAAATTGCCTCCCACTACTATGGACATCAAGAAACGAAATGGTAGCCTTTGGAAAAAAAAAAAAAACCCTTGATGACTTATGGTTTGCGATTTCAGCGATTTTCCTTCCCCTAATCGTTGGAACGATGGTGAAAAAATGTATTCAATCTTTCTTCTCTGATTTCGTTCCCAAATTTTTGTCTGGTTTCTTCCACAATCATTTTCTAGTCATTCTGATTTTATTTTTTTTCAAATACAATCGTGAAATAGCCTTCAAAAGATGGTTATGCTGTCCTATTAGATGAACACTCAAAGATCTTCGATTAATACACATCAACTTTTTAATATCAATAATCGGATTTTTTTTTTGTTCACGTAATGTATCTGGTGCAATGGGGTGAAATGAACATTGATTTTCATGAATTTTATTGGGTAATATTAAATGTAGAGATAAATATTATGTTATTGTAAATTGATTATGAATGTATCTAATTATTATGAACGTGAATGAATTTAGAAAAAGAAGAATCTAAAAATGTATCTGGATTTAATTATATTTGGATTTTAGTTTCATATGTTTTGTTGTTTCAACAGATGAAATGCAATTTTTGGTGATGTCTATAAATAACAAATTTTTGTTTCCAAGTGTTTTGTTGCTGATTTAACAATTGAAATTTTTTTTGATGATAATGAGTGGTGGGTTGTTTGTAATGCAATATATCTCTTATTGATTAAATGTATCTGAATTTCTGTCAAATGTATCTTGAAAACAGAAGAGTCTGAAAACCGTATGATTTAAGGTAATGAATTTTCATTGGCTTCATATGTATCTGATTACCTGTTGCATAATGGATATTTTTTTAACTTGCAGTATGGATTGTGGGCTAGTAATCATCAACATCATGGGACAATATGACATGACCAAAGAGAGATGCAGATCCATAAGAGCACACCTCATACAAAAATTCATCAATGACAAACATAGAACATACACATATGAAGATCACAGGGTCAAGATGATGTATATAGCACACTAATTAGTAATTTGTCATGTTTATGTGAAGAGAAACAATTTAGCAAACAAGTGCATAGTCAATTTTTGTGGATGTCTATGTATGAAAAAATGATTTTTCATATGTTTTGTTGTTATTTCAACAGATGGAAAACAATTTTTGGTGACGTCTGTAAATGACATTTTAGTTTCATGTGTTTTATTGTTGTTTCAACATATGATAAAATATTTGATGATCATGAGTGGTAGGTTGTTTGTATAGCAGTATATCTCATATTGATTACATGTATCTGAATTTTGTCAGATGTATCTGAATCTGGATAAATGTAACATATGAGAATCATAGGGTTATGACAATGCATATAGAACAATAACTTGATTATTTGTTAGGTCTATGTGAGAAGAATCAATTTATCAAATAAATATATATTAGATCATTTGTGATATCATGATTAATTGATTATTTGTACATGCAAGATCTCTCATATTTCATAAATGTATTTGAAATTAGATAAATGTATATCAATCTGAAAAAATTATTGACTTTTTATTCAATGTAACTACATGTAATATATTTAACTGGACCCAACACATTGACACAAGTATGAAACCAGTAATGCATTTTCAACAATAAGTGTAAAAATGCATTGATACAAGTAGCAATCTCTTCTGCATGTTATTGATCAACTCCATCTGAGAATTCCTTTTGTATACTAGTTTCCAAAGACCATGTATCATTGAACTCAGTCAAATGAATTGAATATCGATTGGTGTATCATTCATAAAATCAGCATCACTGCTTGTTATAAAACAAATCAGAATGGTAAAAATAACACCATCAGTCAACATAACCAAATCTAAATGACTACAATGAATATAACTTGATTACTGTGAAAATACATAATTAGTTGCGTGTAATATTAAGATACATTTGAAATGTATCTAAATTGATTCATATGATCATAAGGCATTATAACATAACAATGTCTCTGAATTCAATGAATATGTCTACATTACTGTGACTATGAATATATACTAGAAAATGTGTCTAACATATAAATTAATCCTTCATTAACTGACAGTAATGTAATCAACAAAAAAAATAAAAAAATACAAAAAATAAGATGCATGTAATAAAAATACTGATTGCACAAGTGTAAATGTATTGAATAATTATTATAAAAGATTAAGATACTTATAAACAAAATTAAAACAAAATTATATACATCTAAATCATCATGAATGATTATACGTGCTTAACAAAATATAACATTGAAATGATTCAATGCTTAAAAAAAAGGATTATACATGCAAAATAATAAGATTCATCTCTCTATTAACAACTGCAAAAATAAAAAAATCGAAACAACCAAACTTAGAATGATCATCATTGATGAAATCACAAACAAATCGCTTGGAATACAAAAAAAAAAAAAAAGAAAAAAAAAAGAAGGAAAATTCTCACAAAAACTTAAATCGGATTGTTTTTTTATGTTAAATTTCATAAACGATCGATCAAATACTGTGAAACCATCTGCTGATTCGTGTTAAACAATTGAATGGTTTGGTTTTTTTAAAAAGAAGAGAGAGAGAATAAAAGATCGCATGAAATCATAACCGCTCCACCATTAAAGGGATTGGTTATTAAAAAAAATGAAAACAAGGATGATAAGGGTAAAAAGGGAATTACAAGTGTGCCATCTTATGGGGCCTGTAATGGGGTCTATAAGTTGGGGCCCAAAAATCATTATTGATGCTTAATATATTGTGTATTTTTCCAGTATACATGGGTTTGTGTGAAGGCGATGAAATACATGCAATAGATGCATATGTCAATATGAAAGACGAGGGAAATGGAGATTCAGAATTGAAAGTTGAAATAGAATTCAGGTCAATCGACGAAGTCTTTGAATAATATAAAGAATATGATTTCCGTTGTGGATTCAACATCGTTAAAACTATAATAAAATACACTATTGAAAGAGTTTTAAAGGCCATGATATTTATGTGTTTAAGGAAATTAAGCAGAGGAAGAAGGCAACTAAGAGCAAACAGTGAAATAAGTGCTTTGTTATAAACCAGCCTGTAAGACCAACTGCAAGGCGAGAATGCAAGTTAAGACATATGGAGATGGTATGTGGGTGTTAGACCTGCTGGTTCTTGAACATAATCATAAGGTAGGTCCAAAGCTCTCACAGTTTCACAAATGTCAACGGGCCTTGACCGCACATACCATGAAACAACTAGCGATAAATGATGCTACTGGGGTTCCTCCCTGCAAGACATTTGATGTCTTGGCTGTCGAAGGAGGGGGATATATGATCAACTTCTATTCACATAAAGAAATTGTTGGAATTTCTTCAATAAAATAAGACGTTTTGAGCTTGAAAAAGGCAATGTCGAAGCACTCCTTTAGTATTTTAGCAGGCAGCAAGAAATAAATTCTCGCTTTTTCATAGGATTTAGTTAGATAGCGATGATTGTTTGAAGAGCGCTTTTGGGGCAGATGCACAATGTAGGGCTGTATATTAATATTTTGTTGATGTGATCTCCTTTGAAAATGACTGTAGATACCCCAATTTTGACCGTCCAAAGAAATGAAAATACTTCAAGTAATATTTGAAATGACCAATATAAATTTTTTATCGAATTCCAATAACGTTTTAGAAAATATGCAGTTCTGAATCGCATCCGAGTTTGATCGTTACTGATTGGGAGATAGGGATTTTAACTAAGTCAAATGGTGACTTTGACTAGTCAAAAGGGAGAATTTTGTTTGGTAGTGTGGTTGGGTTGACTTGTCAACCCCCACCTAACACCTTTTCCCCATTTAAACCCCTCCCCCAAATGAAATCTCTCCCTCTCTCTCCAACCTCTCTCTCTCTTGGATCACTCTCTCTCTCTCTCTCTCTCTCTCATTTTCTCACTTTTTTCCTCTCCATATGGTGTGTTTGATGGAGCAATTGAAGGAGGGAAGGCTTGGAAGTGAAGAGAAATGGTGGGAAAGGTGAGTTTGTGTGTGTAAGAGGTTGTTTTTCTCTCTCTCTCTCTCCTCCTCTAGCTCTCATTCCCTCTCTCTTGCCTCCTCTCTTTGTATTTTCAGCCATGAAGAAGATGTGTAGTGAAGAAGTGAGGGAGATGGTGGTGGTGGTGTGTGTGGTGTCATTGTGAGCCCCAACACCTTTGCTTCTCCTCCCCCTCTCTTGGTAATCTTCTTCCCCTTCTTTTATAGTTGCTAGGATGTTGCAGAGGGCATGCATGTGAAGTGTTTGGGTTTGGGTATGTGTGAAGGGCCGAGGAGGGGTGCCGAGCGCGAAGGCGGGAAGGCGCGCGTCTGCGCACGCGGGAGGTGTGCGTGCATGCCTGTCGTGCGGGTGAGCGCGCCTGAGCGTGCATGTCGGTGTGGGTGTGCGAGGCGCTGTGGTGCGTAGGGGCGCACGTACTGGCATGAGGTGTTGCAGGCGTAGGGTCAGCGCGCGCTTCGCACGTAGTCGTGCGAACTTGTATGCGTGCATGTCTGAGTTCTGGGCCATTTAATCATTTTATTGCTATTATTCTGTAGTTATACTCACCCTTTTGATGCCATTGCCTTGCAGATCTCGTTGATTGGATGCACAACGATCCGGGTATTAGTGAGTGGTTCGATCCAACCCTTCGGGAAGAACTCGATGCACGTAGTCGTACATCGCACATCCATGGGGCAGCTTGACACACCTATTATGTTAGACATTACATGCTAGGCCTGTATAGCTTGTATGTTGTGTAGAACTCCCTATTCTACCATGTACTTACCTATGTATTGTATTCATGTAAGAATGATCATGTTTGCATGCGCCCTGCTTGTATGGGCATGTATCTCGTGTATAGAATATGGCATGCCTTAGGTAGTTCTTATTTGAATACTACCCCTATGTTAGTAAGCATTGGTAAATATTGGGTACATGCCTAATATTCCCTTGCATTAAGACTTGAGAGTGTGGTGTAGTTGTTATGCCCATGTTATTGGGGACAAAGCTATAACGAACTCCTTGAGATGATGAGGGTTTACCTCTCTCTCGCCTTCTCTCTTTGTGTGAACTGAGTAAGTAGACGTGGTTCCTACTTGACTCAGATTTGCTTGGGAATATTGGTATGCGCCTATTAGTGCGCGAGATCACGCTTGACCCCTTTCTTTTAAGTTGGTGATATCCAACGCATGTTAGGGTATACTTTGTGTTTTTGTATGATTAATGGCCTTTTATGCATGTTTAATTAGGCCATACCTTGTATGCATGTTGCATGATATGTGTTTATGCTTTTTATCCATGTTAGGGAGAACCCTTATAATTAAATCACTATGTTGTCATACATGTGGTGCATGTACTTAATTGTGAGTGAATTTTGTTATATATGTGTCACTTTTTAGCCTTCTGGTAACCATTGGAACATTCTTACAGTCTTTCATCTTTTTTTTTTGTTTTTCAATCGGAACCGCTAAAATTTCAGACTTTTAGCTATCACCCTGAGTTTGAGGGCTCCGATTAAAAATCTAACTGCATATTATGTGTCCTGGTGCCATTTCAAGCCACTCACGAAAATTTCATCGAATTCCGGTAACGTTTCAGAATTTCACAGTTCCAAAGCGTATCCGGGTTTTGACCGAGCGAGAAGTCATTGGGAGACTTGACTTGGTCAAATGTGGGCCCATGACTTGGTCAACTCCTTTGTTTTCTAGTGTGGATGGGTTGACCCAAGTCAAAGTGCACCTAAACCTAGCCTAAACCTAACCTAAACCTAATTAGTGCTAAGTTAAGTGGGTGTGAGTGTGTGTGGTGTGGGTGTGAGCATAAATAAATCCCACGACAACATTAAGCCCCACTATTCATCATCTTCTCCAAAAATTTCTCTCTCTCTCCCTCTCTTTATATCCTCATTTAGACCTAGTTAGGGTGGTCAAAAGAAGAAACCCTAGAAGGAGAAAAGATAGGTAAGGACCCGATCTATCTTCCGGTGGTCTCGGATTCGAGTTTCCTCTTGTGTGACCCCCTCTCATGGCCCCTTTTCTCCTCAGATTTCAGCCATTTTTAGGGCTGAAGGAGGGCTTGGTGGTGGTGGCCTTGGAGGTGGTGTTTCGGTGCGCGAAGAGCACCCGATCTCCTTCCCTTCCCTTCCTCTCCTTTGGGTGAGCTTCCTTTCCTTCCATTTCTTGTTTAGATGCATGTTAGGATGTGTTTTTGGGTGTGCTAGGGGAGCTTGGTGGTTTGGGGGTGGTTGGGGGGCTGTTGGTGGCTGTTGGAGGTGGTTGGGTTTGGCTCGGGCAGTGCGGGCTCCCTGGCGCGTGCGCGCAGGCAGGCGGCGCAGGCAGGCAGCGCAGGCTGGCAGGCGCTGGGCAGGCGCACTGTCGGGCGAGCTGGCAGGGCATGCGCGCGTGCGCGCGGGCGTGCGCGCGGGTGCTGCGCAGGGGGCGCAGTACGCGGGTTGAGCGGGTGGTGTGCGGGTGCTGCGCGCTGGGCGCCGTGCGGGGGCGTGCGCGCGGAGCGCTGCGTAGAGGCGCAGTGCGTGCTGTGCGCGCAGAGCCGTGTGCGGGTGCTGCGCGCTGGGCGTCGTGCGGGGGCGTGCGCGCGGAGCGCTGTGCAGAGGCGCAGTGCGTGCTGTGCGCGCGGTGAGGCGAGCGGGGTGCTGCGCTGGGGCGCAGTGCGTGTGGGTGTGCGCGCGAGGTGCTGCGCTGGGGCGCAGTGCGCGCGGGTGCACCCGGGGCTGGACGCGCGGTGCGGGTGGGCACGCGCGAGCATGCGCGCGGCGCGCAGTGTGTCTGGGCGTGCGGGCAGGGGCTCGGCAGTGCGTCTGGGCGCGCGGGCTGGGGCGCGGCTGTGCGCCCAGGGCGGGTGGCCGTGCGTATGGCTGCCCGGGGGTTCGGGAGTGAGTCGGGGTGCTCGGATTCGCGCGCGTACGGGCCGTATGTACGCTTGTCCGAGTGTTGGGTATTTTTAGTGTATTTTGTGTGTATTTGTGTATTTTACTCACCATGTTGAATGCCATGTCTTACAGATCTTGACGGACGGTCACGCGACGACCCGGGTATTGGTGAGTGGGACAATCCAACCCAGTAGGGAGGCGCTATATGCACTTGGGCGTGTACCGTCCTCCCCTGGGGCACCATAGTTTAATATTAACTTGTATAATATGTAATCTATGCAAGCATGATTAGTATGTAGTATGCATGCCACCCTAGACCTTGTATGTTAGGGACTTGCACCCTTAGGATATGTGTAAGAGCCATGCATCCTGTCACCCTGTTTCATGCTAGGAAGCCTCGACCTATGCATGTGTCCTATTAGTTTAATTTATTTTAAATCAAATGCGAACTTATGGTTATTAGCATGCCTTAGAAAATGTTATAAGGGGCCTTGCGGGGTCAGCGTTGAGACCCGGGCTAGGGTACTCTGTGTTCCTTGTTTGATTGTCGGGATATCCTATATCGGGACCTCATGGTGCCCTCCCAAGGTTTCGTTTCCCAATAATATTATAACCTCGTTATTATTATATGTGTGTGCTCCCCGCATCTTAGTTATGCGCCCTGGAGGAATTCTGAAGAATCCATGGCATTTATAAGTTGAGATCGGTGTCGGCGGATCTGAGTGGATCGTATGCGTGTGGATAGGCTGTTTCTTTTCCCTTCGTTGGATCTGTATAGAGACTGCCCCAGCGTTAGACAGGCCGTCCTGACAGAGGGCTCCCATCAGTAGGCACCTCCTGATTTGGTGACGGACTGTGCTGAAAGTGGGAGTAGACCAGGCGGACTACGGAGTGGAGGAGAGACTATCGGTGGACAAAGGGTGATTATCAGCCTAGTCAGTCCCAATAGCCCATGTCACCTATTGGAGGGTGAGGGTGAGGGTGTGGTGGGTCGGCGATGTGGTGACCCACTGGATTGTGTAGTTACTGCCACTTAGCGGCTATAAATAATTTGTGGTTAATATGAATTGTGATGCATGGGTTGTGCTATTCACTGAGCGTGTGGCTCACCCCTCGCATATATTTTTCTCCACTGTTATCTGAGTCGGATCAGCAGGAGGAGCTCCCCGAGGGACTTTAGCAGTAGCGGAGCAGCGCTACATTCCGCGAGTGTTAGAGGCTATCAGCATCCCTTTTTGATTGTATGTATTGTATTCTGTGCTTGGGCACACGTTTGTATTATATTTGGACGTCGTTGTATATATTGGCTCTCACAGGACAATTGATTATGCATCGAGTGTGTAATATGTCTTTGAATTACAGATTCAGTCTTTTAGCTTCCGCTATTTGTGTATATATCATGTCAGCCTCATTATTGTCCGTGTTGGCATTGTTGATGTTGTTTAGGGTATGTTATTGACCTCCTGTTTAGACTGCTGATATCATATATACACTTGCCGCGTCCCAGGGACGGCCGCCCTGGGGCGTGACAAAATCTCCGGTTATATTTATGTGCATGTTAGAGTAATTGAGCCTATCTATGATAGGCGTGGGTATGACCCGCTGTCGGGTTGTATCTTATTAATTAAAGTGCAAGCGATGTAATCGCCACCTTGCATCCGTGTGATGCACTCGAATTAAATTCAGAAGAATTCATTGTCATATTGGTGTTTCTAACCGGTGGTTATGATATTAAGCTAGGCCTACCAGTGCTAGGAGAGTGTATGAATCGCTTGATGGGTTATGCCTTAGGGTTATCTCTGTGTGAGAGCAGAGGTAACTCCCTGCGTTCGAGCGACGGATCTGTGTGGGAGTTCAAGCGTATTCGATTGCATTGATATGTGATTACTGAGAGTAGTCTTTTTTCATAGGGTTCGCATTACAAACATGGAGTGCGTCCTCCCAATATCATCATGCATCGAAGCTACCCAGCGTCGAATTTGTCCTGCGTGGTGCCACCACTTGTAGGTGCTACCTATGCGTATTGTGGTACCCATCTAGCGCATGTACCAATCATGGAAGGCCGACAGGTAGAGGCTGCACGGGAGAGAGCTACCGGATGATAATGCGAGCGTGGAATCGTCTTCCCATTCAGCGGGTCTGAGTTGAAGGGCGGAGACAAGACAGTTTTACCCTAATAGTCCCAAAGTTTCCCTTCAGGGGCGAGGGCGTGAGGGTGTGTTAAAGTCAAGTAATCACGTGACCCTTTTACCATGTCGAGTATACTTCGGGTATGTTGCCTAACGCTTGAGGTATCGTAGTGTATCTCTACCTCATAGCGAATGGACTTGTTGTATTGTGTTAACCAATAACACCATGTGCTATAATAACCCGTTTGTTTATCCTTGTAAGTCCCAGAGTTTCTGTTCAGGGGCGAGGGCGTGAGGGTGAGTTGAATTCACGTAGTCACGTGACTCTTATACTCATTGAATATACTCTGGGTATGTTACTCCTAACGCTTGAGGTATCGTCGTGTATCTCTACCTCGTAGCGAATGGACTTGTTGTACCAAGTTATCCAGTAACACCATGTCTTATGGTTAACAGTTTGTTCCTCCCTGAGTGTCCCAAGCGTTTCCCTTCGGGGGCGACGGCGAGGGCGAGGGTGAGGTGTGGTTGCGGCGCCGCGTGACCTTGTTATCCAATGGATTTCCACCCATGTTTTCCTTGAAAGGAAATGCCTTAACATTTAATTGTTGTATTGGTGCTTGGCTTCTTGCCACTCATTGAACTTGTAGCTCACCCCTTGTGTACTGTTTCTTCCACAGGGGCGGTGTTGGGCGTGGAGCTGGAGCTTTCCTATGACATGGTCTTGTGTGCGTGGAGCATTCTGTCCGACGGTTGGCGAGTGCGAGGCTGTCAGCAGTCCTAGTGTCATATGTATTTGTTAATCATGCGCGTTTTGGTTGTATTTTATTTGGACTAGACTTGGCTCTCATAGGACAGTGATTGTGTATTCGAGCATGTAATAATATTTGGTTTACAGACTTATTGGTATTTTTATGCTTCCGCATTTCAGTTGGGATATAAGTTATCGTTGCTTTGCCAGCCTTGTATGTTATATTGGCGTCGTTGTTGGCCTCTTGTATTGATTACTGATATTATATATATTGCTACGTCTCGGAGACGGCCACCCTAGGGTGTGACAAAAGTTGGTATCAGAGTCTAAGTCGAGTCGTATAGATGAGTCATAGGATTTTCATCCGAGTGTTGTTGTTTAGTATTTCACCTTAGGTTGCTGACATGCGTCCTCGCATTCGTGAACATGGACGTGGCCACCCTTGGACCTCGTGAGTTGTCGACTAGGTCGACAGAACAGGGTCAGTTGTTGGGTCCCTTGTTGTGGGACTAAGGTTTGGGCAGGAGATTCCAGCCCAGTAGTATGGTACTGATGGATTTGTTGCAATTTCTAAGGTATGGAGCTTCATTCCCATGCATCAGTATCGCTGGTAACCATGGAGTTCGCGTATGGCACCGGCTTCCAGTTTTGAGGATGTGGTGTTTTTATCATTAATGAATGATATCTTCTTTCGTTTTCCTGCTCGGGATAAAAGGGGCCTTGCAGGGTCATCGTTGAGACCCGAGCTAGGGTGCACCGTGTTCCTTGTTTGGTTGTCGGGATATCCTATATTGGGACCTCATGGTGCCCTCCCAAGGGGTTCTTTTCCCCAGTTAGGGAATATCTTTGAAACATCCATTGGATGATCACCCTTCCCCCTCGCTTGGAAGGTTCTGTAGTGAGTGAAGATGCGTATGATCGGGATTGGGTGCATCCTTTTACATAGCGTATACTGTTCTAAGATATCGTATATTGTTCTAACATAGTGTATACTTATATAAACTAATAATGTATATATTTTACAGGCCGTTTGACATTGGAGCCTAGTAAGAAGGCAATCCCTAGAAAAACAAGGACTGGGATTGCCAGTACGATCAAGGGGGAGACCGCTAAGGCAGCTAAGGAGGTCACTGTACAAGGACGAATAACTAGGGATAACCCTACTGCACTTCCAAAGGTTGAATTCAGAAGATTGAAAAATGTAAAGGTGGTCCACGATGCACAAGAAGAAGACACAGAATTGTAGAAGGTTATAGAGTTATCAAAGCAGGAAGCTGAAGCACAGAAGGTCGTATAAAAGGAAGTAACCCCAACACTAATTGATGTAAGTACCATATCGATAACTTCGGTGCTGTGAAACGTCTTTTCATTTAACTTAGAATAGAATAAAGGGAAAAATCGATATAACTCCCTATAAACTTGATTAAATCGGTCTAGGTCCCTGTAAAACTGATTAATCGGTACATGTCCCTGTATTATTAGAAAAGTATTGTTTTACTCCCTACCGTCATCTCGACTAACTAGTATGCGGTTAATCCTAACTACACATTACAGATTACAAAAATGCCCTCAATTCTCACAGCTGTCCAACCCGCGAATATCTTCCGACTTCACTGGTTCTCTCTCTCGCATTACTGGTTCTCCTCTTTCTTTTCTGTTTCTCTCTCTCTCTCTACTGCGAAGGGTTTGTGCAGCCATGAAAAGCATTGAACCCCATGAATCTGAGTGACCCGAAAGCCACTGGAAGCTTCACAGAAGCCATTCGACGTCTCCTCTGAAGGAAATCGAAGCCTCTGTCAATCCCCCCCCTCCTCCCCCTCCAACTCTGATTTTATCGATTAGGGTCTCTAGGGCTTGTAATGAATGAGGATGAGCTGCTTTTGTGAGGAGGATGAACTATCAGGAGGATGAGCTGTTGCATTGTACGTGATGAACTGTCAGGAGATTAGGAGAATGAGATTGAGCTGCAGATACTCTTGCTCTTGCATTTGTAATGCACTTCCGAGCTGTGGGTGACGCGCGTAAGATGTTTGATAGAATGAATGACCCAATTTTGAATTCTTGGAACACCTCTTGCATGAGTACGAAGCAGGGGAGATCGATTATTTGGTCGGAGGGACAATATAGATGGGCTCTCGTGGAACACCATGGTGGACGCATATATAAAACTGTCTATGAAAACGTCTAGGCCTTAACAGATCACAATCAAAAGGTTTGTTCCTTGTCATCATTTCCTCCTCCAATTCCGGCTCCTCTCTGTCTACCAACAACATCAATTTCCATCAACAACAACAATGCATGGATAGGCCCCCATCCATTTCATCGCATGAACACATTGTCAGAAGAAATCCATTTTGGGCTCCACCATTTTTGTTCCGGTTGTTTCGGAGGAGCGGAGGGAGACGATGGGGAAGTTGCAATACTGGTGGCTCCTAGGACCGAAGGAAAGGTTGGCAACGAGTGTGGGTTTTTTTTTTGAGAAATTAATACAAACGGTTGGTGGGCTTTGGTGCAAGATGGATTTGATTGGTGGTTTGGGTAGGAAGGAAATGAGAGAGAATCTCCTTATCCTTAATTAAATAAGAGCAATAAAAAATAAGCTTGATGAGAGAGCAGACGTGTTAATTGTTTAAGATTAAGCCAATATATTGGTTTGTAAACATTGGGTTTATATACATACCTTTTTTTTTTTGCAGTTGGAGGGAGGGATCTCAATTGAGAAGACGAGGATATTTTCGTCCATAAAAGGATTAATTTGTATTTAATGAATTTTGTAGGGACTTAAACGAATATTGTTTTGGGTGTTACCGTTAACTCAACAGAATATTCTGGGATTATGCTTTTTTGGCTGATGGAATTTTAACTGGGGGACTAAAATCATTAACTAAGATAAAAGTTAGGGACTTGTACCGATTAATCAATTTTACATGGACCTATACCAATTTAACTAAGTTTATAGGGAGGTATATCGATTTTTCTCTAGAATAAACTTTCTTCTATTACTTTTGTAGAATTTCCTTGGCAAATCGGCGATTTCAGATGAAGAACGCCGGATCATTTTGGAATTCTTCCAGCTTGAAATGAACAAGTCAATTTAATATTTTCTCCATTGTTTAACATTATCTCTAGCAGTAGTCTTCTCATTCTTTGATACTTTCGTGACATTGTGTATATGCTTCTCACATTGCGTTTACTTAGCTATCATAGTGTATACTTTCCTAACATAGCGTATACTACCCTAACATAGCATATACTACCAACATAGCGTATACTAAGATTTTATAGTGTATACTAAGATAACATAGCGTATACAATTTTTTACAATTTGCAAACTTCATGCTTTTTAGTGATGTGGTCTGGAAGCATGAAGACGTTGACGTGAGAAGGAAGGACTTATTAGCATTGATTGAAAATAATTGGATGGGTGAAAAGTTCATCGATAGCCTAGGGTTGATGTTTGCCAATAGGGAGCATGTGCATGACCTGTGGATAAGATGAAGTTTGTGAAGTCCACTTTAAATGTGCGAATATCCTTTTTACCATTTGTGGTTTGTCCTTTTAGTGGTATATACTATATGATTTTTAATGTGGATATGTTTTAAACATAGCATATGATTAAACTTGGGGAGACGAAGCCCTGAAATTCCTTCAGGACCAGTGCTTCAAGCAGAGGAGCTTGGAGGGGTGGGGAAGGTTGTGTTCCCTCTATGCGCGACTACCACTGGTTATTGCTGGTCCTGGACATGGTGAAGAATACACACTGCTGGTCCACCCACAACCCTAGGCACTACACAACGCCAAACAAGTGGTACGTGCTGCATTTTCAAATTCTTCAATATTAATACATAATATTGTCTGAACTCCACTACTTCACATGGAAAGCGACAAGTATGCCCGAGCCCACTCTTTAGGTTTTGCTTGACAAGAGATTAAGATTTTGTTTTTTTTTTGCTTGGTTAAGATTTTGTTGAAGATAAGTAATCCTAATTTTAAAGTATAAAAAATCCATTAATTTTGTCTTTATTTACATTTGTCAAAATTGAAACAAAAAATAGGAATAAATATTATTTAAGCTTTTAAGTGTAAAAAAAAATCTTCATTTTCATTTGATAATTAGGTTAAGTGTTTGTATTTTATCTAATTATTTTTTTATACCAAACAGAATAAATTTTCATCTCCCATCATTTATCTCTCTAATTATCACTTATTCTATTATTTATCCCCTCTCCAGATCAGTCCGTAGTCGGCTGATAATATAATGGGCTTGTAGTTTATCCTTCGTGCTCTTAAAAGTAGTAGGACGAATATGTTAGGTTAATGTATTTCTCGATGTTTTTCATGTTGCTTAACATCGTAGCATTACAGCATCATTGATTTTTTTTAATTCGAACCACAACATTGCGGGGCACTTTTCATCTTAAAAGCAGGACGAATATGTTATGACCTTTAATGGTTTTTTTTATTTTTAAGTCCCATGAATCATAAGATTTAGTGAACGATCCCTCATTTTTTTATATTTTGATTTTAATCCCCAGATTTAAAGGATATATTACTTTTTAGTCCTTTCCAGGGACTAAAAAGAAAAATAAATAATTTAGAGACAGGTCCCTCCCAGGGACTAAAAAGAACATATCCTTTAAATATGAGGACTAAAACCAAAATACAAAACAGTGAGAGATCGATCACTAAATCTTATGGTTTATGGGGACTTAAAAATAAAAAAAAACCCAACTTTTAATTATTTTATTAAATAAAAGGGAACTTTAGCTTTAAGTCCATGTAAATATGTCCATTTAGAGATCGATCCCTCTATTCTTCATATTTCTTTTCAATAAAAAATCGATATACTCATTGAAAAGTTAGATAAATCGATTTAAAAGTTAGATAAATCGATTTTAGTCTTTGTAAAATTAGATAATCACCATAAGTCCCTAGAAAGTAAATATGGTTAACGAATTTAATCTTGAAATAAATCTTCAATAAATATGTTCAAATAAATCTCTACAAAATATGAAAAATTCGATTTAATACTTTTGATGACAAAAATGCCCTTGCCTTTTCTTGAAAATTCTCCTGATATCTTATACTCACCAACGGAAAAAGAGAAAAATCAATATAACTCTTAGAAACGTATAAAATGGAAAAAGGTCCCTATAAAATAAATAAATCCCTCTCCCCATGTTTGGATACAGAATAAGACTTATTCTAGAGTATATAGTTATACCAGTATAACTGAATATAGTGGTCGAATAACAGATTTTTTGTTTGGTTATATTTTCAATTATTCTCATTTGAAACGTAATAATAAACTTTAGTGTTTGGTAGATGATGAATAGTGTGTGGATAAAATTGTAATAAGTTAAATTGAAATGAAAAAAACTACCCTTCATATGTGAAATTAATTTTTTTTATTTCCTAAATATATTTGCCACTAATTCATGTTCAATCACAACATTAGACAGATAACTCAAGTAATTATGTAATTTTTTGCTTTTTTTAAGATGATCATGTTGCTTGAGAATACTGGCCTACTTGTGTTGGGGAAATCTATGGTATATTGTAACTCGAAAAAAGTATCAAGGGAAAAATTCATACAACCCCCTAAAATTGACTGAAATCATATAACCCTCTGACTTTTCTAAAAATCTATATAACCCCTGAAAATATCAGTAAATCTAAATACCCCTGAATAAAATTTTCATTAATAGATGATGAATATTTTGTGAATATTTCATTTAATTAACCTTGACTGAAGACACAATATACTAAAAAACTACTACAATATGTTAAAAATGTGAAAAATTATATGAAAATGATAATTTTACCCTCTCTTGATATATTAGAAAACCTTATCAGGAAGGGTAAAATTGTCATTTATTGAAGATTTTTCGCATTTTTAACACATTATAGGGGTTTTGTTTGTATATTGTGTTTTCTATCAAAGTTAACCAAACATAATATTCACAAAGTATTTATTATCTGTAAACGTAAATTTTATTTAGGAGGTTATCTGAATTACTAGATTTTTCAGGGGGTTATATGGATTTTAAGAAAAGTCAGGGGGTTAATGAATTTCAGTCTTGTAGGGGGTTATATGGATTTTTCCCAAGTATCAAATAAGGGAGGTTTATAAAAGGGAAAAATCCATATAACCCCCTATAATCTTCCTGATATCCATATAAACCCCCTCAATATCAAGATATCCATATAACCACCTGTAATCTTCCTGATATCCATATAACCCCCTTGCAATCTCAAGATATCCATATAACCCCCCTGTAAACATACCATAAATGCAAATAACCCTGGGAGTTAAAAATTCTTTAACAGAGTTGGAATATTCTGGGCATATTCCGTTATCTAAACCATGATTAACGAATGTGTATTCTTTTAACCCTTGAAAAATAGCCAATACTTAAAAAAAAACCCTCATATTTCTAATTTTATACTCTTTTAGGGTGTTTTTTTGGAAGTATTGGCTGCTTTTAGAGTGTTAAAAGAATACATATTTGCTAACCATGGTTTAGATAATGCAATATATCCAAAATATTCTAATTATGTTAAAAAAAATTTAACTACGGGGGTTATTTGCATTTATGGTGTGTTTACATGGAGTTATATGGATATATTGAGATTACAGGGGGTTATATGGATATTAGGAAGATTACAGGGGGTTACATGGATTTTTCCCTTTTTATAAACCTCCCTTATTTGATACTTGGGAAAAATCCATATAACCCCTTGTAAAGTGACTAAAATTCATAGAACCCCCTGACTTTTCTTAAAATCCTTAACCTAAAATCCACACAACACATTTGGATTATCTATAGAGAGATAACTGTCTACCGATGTCTCTCAACATTGATACATAACTGGACCCAACAGGTGGGAGCCCTCTATTAGGACAGCTTCAACGCGGATCCAATGAGGGGAGAACGATTCCATGTTCACAATGCGAACCACATAGGTCGACTACTCTCGATAGTCATATACTGATGATATCGAATACGCTTGAACTCCCACGCAGATGCGTCGCTCGGACTCAAGGAGTTACCTCTGCTTTTGCGCAGAAATAAGCCAAAGGCATATAATCCAATAAGCGGTTCATACACGCCTAGCACGGGTTGGCCTAGCTTAATGCCATAGCCACCGGTTTAACAAAACCGATACAACAATGAATTCTTCTGAATTCCATTCAAGTGCATCTCACAGATGCAGGGTGGCGATTACATTGCTCGCGCTCTAAGTAATAAGGTACAACCCGACCGCGGGTCATACCCATGCCTATTATAGATAGGTCATAGACCCAATTAGTTTTAACATGCGCATAATTATTATAGGAGAATTTTATCACAGTTATTTACATGAACCACATGCAAAATAACATAATAATTAACTATCGGGGTTCTCCTAGCATGAATATACATCATGAACAACATATCATGCAACATACATGCAAATCATAGCCTAACTACACATACATACAAAGCCATTAATCATGCAAGCATACCAGGTACAACCTAACATGCGTTGGATATCACCAACTTAAAAGGGGAAGGTTAAGAACGATCTCGCACACCAACAGGCGTGATAAGCGTATTATTTGCACATTTAAGCCCCTGAATATTAGTCATTATTACACATAAAATTAGGAAATAAAAAACTAAATTAAGGGGCTTAAATGTGCAAATAATACGCTTATCAAATACCCCCAAACCTAGATTTTGCTAGTCCTCTAACAACTAAAGTGATTAAACAAAATTAAAAACAAGGATAATGCCACTTTCGTAGGCTCTCACTGTTGCTTTTAGCATATGCAACAAGCCCTTAAAACCGTAGGTCACCCATAGTGGACGAGTTTGACTTGAGGGTTTGCAACGAATCTACCCACAAAATTCATGATTAACACTTTTTTTTGTGAAAATCTAAGAAAAATAACATCTTAGGGAGCTTGATAAAAATCTACTAAAGTTGAGAACTATATCCACATGTTAGAAATTTCCACTCATAATCAAGTCCTGAAGTGTGTGCGCATAGCCAACAAGGATGTAGTTTTCTTTTTCCAAGTAAAACTTACTTTTGATCACCGTCAAAATGGATTTCACCTTGACTTCAAAAACTCAGTGGATATTACACTCAACAAGGAAATCACTCAGAAGTGGGCTCATTTCTCTCAACTTATATGTGACAAGGAATCAAAATTCAAATCATCCCCATATAAGATTTTATAGAAGGACGGATCATATCAAAGAAAAAAATATTAAATTGATCTCAAGAGCGGGATATCATCAACTCAAGAACATTGGATTAAACACCATAAGTCGTCTTCATCTATTCTCCACACCACATTACATTTAGGATCAAGTAGGTCTTTTCAATAGGTTGTAATGGGGCTAGGGTTATTGTTGATAACTGGACAAGGTTTATTTAGAAATGCTTTGAGAATTTGTGTATTTTTCGATGAATATCAGCTCTTTTTTTTTTCTATTCCTTTTTTTTCTTTTTTTTTTCTTTCAAGAATCATGCTATTAGTAACCCTTCCATGAAATTTCAAAGTAATTGATTGATTTTTTCTTTTTCTTTCCTCGTTCCCAAAACAAAATTTAAGGTTACACTCATTAAGTGAAGTGTAGGTTGGAAAAATAGGTTGAACAAAGAAAGGCTTATATGGCTCAAGGGGTTTAACTAGTGGATAAGCATAAGAATAGGTTGGTTGAACATGATAAATGAATTAGCAAAGATGGCCTAAATCATTTCCTAAGTTTCATATGGTTATTGTATGCTTTAAAAAGATTTCAGAGGAATTTCTAGTGTAGTAATCCAAATTTTTTATGGTGTTCATGAGTCTTTGATCAAAACAAGAATAAAGAGATCAAGCAAACGACATTTTTTTTAAAGAGAAAACAAGAAATATTTGAGTTAACTTGTAACTCAGAATTATGTAAAATCCCCCCAAGAATAGAATGGCTTAAATCTCTCCTGGGTTAACTCTCCGCTAATGATTCTTCTAGTTCTCTCTCTTAAATTTCACTTTTCATTTAGGCTACATACATGTTGTTATATATGTGTCACTTTTTAGCCTTCTGGTAACCATTGGGACATTTTGACAGTTTTTCAGCTTCTTCATTTTTTCGATCAGAACCGCTAAAATTTTGGACTTTTAGCTATCATCCTAAGTTTGAGGACTCCGATTGAAAATCTAACTGCATATTATGTGTCCTGGTGCCATTTCAAGCCACTCACGAAAATTTCATCGAATTCCGGTAACGTTTCAGAATTTCACAGTTCTGAAGCGTATCCGGGTTTTGACCGAGCGAGAAGTCATTGGGAGACTTGACTTGGTCAATGTGGGCCCATGACTTGGTCAAATTGATTTGGCTTTTAGTGTGGTTGGGCTGACTAGGGTCAAACCTCACTTAAACCTAATCTAACCTAGCTTAACTTAATCTAATTTCAAGTGGTGAGTGTGTGAGGTGTGTGTGTGGTCCCCTTTAAACCCCACGCCTAGGTATAGTGCCCCCACTATTCATCATCTTCTCCACTCAATCCCTCTCTCTTCCCTCTCTTTAAAACCCCCATATGACCTAGCTAAGGTGGTTGAAACCAAAAACCCTAAGAAGAGAAAAGATAGGTGAGCTCCCGATCTATCTTCCTATGGTTTCATTTTCAAGTTTCCTCATGTGTGACCCCCTCTCATGGTCTCTTTTCTCCTCTGATTTCAGCCACTTTGAGGGCTGAAGGAGATCTTGGTGGTGGTGGTCCTTGAGGTGGTGTTTCGGTGCGCGAAGAGCACCCGATCTCCTCCCCTTTTGCTTTCCTCTCCTTGGGTAAGGTTTCTTTCCTTCCATTTCTTGTTTAGATGCATGTTAGGAAGTATTTTTGGGTATGCATGGATGTTGGTGGCTGTTGGTGGCGGTTGGTGGCTGTTGGTGGCCATTGGTGGCCGTCGGGGGGGGGGGGGGGGGGGGCAGTGCAGGCAGGCAGGGCAAGGCAGGCAGGGCAGGCAGAGCGGGCTGGCAGGGCACGCGTGCGTGCGCGCGGGCGTGTGCGCGGGTGCTGCGCAGGGGACGCAGTACGCGGGTGGTGTGCGGGTGCTGCACGCTGGGCGCCGTGCGAGGGCGTGCGCGCGGAGAGCTGCGTAGAGGTGCAGTGCGAGCTGTGCGTGCGGGGCCGCGTGCGGGTGCTGTGCCCAGGGGGCCGTGCGGGGGCGTGTGCGCGGAGCGCTGCACAGAGGCGCAGTGCATGCTGTGCGCGCTTGGTGAGGCGAGCGAGTGGTGCGCGCGGGGTGCTGCGCTGGGGCGCAGGGCGTACAGGTGTGCGCGCGAGTTGCTGCGCTGGGGCGCAGTGAGCGCGCGGTGCACCCGGGGGGCTCGGCAGTGTGTCCGGGCATGCGGGCAAGAGCTCGGCAGCGTGTCCGGGCATGCGGGCAGGGGCTCGGTAGTGCGTCTGGGTGCGCGGGCTGGGGCGCAGCTGTGCGCCTGGGGCAGGTGGCCGTGCGGATGGTTGCCCGGGGGTTCGGGAGTGAGTCGGGGTGCTCGGACTCGCGTGCGTACGGGCCGTATGTACGCTTGTCCGAGTGTTGGGTAGTTTAGTGTATTTTTGTATATATTTGTGTATTTTATTCACCGAGTTGATTACCCTGTCTTGCAGATCTTGACGGACGGTCGCGCGACGACCCGGTTATTGGTGAGTGGGACAATCCAACCTAGTAGGGAGGCGCTATATGCACTTGGGCGTATACCGTCCTCCCCTGGGGCACCATAGTTTAATATTAACTTGTAATCCATGCAAGCATGATTAGTATGTAGTATGCATGCCACCCTAGACCTTGTATGTTAGGGACTTGCACCCTTAGGATATGTGTAAGAGCCATGCATCCTGTTACCACGTTTTCATGCTAGGAAAGCCTCGACTTATGCATGTTCCCATTTAGTTTAATTTATTTAAATCAAACGCGAGCATATGACTATTAGCATGCCTTAGGGAATATTATAAGAGGCCTTGCGAGGTCAACACTGAGACTCGAGCTAGGGTACTCCGTGTTCCTTGTTTGGTTGTCGGGATGTCCTATATCGGGACCTTATGGTGCCCTCCCAAGGTTTCTTTTCCCGATAATATTATAATATATGTTTCCCCGCATCTTGGTTATGAGCCCTGGAGGAATTCTGAAGAATTCATGACATTAGAGTTGATGAGAGGTGTTGCCGACGGATCCGAGTGGATCGTATGCGTATGGATAGGCTGTTTTTGTTCCTTTCGTTGGATCCGTATAGAGACTGCCCCAGCGTTAGAAAGGCCGTCCTGTCAGAGGGCTCCCATCAGTAGGTACCTTCTGATTTGGATTCGGACTGTGCTGAAGTGTGGGAGGCCAAGCGGCCTACGGAGTGGAGGAGAGACTATCGGTGGACCAAGGGTGATTAACAGCCTAGTCAGTCCCAATATCCTATGTCACCTATTGAGGGGTGAGGGTGAGGGTGTGGTGGGTCGGCGATGTAGCGACCCACTGGATTGTGTAGTTCCTGCCACTTTGAGGCTTTGAATAATTATTTGTGGTTAATATGAATTGTGATGCATGGGTTATGCTATTCACTGAGCATGTGGCTCACCCCTCGCATATATGTTTCTCCAGTTATCACTGAGTCAGATTTGAAGGAGGAGCTCCCCGAGAGACTTCATCAGTAGCGGAGCAGCGCCACGTCCCGCGAGTGTTAGAGGCTATCAGCATCCCTTTTTGATTGTATGTATTGTATTCTGTGCTTGGGCACACGTTTGTATTATATTTGGATGTATGTGTGTATATTGGCTCTCACAGGACAGTTGATTATGTATCGAGTCTGTAATGTGTTTTGATTTACAGATTCAGTCTTTTAGCTTCCGCTATTTGTGTATATATCATGTCAGCCTTGTTTTAGTCTGTGTTGTCATTTTAGCTGTTGTTAGAATATGTTATTGACCTCCTGTATAGATCGCTGATATCATGTATACACTTGCCGTGTCCCGGGGACGGCCGTCCTGGGGCGTGACACATGTGGCTATAAGTACTGAAAATTTTTTCAAGACTTGAAATTTGTGAAAAACATTTTAGACACAGGATAGAATTAACAACTAAAGTGAAAATTGATATGGCAAGCCAAATGCATCCCAATGATTGAATTTTTCCCAAATTTTTTTTTTAATATCACATCAAAATTTGTTGATTACACCCCCAAACTTAAATCTAACATTGTCCTCAATGTTCATATAATTGGACACATGAAATATCAAGAAAGGAGAATGAAAAAGAAAGAATTTTACCATATCAAGTGATCACCATTGAACTGCTGCTATACGATGACATCAAAATAATTTTATTAGTTCAATATACTTCAAAATAAAGACTACATCCAATGACTCGATGATAATGGATGCAAACAAACACAAAACCTAGATGAAAATGGAGAATTACCCTACGCCCCCAAACCTAATTTACAGCATGAATAAGGAAATAATGACTCGGGAGGAAAGGCAACCCAGAAAATATAGTACAAAATGATTACCAAGAGAGCTTAATCATGGAGGTGAATGACTTCCACTTTCTCCAACGGTATCTCCAAAAATGGTTTAATTTCTAGCTTGGGAGGCTCATCAATGAAAGGAAGGGGTGGTGACAGAGGAGGGGGCTCAGACTTTGGTTGCCACTTGTTGAATGGGATGGTTGGTTCTGAATCTAGGAGAGCGTTTATTTCCATGATCACTTTTTCCATATTAAAAATTTCTCCAAAGTGGGCAAGGCAAAATTCTAAAGGATCTTTCGTGCTCATAGAATGATGTTTCAAATCTTCAATTATTTCATTAATAGAATTCACACCTTCTAATTCATCATTATAATCTCCTGGCTGTTTTCCAATGTGGAAGATATTTAGGTCCACTGTCATATTTTGAAAAGATAATTTCATCAATCCATTTCGACAGTTAATCAAAATATTAGACGTAGCCAGAAATGGTCTGCCTAAAATTACAGGAATTTGCCCTTTCGGGTTCAGAACAGGTTGGGTTTCTAAAACTATAAAGTCAACAGGAAAGATGAAATCCCCAACCTTAATCAGGACATCCTCAATGACACCTTTAGGAATTTTCATAGATCGATCTGCTAATTGTAAGGTCACTGGGGTAGGCCTCAATTTTCCTATGCCTAACTGTTTGTACACTAAATAGGGCAGTAGATTTACACTTGCACCTCATGTCATTACATTAAGGACTTTTCTAAAAGGAATTTAATATCTTGAGCTCTATAATACTATCATTGTTATATATGTGTCACTTTTTAGCCTTCTGGTAACCATTGGAGCATTCTGGCAGTTTTTGAGTTTTTTCGTTTTTCGATCGGAACCGCTAAAATTTTGGACTGTTAGCTATCGTCCTGAGCTAGAGGACTCCGATTGAAAATCTAACTGCATATTATGTGTCCTGGTGCCATTTTAAGCCACTCACGAAAATTTCATCGAATTCCGGTAACGTTTTTGAAATTTCACAGTTCCGGGGCGTATCCGGGTTTTGACCGAGCGAGAAGTCATTGGGAGAGTTGACTCGGTCAAAGTGGGCCCATGACTTGGTCAACCCTTTTTGTTTTTTTGTGTGGTTGGGTTGACCCAAGTCAAAGCCCACTTAAACTCATTAATCAAGCCTTAAACCCTAATTAAGCTTGCTTAACCCTAATCTAAGTGAGGGAGTATTTAAGTGAGAGCTAAAAAGTCTTCCCCCACTATTCATCTTCTTCCCCAACTCATTTTCTCTCTCCCCCTCTCTCTGTTTCTTGGATTTGAGCCACCTAGAGTGCTTGAAGCTTAAAACTCAAAGCATAGAAAGGTTAGATCCCATCCGGATCTATCCCCCCGTGTTCTCAGATTCGAGTTCCGACGAGTTTGGCCCCCTCTAACCCCTTCTATTCTCCCCTGTTTTCAGCCCTTTCGAAGGTAGGAAGAGGTCTTGGTGGTGGAGATCCTTGGGGAGGTGTTTCGGTGCGCGAAGAGCTCCCGATCCCCTTCTCTTCCTCTCCTTTCCTTGGGTAAGGTCTCTTTCCCTCTTTTCCATGTTTAGATGCATGTTAGGAGGGTGGGTTTGAGTGTGGAGGGTGGTTGTTGGCTGTGGGTGGTGGTTGGGGGTGGTCGGAGGCCACTGGTGGCCGGTGAGTGGGGGAAAGGTGCTCGGGCAAGGTGGTTGTCTGTCCCGGGCAGGATGGCAGCACAGGCGCAGCAGGCGTGCAGTGGCAGGGCGCGCGCGCGCGTGCGCGCGGACGTGCGCGCGGGCGTGCGCTCGGGTGGCGCAGGCGCGGCTGTGCTGGGCGCGGGTGTTGGGCGCCGGTTGTGCTAGGCGTGGGTGCTGGGCACCATGCGAAAGCGTGCGCGCGGAGCGCTGCGCAGAGGCGCAGGCGGGCTGTGCGCGCGCGGCGAAGGAGAGCAGTCGGTGCGAGCGGGCGGGTGCGCGTGTGGGGGCGCTGCGCTGGGGCGCAGTGCGCGCGGGCTGCTGCGTTGGGGCGCAGCGAGCTCGCGGTGCACCCGGGGAGCTCGGCGGCGTGTCCTGGCGTGCGGGCAGGGGCTCGGCAGGGCACCTGGGTTGTTATATATGTGTCACTTTTAGCCTGCTGGTAACCGTTGAAGCGTCCTGGCAGTTTTTTTAAAATTTTTAGGGTTTTCGATCGGAACCGCTAATTTTTGGACTGTTAGCTATCGTCTTGAGTTAGAGGACTCCGATTAAAAATCTAACTGCATATTTGGTGTCCTGGTGCCATTTCTGGCCTCTCACAAAAATTTCATCGAATTCCGGTAACGTTCCCAAAATTTCGCAGTTCCGGGGCGTATCCGGGTTTTTAAGTCGCTCACTATAAATAAGTGAAATCAAATATCCCGAGTTACTGTTCATTGTCTTCCCCAACTTCATTTTCTCTCTCCCCTCTCTCTTTTTCTTCCATTAGAGGCCCTTAGACCCCTCAAAGCTTGAAACCTAAAGCACGGGAAGTGTAGATCGGGTCCCGATCTACGCTCCGGTGTCTTCAAATCCCGATTCCGACGACTCTAGCCACTCCGTCCCCCTCTCTTTGTCCTCTGATTCGGGCCATTTCGAGGGCCGTGATAGATCGGGGCGTAGGAGAGCCGTTGAGAAGGGTTTCGGTGCGCGGAGAGCACCCGGACTTCGCTTCCTCCCCTTGGTAAGGCCTTTTTTCTTCACTTTTCTTGCATAGATGTATGCTAGGAGGTGGATTTTGGGGTTGGGTGGAGGTCGGCGGCTGTGGGTGGCCGTCGGAGGGCGGTAGAGGTGGTCGGAGGTCGGTGGGTGGTGGTGGAGGTGCTCGGGAATGGGTGGGAGGTGGCCTCGGGCAGTGGTGGTGGCTGTCTCGGGCAGGGCAGCAGCAGCTGGCGCGGCTGGCAGGGCAGTTTGGCAGGCGCGCGCGTGCGTGCGCGCGGGCATGCGCGCGGGCGTGCGCGCGGGCATGCAGTCGGGGGAGATGGTGGCCAGCAGGCGCGAGTGCTGGGCGTGCTGTGCACAGGCACGCTGGGCGCGCTGGGTGGGGCTGGCCGGGTAGGCAGGGAGCAGGTGCACCAGTTTGCTGGGCGCGCGAGCGCGTGCGCCCGGGTGCGCGCGCGGGCGTGCGCTCGGGGGGTGCAGGGGGAGGCGTGCGGAGCTGGCAGGCTGCGGGCTGCGCGAGCAGGGCAGGCCGGCTGGGCAGGCCATGCTCGGGCAGCTGGCGGGGGGGGGGGGGGGTGCTCGGGCACCAGGCGGACGGTACTCGGGTGGGTAGGCGAGCGGTGCTCGGGCCACTCGGCGACGCGCGCAGGCAGGCAGCGCGGGCAGGCTCGCAGGCGCGCTGAGCGCGTGCTGCCAGGCGCGCTGGGTGCGCGCTGCGCGGGCGTGCGCGTGGACGCTGGGTGACGGTCCCGGGTGCTGGGCGCTGAGCGCCGGGGTGTTGGGCTGCGGGTACTGGGTCAGGGCCCGGGGCGCTGGGCGCCAGGCGGGCAGGGCGCGCGCGGGTGCTGCGCGTGGGGCGCGGGGCACTCGGGCGTGCGGCAGGCAGTCTTGGGCGCTGCGCGGGGGCGCAGTGCAGGCGCGGGGTGCGCGCGGGCGGTGCGCGGGGCGCGGGGAGGCCGTGGTGGTGCGCGCGGGGCGCGGGGAGGCCGTGGAGGTGCGCGTGGGGTGCGCGCGAGGCGAGGCGCTGCGCGCGGGGTGCTCGCGGGCGGCGCGAGGCGTGCGGGGTGCGCGGGCTGAGGCGCGGCGGCGCGTCCGGGCGGTCGGGTGGCCGTGCGGGTGGTTGCCGGCCGTGCGGGTGGTTGCCGGCCGTGCGGGTGGTTGCCGGAGTGCTCGGGCTAGCGTGCGTGCGGGTCGTATGCACGTTTGCCCGAGTGTTGGGTGTTTGTTATGGGTTTAGTGTATTTTTGGTTGTCTCTTGTGGTCTGTATGGATTTTAACTCACCGTGTTGAATGTCTGTCTTGCAGATCTAGACGGACGGTCGCGCGACGACCCCGATTCTGGTGAGTGGGACAATCCAACCCAGTAGAGAGGCGTTGTACGCACTTGGGGCGTATACCGACCTCTCCTGGGGCGCCATGGATAAATATTACCTGCAATAATATGTAATCCATGCTTGTGTGAATTATGTGTAGAATGCATGCTACCCTAGTCCTTGCATGTTAGGGACTTGCACCCTTAGGATATGCGTATGAGCCGTGCAGCATGTCCCCTGTTTACATGCTAGGAAACCCGGCCTATGCATGCGTCCTACTAGTTTATTTATTAAATTAAATGCTGGTATTTGTTAGATCGCATGCCTTAGGATAATATTATAGGGAGGAGCCTTGCGAGGTCAACGCTGAGACCCGTGTTAGGGTACTCCGTGTTCCTTGTTTGGTTGTCGGGATGTCCTGTATCGGGACCTCAGGCTGCCCTCCCAAGGTTCTAGTCCCAATAATATTATATGTAATGATTGTATGATTGGTATAATTATTAGCATAGTTGGTGGATATTATAGGGGAGGGGCCTTGCAAGGACAGCGGTGAGACCCGGGTTAGGGTACTCCGTGTTCCTTGTTTGGTTGTCGGGGTATCCTATAACGGGAACTCACGCCGCCCTTCCGAGTTTCTTTCCCCCAATGATATTCCAGCCTTGCTGATTTTTGTACATGTTCCCGCATCTTGATGATGCACCCGGTTGAATTCAGAGGAATTCATGACATTTGAGTTGTAGAGATGTGTTGTCGGCGGATCCGAGTGGATCATATGCGTATGGATAGGCTGTTCTGTTCCCTGCGTTGGATCCGGTAGAGGCTACCCCCAGCGTTAGAAAGGCCGTCCTTCGGAGGACCCACATCAGTAGGCGCCTCCCGATTTTGTGACGGATTGTGCTGAAGTTGTGGGTGGAGACCAAGCGGCCTACGGAGTGGAGGGAGAGACTACCGGTGGACTAAGGGTGACCAACAGCCTAGTCAGTCCCAAAATCCTATGTCACCCGTGGTAGGGTGAGGGTGAGGGTGTAGTGGGTTGGCGATGAGCGACCTACTGGATTTGTGAATGGATGATTATCAGTCCCAATAGCCTATGTCACCCATGGATGGGTGAGGGTGAGGGTGTGGTGGTTCGGCGAAGTACGAACCACTGGATTATGTTGTTATGTATTGATGGCTGGATAAAATAATGGAATGTTGGTAAATATTGTCTGTGATGCATGGGCTGTGCTGTTCACTGAGCGTGTGGCTCACCCCTCGCATATGTTTTTCCCCAGTGGTCACTGAGCCTGAGCTAGAGCCAGAGCAGCAGCAGGAGCTTTTCGAGGGATTTCTTCAGTAGCGGAGCAGCGCCACGTTCCGCGAGTGCCAGAGGTTATCAGCATCCCTTCTTGACTGTATGTATTTGATTTCCGTGCTTGGCACGTGTTTGTATATGTTCAGTTGTATTTGTGTATATTGGCTCTCACAGGACAGATGATTGAGTATCGAATCTGTAGAATGTTTATTCACAGATTCAGTCTTTTGCTTCCGCATTTGGTGTATATATCATGTCAGCCCCTTTTGTTGCATGTGTGTCATTCTAGTTTTCTGTGTATGATATATATATTATTATTGACCTCCTGTGTAGATTCTGATATGATATATACACTTGCCGCGTCCCTGGGTTGGCCGCCCTGGGGCGTGACAGCGGCGGTGCATCCGGGGTCGGGAGGCCGTGCGGGTGGTTGCCGGGGGTGCGGGAGTGAGTCGGGGTGCTCGGGCTAGCGTGCGTACAGGCCGTATGTACGTTTGCCCGAGTGTTGGGTATTTTACTCACCAAGTTGATACCCTGTCTTGCAGATCTTGACGGACGGTCGCGCGATGACCCGACTACCGGTGAGTGGGACAATCCAACCCAGTTGGGAGGCGCTATATGCACTTGGGCGTATACCGTCCTCCCCTGGGGCACCATAGATTAATATTAACCTGTTTAATATGTAATCCATGCAAGCATGATTGATATGTAGTATGCATGCTACCCTAGACTGAGTATGTTAGGGACTTGCACCCTTAGGTTGTGTAAGAGCCATGCATCTTGTCACCTTGTTATCATGCTAGGAAAGCCTCGGCCTTTGTATGCGTCCTATTAGTTTAATTTGTTAAATTAAATGCAACTTGTAATTATTGCATGCCTTAGGGAATATTAAGGGGCCTTGCGAGGTCAACATTGAGACCCGGGCTAGGGTGCTCCGTGTTCCTTGTTTGGTTGTCGGGATGTCCTATATCGGGACCTCATGGTGCCCTCCCAAGGTTCTTTTCCCGTCTATATTAATGCATGTTCCCCGCATCTTGGTTATGCGCCCTGGAGGAATTCTGATGAATTCAAGACACTAGAGTTGTAGAGATGTGTTGTCAGCGGATCCGAGTGGATCATATGCGTGTGGGTAGGCTGTTTCTCTTCCCTTCGTTGGATCCGTGTAGGGACTCCTCAGCGTTAGACAGGCTATCCTGACAGAGGGCTCCCATCAGTAGGCACCTCCTGATCTTGGACTCGGACTGTGCTGAATGTGGGAGTAGACCAGGCAAGCTACGGTGTGGAGGAGAGGCTATCGGTGGACCAAGGATGATTAACAGCCTAGTCAGTCCCAATATCCTATGTCACCTATTGAGGGGTGAGGGTGAGGGTGTATGGATGTGTATGGATGATTATCAGTCCCAATATCCTATGTCACCTATTGAGGGGTGAGGGTGAGGGTGTATGGATGTGTATGGATGTTTATTATAAGTCCCAATATCCTATGTCACCTATTGAGGGGTGAGGGTGAGGGTGTGGTGGTTCGGCGATGTAACGAACCACTGGATTTATGTTGTTATGCCACTTTGAGGCTGGTTGCTGATTATTTGTGGTTAATATAAACTGTGATGCATGGGTTGTGCTGTTCACTGAGCGTGTGGCTCACCCCTCGCATAATATTTTTCCAGTGATTACTGAGGAGGACTTGAAGGAGGAGCTCCCTGAGCGACTGCACCAGTAGCGGAGTAGCGCTACGTCCCGCGAGTTTCTGAGGCCATCAGCATCCTTCCTTTTTATTGTATGTATATATTTCTGTGCTTGGGCACCCAGTTTGGATTATATTTGGATGTATGTGTGTATATTGGCTCTCACAGGACATTTGATTTGTATCGAGTCTGTAGTATGTTTTTGGATTACAGACTCAGTCTTTTAGCTTCCGCTATCTGTGTATATATTATGTCAGCCTTGCTTTCATCTGTGTTGTTGTCATTTTAGTTGTTGTTTAGAGTGATTTATTGATTCCCTGTTTAGACTGCTGATATCTTGTATACACTTGCCGCGACCCGGGGACGGCCGCCCTGGGGCGTGACAAAAGTTGGTATCAGAGCCTGGTCCTGTCAGAGCCAATTGTCTTCTTTCGTAGAGATGAGTCCTAGGATTTCTATATGAGTATTCTGATCCTAGTGTCTGGTTTTCTTAGGTTGCTGATATGGCTCCTCGTGGAGGACGGCGCGGACGAGGTCCCTCTCGACCTTTGGAGGTTTCCGGACCTGCCAGAGGCGAGGATGCTATTGGAGAGTCCTCAGCCGTGAGGCCAGGATCGGCAGAGGAGCCTCCTGCCTGGGAGCGCGCGTTTGCGCGGTTAGCAGATTTGGTGGAGACGCAGACCAGGGCATTGGAGGCCCAGACGAGGATGTTGGCAGAGCAGGCACGGGATATTCAGGAGCTGCGGGCGGCCCGCGAGGCAGTTCCGCAGGTTCCTCTGGTGGCAGATCCACCTGTGGTACCCGATGTACCCCCAGTCCCGTGGTGGTTCCGGCGGAGAGTTCAGGATCCCCAGGAGAGGGAGGTGGGGCTAGAGGCTGCAGCGCGAGTGCAGCAGAGTGGCCTCGCAGCCTTTCTGAAGCTCCACCCTCCCGAGTTCCACGGTCAGACGGCGGATCCTCTTGCTCCAGAGCGATGGTTGATGGAGGTGGATGCGATCTTCTCGACCATGCTTTGCACCGATCGCCAGCGAGTCTCCCTGGCCACTTTTATGCTGAAGGGTAGCGCCGCCGACTGGTGGGCTACTAGATCAGTGGACATCCCGGAGGGAGTGGAGCAGCTTACATGGGCGGGATTCCGGAGGTATTTCTTGGAGGAGTACTTCCCGTTCTCGACGCGGCAGATCGTGATGCGGGAGTTTGAGCAGCTGACGCAGGGCTCTATGTCCGTCGCTGACTACTCCACGCGCTTCACGAGGCTATCCAGATTTGCTCCAGCCTTGGTGATGGACGAGGAGACGAGGTGCCGTCGATTCGAGCTTGGCCTCAGCAGCGCCATTCGGGTGCATGTTACCTCCCAGGCATTCACGAGGTACTCCGACTTGGTGTCTCGAGCGAAGACAGTCGAGCGAGACCTCGGGATCCTCGTGACGGTTCCGACCCCTTCGGCAGATCAGAGGCCACCCAGGAGCCAGGACCAGGGACAGCGCAGGAAGAAGAGGGCCCGCTTTGATCGGTCAGCGGCTGCCCCTCCTCCAGCAGATGTGGTGCCAGCGCGAGGTCCAGCACCCATCGCAGCAGTGCCGGTCCAGGCGAGGCGACCAGAGTTGCGGCGCTGTTATCACTGTCAGCGCATCGGGCATATCTTGTATAATTGCCCTGATGCTGGCCGACCCAGAGTGATGCCTCCGCAGCAACAGCAGCAGCCTCAGCGTCAGCAGCAGCCACGGGGTGGCCAGGTTGACCAGAGGAGGCAGCCAGCGCAGCCGGCGAGGCGTGCCCCTGCTCCTCAGCCGCAGTTCGTGCAGGGCCGAGTGGCAGCGCTTTCGGCAGAGGAGGCTCAGGCATCAGGCAGCGTGGTCAGAGGTATTGTTCAGATCTCCCAGCTCCCTGCATGTGTTGTTTGATTCCGGGGCCACACACTCGTTCGTGTCTCCCGCTTTTGCGAGACGGACGGGCGTGGCGTCCGCTCCTTTAGATGCTATCTTGGAGATATCATTGCCCGTGGGAGACCGTATTCTCCTCAGTTCTGTGTACCGAGGGTGTACGGTAGAGGTTGCGGAGCATGAGTTTCCAGTGGAGTTGGTGGAGCTCGCGATGACGGACTTTGATGCCATCCTGGGAATGGATTGGCTTGCAGCTAGTCACGCCAGCATCGACTGTTTTGCCAAGTCGGTGTCTTTCCACCTTCCGGGTCGGAGGTCCTTCCAGTTCGTGGGCGATCGTGACGTAGCCCCTTTGGGGTTCGTGTCGTCCATGCAGGCGTGGAGACTCCTTCAGGGAGGATGTGAGGGCTTTCTAGCGTACATTGCTCAGGAGGATGCACCGCTGCAGGCAGATATCAGTCAGACTCCGGTCGTGGCAGAGTATCCCAGGTTTTTCCCGATGATCTTCCGGGATTACCGCCGGATCGCGCGATCGAGTTTGAGATCAATCTGATTCCGGGGACCGAGCCGATTTCGAGAGCTCCGTACCGGATGGCCCCTGCAGAGCTGAGGGTGCTCAAGGAGCAGTTGGAGGAGTTGCTGGAGAAGGGCTTCGCACGTCCGAGTGTTTCTCCGTGGGGAGCCCCTGTCCTGTTCGTCCGGAAGAAGGACGGTTCGCTGCGGCTGTGTATTGATTACAGGCAGCTGAATAAACGGACAGTGAAGAACAAGTACCCGTTGCCGCGGATCGACGATCTGTTTGACCAGCTCCAGGGAGCGCGTGTCTTTTCCAAGATCGATCTCCGCTCGGGGTACTACCAGCTGAAGATCCGGGAGTCAGACATTCCGAAGACGGCCTTTCGCACCCGGTATGGGCACTACGAGTTCAGAGTACTGCCATTCGGGTTGACGAACGCGCCGGCGGCCTTCATGGATCTGATGAACCGGGTGTTTCGGCCCTTCCTCGACTCCTTTGTGGTAGTATTCATCGATGACATATTGGTGTACTCGAGGAGTCTTGAGGAGCACGCTCACCATCTCTGCACTGTCTTGGAGACTTTGGCCAGACATCAGTTGTTCGCCAAGTTCAGCAAGTGCGAGTTCTGGTTGGAGCGTATGGCCTTTCTGGGCCATGTGATTTCCGGTGAGGGCATATCTGTGGACCCGGAGAAGACGCTCGCCGTGTCGAATTGGCGTCGACCGTCGAACCCCACAGAGATTCGGAGCTTCTTGGGCTTGGCGGGTTATTACAGGAGGTTTGTCGAGGGTTTCTCGAAGATAGCCGTTCCTCTTACCCGCCTCACTCGGAAGGATGTTCGGTTCGAGTGGTCCCCTGCTTGCGAGGAGAGCTTCCAGGAGCTGAAGCGAAGGCTCACCTCAGCGCCAGTTCTTACCCTTCCGTCTGGGAGTGGTGGGTTCACAGTTTACACGGATGCATCGCAGTTGGGTGTGGGTTGCGTCCTGATGCAGCACGGTAAGGTTGTGGCTTACGCGTCTCGTCAGTTGAAGCCCCATGAGCAGAATTACCCCACCCACGACCTGGAGTTGGCAGCGATCATCTTTGCGCTGAAGATGTGGAGGCATTACCTCTATGGAGAGGAGTTCGAGCTCTTTACGATCATAAGAGCTTGACATATTTGCAGTCCCAGCCGGAGCTCAACATGCGTCAGAGACGTTGGGTTGAGTTCCTGACAGACTACGATTGTGACATCGCTTACCATCCGGGTAAGGCGAATGTCGTGGTAGATGCGCTCAGTAGACAGCCCTTGGGCATGGCCGCCCATATGGCTGTCCATCGTTGGAGGCTTCTAGAGGAGGCCGCTTGCTGGATCAGTGTTCGAGAGACTCCTGCGGGTGGCTTTTTGGCCAGGCTAGTGGTGCAGCCAGTCCTTCTCGACGATATCCGCACGGCTCAGGCTCAGGATCCGCATTTTATAGTCCTCTCTGAAGGCGTCGCCTGGGGCGAGCGTCAGGACTACCAGATTCGCGCGGACGGGATCCTGCGGTTCAGAGGCCGAGTATGCATTCCCGACGACGCAGAGCTGAAGCGGAAGATTCTGGACAAGGCCCATCGTTCGAGGTACACAGTGCATCCTGGTGGCACGAAGATGTACAGGGGCCTTTGTCGCGGCTACTGGTGGCGCGGGATGAAGACGGATATTGCCCGTTTCGTTGCCCGATGCCTAGTATGCCAGCAGGTGAAGTCGGAGCATCAGCGCCCTGCGGGGAAGCTGCAGTCCATTGAGATCCATCAGTGGAAGTGGGAGCAGATCACCATGGACTTCGTCTCGGGTTTGCCGAGGTCACGTTCGGGTTGCGATGCCATCTGGGTGATCGTCGACCGGCTGACGAAGTCTGCTCATTTCCTCCCCATCCGACTCACCGATTCTCTGGACACCCTGGCGCAGTTATTTGTCTTCGAGATTGTCCGTCTCCATGGCACTCCAGTCAGCATCATTTCCAATCGAGACGCGCGTTTTACTTCGAGGTTCTGGCGTAGCCTCCAGCACGCCCTTGGTACGAACCTCCATTTCAGTACAGCGTTTCATCCGCAGACGGACGGCCAGTCGGAGAGGACGATCCAGACTCTTGAGGATATGCTGCGGGCCTGTGTTCTCGATTTTGGGGGCAGTTGGGAGAGGCACCTTCCGTTGGTGGAGTTTGCCTACAACAACAGCTACCACTCGAGCATCCGGATGGCTCCTTACGAGGCACTCTATGGCCGCAGCTGCAGGTCCCCCCTATGTTGGGACGAGGTCGGAGAGCGCCAGTTGGAGGGACCAGAGATCGTTCACCAGACCTCAGAGATGGTGAAGACGATTCGCGAGCATATCCGAGTCGCTCAGAGTCGTCAGAAGTGCTACGCCGACCGTCGTCGCCGTGAGCTCACCTTCGAGGTTGGTGACCATGTGTTCTTGAAGGTGTCCCCGATGAAGGGCATCTTCCGATTCGGTGTGTGGGGCAAGCTGAGTCCGCGTTTCATTGGGTCGTTCCTCATCCTCGAGCGAGTTGGAGAGGTGGCCTATCGCATAGCTCTGCCCCCACATTTTCAGAGCCTTTCTTATCATGGATTTCTAAATCAAATTCTTGTAGCAATAGAATCCAACGGATGAGACGGGCCTTAGCATCTTTCTTGGATAGAGGTACTTAAGAGCCGCATGATCAGAATAGACATTGACCTTAGAACCTATCAGATATGATCAAAATTTCTCTAGGGCAAAGACTACAGCTAGGAATTCTTTCTCAGTGGTGGAATAGTGAAGCTGTGCATCATTCAAAGTCCTACTGGCATAGGATATCACATGGGGGAGTTTATTAATTCGCTGGCCCAAAATGTCACCTATTGAGGGGTGAGGGTGAGGGTGTAGTGGGTTGGCGATAGCGACCCACTGGATTTGTGTATTTTCATGCCATTTTGTGGCTTGAATAATAAAATTGTGGTTAATAAAATCTGGTAGTTAATATAGCTGTGATGCATGGGTTGTGCTATTCACTGAGCGTGTGGCTCACCCCTGGCATATATTTTGTCTCCAGTGTCATCTTAGTCGGATCTAGAGGAGGATCTCCCCGAGGGACTTCATCAGTAGCGCAGTAGCGCCACGTCCCGCGAGTATCAGAGGCTATCAGCATCCCTTTTGATTGTATGTGTTATATTCCGTGCTTGGGCACGCGTTTGTATTCTATTTGGATGTCTTTGTATATATTGGCTCTCACAGGACAGTTGATTATGTATCGAGTCTGTAATATGTCTTGAGTTACAGATTCAGTCTTTTAGCTTCCGCTATTTGTGTATATATCATGTCAGCCCCTGCTTTTGTCTGTATTGTCATTTTTAGCTGTTGTGTGAGTATGTTATTGAACTCCTGTTTAGACTGATATCATATATACACTTGCCGCATCCCGGGGACGGCCGCCCTGGGGCGTGACAAAAGATGCGGGGAACATATATAATAATAAAGAGGTTATAATATTATCGGGAAAGGAAACCTTAGGAGGGCAGCATGAGGTCCCGATATAGGACATCCCGACAACCAAACAAGGAACACGGAGTACCCTAGCCCGGGTCTCAATGTTGACCTCGCAAGGCCCCTTATAATATTCCCTAAGGCATGCTTAAAATACCATAAGTTCACATTTAATTTAATAAATTAAACTAGTAGGACACATGCATAGGTTGAGGCTTCCTAGCATGAGAACATGGTGACAGGATGCATGGCTCTTACACATATCCTAAGGGTGCAAGTCCCTAACATACACAGTCTAGGGTAGCATGCATACTACATATTAATCATGCTTGCATAGATTACATATTAAACAGGTTAATATTAAACTACGGTGCCCCAGGGGAGGACGGTACACGCCCAAGTGCATATAGCGCCTCCCTACTGTGCTCACCAATAACCGGGTCGTCGCCCGACCGTCCGTCAAGATCTGCAAGACAGGGTAATCAACTTGGTGAGTAAAATACATAAGTATATACAAAAATACATTAAAACACCCAACACTTGGACAAGCCTACATACGGCTTGTACGCACGCGAGTCCGAGCACCCCGACTCACTCCCGAACCCCGGGTAGCCGTCCGCACGGCCACCCGCCCCGGGCGCACAGCCGCGCCCCAGCCCGCGCGCCCAGACGCACTGCCGAGCCCCCTACCCGCATGCCCAGACACGCGGCCGAGCCCCTGCCCGCACGCCCGGACACGCCGCACGCTCGGGCGCACGCACGCGCACGCCCGCGCGCACCGCGCGTCCAGCCCCCTCCCGGGTGCACCCGCGCGCACCGCGACCCAGTGGATTCTAACCACATTTTCACCCACCCCAACCCCTCACACACACCCTAACACATCTACCCAACATGCATGACCTTCCCAACATCCCCTTAAGCCAAAAATATGAAGAAAAGGAGGTTCGGGGAGGGGGAACAAAAGGGGGAGGTTCAGGGGCCCTCGACGCACCCGCGACCACCTCAACCACCACCACCGCCTCTAGCCTCTCCTCAGCCTCCTCTTCAGCAGCAAAACAGGGGGGGGATCATGAAAAAGGGGACTTGAGAGAGAGGGGAACATCAACAACAACAAAACCTAGCCAAGATCCACCACCACTTCCTCCAACACCTTCTCTCCTTCTCATTGAAACATAAACCCAAACACATGGTGGGGGAAATGAAAAGAGAAAGAGAGACCAGAATTCTGGTCGGAAGTGAGAGGGGAAGGGAGAGAGAGATAGAAAGATATTTATCAAAATATCTTAAGGAGAAATGATCTAGTCGCCCTTCGACTAGAAATTCTGCGCAAGCTTCACTGGAACAGCCATAACTTCCTCGATACAGCTCCGAATTGCTCAATTCCAAGACCGATGGAAAGCTAAGAAGATTATCTACAACTTTCATGTTCATGGAAAGATCAGATAATCCCTCCAGATATTCTGAAATTAGAGCTAAACATAGAGCAGAGCTGCTGTCAGAATTTCCATCCCCGGGGTATACTTGGAAAAATACCCATAACTTTTACTACAAGAATCCAGTTGATCTAATTCCACTTCTGTGCGAAAGCTAACTGAAAACTGGACATCTCATAATAAAATCATAATTAAACCTCATCATCTTGGATTTTAACAAAATCAAATCCAAATACCAAATTGGGAATACATAACTTAGGGAAAAAAAATTATGTACCCAAATTTTCAAACAGAGCGCTCCAAATGACACAGGCACAACAACACATTTGGCGGATGTACCGATTGTGGAAGGCCGACAGGTAGAGGCTACGTGGGAGAGGGCTACCGGATGATATTGTGAGTGTCGAGTCGTTCTCCCCTTCGTCGGATCCGTGTTGAAGCTGCCTGGCGTTGAAGCTGTCCTGACAGAGGGCTCCCATCTGTAGGTACTACCGATGCATTCGGCAGATGTACTGATCATGGGAGTATACCAGGTAGAGGCTACCTGGGAGAGGGCTACCGGATGACGAAGGGTGTAGAGCAAAAGGTTTTATCCCAAAACTCCCTAGGGTCACCCCTCCGGGGGCTAGGGTGAGGATGAGTTGGGAGTCACGTGGTCATGTGACTCTTATACCCGTCGAGTATACTCTGGGTATGTTACGCCTAACGCTTGAGGTATCGTAGTGTATCTCTACCTCATAGCGGAAGGACTTGTTGTACTATGTTATGTCTAACGCTTGAGGTATCGTAGTGTATCTCTACCTCGTAGCTGTTAGACTCGTTGTAAACTATTATCTAGTAACACCATGTGTTATGGTTAATAGCTTGTTCCTCCCCGAGTGTCCTTTGAGTTTCCTTCGGGAAAGAGGGTGAGGTGTGGTCGCGCCGCCGCGTGACCTTATTATCCATTGGGTTTCTACCCATGTTTTCCTTGAAAGGAAATTGCCTATTATTGAATTGTTGTGTTGGTGCTTGGCTTCTTGCCACTCATTGAGCTTATAGCTCACCTCTCGCGTACTGTTTCTTCCACAGGGGTGGTGTTCGGCATGGAGCTAGAGCTTCCTTGTGGCGTGGTCTTGCGTGCATGGAACGTCCCGTCTGGCGATTGGCAAGTGCGATGCTGCTAGCAGTCCTAGAGTCATTTATGCATTGATAAATCGTGCGTGTTGCATAGTTGTATTTTATTTGGACTAGACTTGGCTCTCACAAGATAGTGATTGTGTATTCAAGTCTGTAATAATGTTTTGGGTTACAGACTTATTGATATTTTTATGCTTCCGCATTTTCAATTGAGCTATCAGTTATCATTGCTTTGCCAGCCTTGTATGTTGTATATATATTGGTGTCGTTGTTGACCTCTTGTATGATTACTGATATTATATATTGCCACGTCTCAGGGAAGACCGCCCTGGGGTGTGACAAATGCGATCGTGGCCGTCCGATCTTATAGAAGCATTATGATCAAGATATTCTGTTATATTTTAAAATTAAAATATGGATTATTTAAATTCTAATATTTTTTTCTTAGGATTTAATTAAATTGAGTATGTTAAAGTGATAAGATTGGATGATCATGATCACAGTAGACAATCAAATTAACCAACGCTTGTTAAACCTAAACGAATCCCTCATTCAACGGCTTAAAACAAGCAACAGAGAAGACAATGTAGATGGGATGGGGCTGGTATTTTTTTTGGTCTGTGACACCTAGCACCGCATTGAATAAAACCACATGTAGTGCATTGGAAAATCCGCAGATCAAAAGACTTTCGGCAGTTCCAATCAAACACAAAAAAAAAAAAAGAAGAAAAAAGACGAAAGACTTCGGCCGAGTCAATGCAAAACGACGTGGCTTTGGGCCAGTCCGCAACCTACCTTACATAATTTTTTGAGAAAAAAATATCTCATCACAATTCTACCTAATTTGGTGACTCAAAACTAATTTGGTGACACGTTATCATCTGTTTTGGTGTTGATTGAAATGGATATATTCAAAGTTTTTTTAAAAATAAAAATAAATAAATTATGTAGACCTACAATAAATAATATATACGAGAACAAATCAACAAAGTCTTCACTCTTCAGAGGTCCGTTTTAATTAACTTTTGATATTTTGATAGTAACATAGAAATGATAGTATGTGTTTTTTTTTTTTTGGTCGGTAAAGTTAGAAGTTCGTATTATTCTGTATGGTTCAGAATGTACAAAAAGGAGGGAATTTACATCCGGCCAGGGATAGAAAGAGAAATATTTTTCGGGCCAGAATTAGAGTGACCAAGAGAAGGGATCAGATGGTAGGGGTGGTGGTTGAGAAATTATTGGACAGAGGAAGCGAGAGAGTAACCAAGAGGGGAGGAATAAAGAGGGGAGTTTGTTGAGAAATTACTCGGGATGGCAAGAAAGAGACAGAGGGGGGGGGGGGGGGGGGGACAGAGAGAGAGGAGCCATAGATGGAAGGGATGGAGAGGGACAGGGACAGGGAGAGGGGGAGGGAGATCAACAGCAAGAGAGATGGAGAGAGGGGCAGGTTAGGCCAGTGGATGAGGGGTAGGCCAGGTCAGACACGCATATTTTACTATTATTATCATAATTTTATGCGTTACTCTAGATCCATCATAAGGGTATAGATCGAATTTTAAAGATATCACAAAAGTCAAAACAAGACCATTAGAGACTCCATTTAAGAATGATATATGATCAAAACCCATACAAGGTTAATTCTTTGTGTCGTTGATTTGCTCCTCCCAAATTTGAATAATTCATGTTTGCTTGATGCGCAGGGTTTGCGACTTTCTGAGGTATTAAGTTGAGTCGTATAATCCATTTGATCAAATCACGTGTGATATGTGTAACCAATATTAAACATATTAAGATTGATGATTCGCCTTGATAATTGAAACAGAGTGTGTTCGGGTGTATATTTGTTCTGTATGGAGCGAGCATCCCGGTTATCAGGGAAGTAGCGGAAGATGGTTAGTGAAAACAGTAGAAATATATTATCATGTTTTACATGAAATCCACAAATTACTAGTAGGACTTTTAAAATGTAACATACACACACTTGAAATCTTGCCAAGCATGACTCACACTTTTGACAGTAGTACCGCAGGTGATTTGACAAGAGGATCAGAAGATGATTCATCATCTCTTCCTTTGTCAACCGGAAAGAGGAAGAACAGGTAAAACGTTCCAACAACGCTGATGACAACCAAGGTCCAAAGGATGGCAGACAGAGCGAAAGGCAGGATGGTCGAGACCTTATAGCCAAAGCTGACGTTGAGCAAGGCTGCAAGAAACCAAATTGCGGCTTTGTACTTCTCCTTCTCTTTTGATCCCTCAGGAAGCTGTTCATGCTGCCGGACAGAGCAGAAGAGAAGACAGATTGTGATGTTGGCGAGGACAATGAAAATTATGGTACGAAAGTCGTCAAGGGCGCGATAGATGGCTAGAGAGGAATTGAGGAATAGGAAGCCAAATCCGATAAAGGACAACCACCGGAGGTCATCTAGTTTAGTTTGTGGGATTACTATCTCCGCTGCCTGCTTTTCTGGATGAGTCATTTCCACAATGGAAACTTGGCAACCATAAAAAAAAAAAAAAAAAAAAATTATTGGTGGTATATTTATTTTGTTTCACAAAGAAACTTCGTTTCTTTGTTTAAGGGGGGTTGTATGTGTTCATTTATAGCAGAGACGCTTGGCAAGTCCTTTTCCAAGGAAGTTTCAACGAAGTTTCCTAGCTAGGCCATTGTATTGATCACTTCAACATATAGTGTGATGATTAAACATGAAAGGCAAATTTTGGACTGCATTATGGATTCCCAACAATATGAAATGATCCAGCTGAAAAAGTCTGTCGACGACCTATTGGAATAATTTAGTTGTGGATAGTCGATTAGGATTTTGATGAACAAAAAAATATATATTTGTGAATTTTTAAATCCTGAATTACTCAATCATTATATTAATTCATTGATAAAAAGTAAAGTTTTATTTGATTGGGACATCAATTGTTGGATAAGAAAGCAAGCATTATTCAATTGTGAAAAATTTTAATAAAGATTTGTGAAAAATTTTATAAGTCGTAGGTTTTCGTGGATTTAAAGAGAAACATATAAAAGAAAAAGTCATTTAAAAAATCCCATTAAAAAAAGTTAGATTCTCATATACTCTAAGGGCTGTTCGCGTTTAATACGGGGCCACGCGATGAAACGTCACCGTCCAAGCAAACACAAAATGGGCGTTCGTGTTTAAAAGTAATCCCCGCGTTTAATGCCTTTTTTTTTTATTCTTGCGTTTAATACGCGTGAAAACAATGCTTTCCTAACTCCTTTCATGTTTCTATCAATGCCGTGTCCCATGTGGCACTCCCAAATGGAGCCTCACTCTAGTATAGTGAACATCTTCTTCTTTTTTACAAATTTTCCTTTTTTATCTACTTTTTTATGTTGTTTTTTATAATTTTTTTTTTATGGATCTTGGTTTTTACATCTCATGTCTTTCATAAATTTGTTTCCGTTATTTATGATTTCTCTATTTTTTAACAAAACATGACTTCTATATTTTATTTGATGAATGTGCGTGTATATATATATATATATGTATAAATATTGTTATAATTCACATATTTGATGAAAGGTATGAGAATAGTGGATTTTCTTCTGTTGTGAACAATCATATTTATTATTGTTATTATATGTCTAGATCCACCATTATTTTTAATTATATATATTTCTTTATTATTTTATTTGATTACACATGCAATGACTCTATATTTGATTACACCATTATGGTTAAACTTGATGAATTGATGTTGGTTAAATTTGACTTTATGGTTGAACTTATATTATTTTGTTTTATTAATTGTTTATGATGTTATTGATTTTTATTTATCTTATCTTTTATACATTAAATCTTCATTCTTTAAAATATTCTTAATTATTTTAAGGGTTAAAGACATCTAAGTCCCTGTAAACATGGAAAAACCCATATAAATCCCTACTAAAATTGAAACAGACGTACGAGTCCCTGAAAACTCAGAAAAACCCAATTATCATCCCTGAGTTAAATTTCCATCCAAACTTAATGGAATATTCCCAGAATATTCTGTCACATACAATTGTGTAGACATTGAAATCCTTATGAACAGTCATAAATACAAATCAGTCCCTGCAAAAGACAAAATTGTCCCTCAAAGACTTTTACATTAAATTGTGTACACATTGTAGTCCCTATAAACAATTATAAAGACAAATTAGTTCTTGTAAAAGACAAAATTGCCCCTGAAATATTTTTATATTTAATTGGATAGACATTACAGTCCTTATAAATAATCGCAAAGACAAATTTGTTCCTCTAAAAGACAAAAATATTCTTGAAGTATTTTTACATTTAATTGTGCAGACATTGCAATTTAAAAATTAAATACCCTCTAAAAAAATGCAATTTCTATACAATTAAATGTAAAAATTCTTCAGGGGCATTTTTGTCTTTTACATGTACCAATTTGTCTTTACGATTATTTATAAGAACTGTAATGTCTATCCAATTAAATGTAAAAATCTTTCAGGGGCAATTTTGTCTTTTGCAAGGACTAATTTGTCTTTATAATTGTTTATAGAGACTACAATGTGTACACAATTTAATGTAAAAGTCTTTGAGGGGCAATTTTGTCTTTTGTAGGGACTAATTTGTTTTTATGATTGTTTATAAGGATTTCAATGTCTACACAATTATATGTGACAGAATATTCTGGGAATATTCCATTAAGTTTGGATGAAAATTTAACTCAGGGATGATAATTGGGTTTTTCTGAGTTTTCAGGGACTCGTACGTCTGTTTCAATTTTAGTAGGGATTTATATGGGTTTTTTCATGTTTACAGGGACTTAGATGTCTTTAACCCTTATTTTAATTAAGTCGCATCCTCATTTAAAGTTGTATCAAGAAAAGGACATGAACATGAAGAAGAGGAAATGTTGGACGAGGATGAAGGGGGCACAAATGAAAAGGATGAAGCAGTTCGTGCTGCCGGACGCACCAGAAGAGAAAAGACAGATTGTGATGTTAGTGACCACAATGAAAATTGAAGAATGGGAAGCCAAATCCGAGAAAGGATACGCACCGGAGGTCATCTGGTTTAGTTTGTGGGGTTATTCTCTCCTGTCTGTTTTTCCGGATGGGACTTTTCCCAAATGGAAATCTGGCAACCATAAAAAAACAAAAAATTTAGTGGTAAAAGAGATTATGTTCCACTTTGGGTTGTATTATTTCATATATACATGCATTTCCAAAGAATTTCGACGACGTTTCCTGCAGCCCATTGTTTATTCCGCCTCTCATGTGTCCCCATTGGACAATTATTTCCAAGAGTTACAAAATGTGAAAGGAATATGTTGCTTTCATTTCATTTTACTTTACAAAACACAGAAAAGATACGTTTTTATTTAAAAAAAAAATCATATACTTTATTCATTGAGACATGTCATTATATAAAAATTAAAATATACAATTTAATGAGTTGAATGATGTTATTCATAAAAAAAAAATATGAAAAATATTCAATAAGGTATATATTTAGCTCATTAAAATGAATAAAATAACTAAGATAATATACATTTTGGATTATAAAATAAATAAATATAAAATAGCTCAATTTGAAATAAGCCATCCAGAAAGTCAACATACCTATTGTATTTTTTTTTAGAAAATAGTAGGAACATGACAAAGAAACTAAACATTATTTTGTTCCCGTGTATACAAAGTTTGCTTTTAATTTAATTGGTTCTACTCATGCTACGGACTACAGCGCGGTCCGTGTGGACTCTATGGGTGGGCCCATTTTTCTTGTCCCAATCACCTCCTTGTCATATGTTAATGCACGGTGTGTGATGGTAATTAGGCATGTCAATCAAACGAATACGAATCAGATAGGTCCATATCCGTATCCGATATCCAACGGATATTTCAAAATCCATATTCGTATTCGATCCGAAAATCCGGATACGGATTAAAATATAAAAAATTTATAAAATCTTAAATCCTAACATGGTTAAATAGGTATCCACTAAAGACATAAAAACACAAATCTTAATATAGTTAAATAAGTATTCAACATGGTTAAATAGGTTTGTGTTTTGTCCTAGATCATGAGCCATTGGATTTTCATCTAAGGGTTGAAACTAATTCTAACATATATAAATAAAATAACAGTTCGGATACGGATATTTTTATGATCCGATATAGGCTATATCCGATCCGATCTGAAAATTTTCGGATACAGATTATTTGGTTCGGATATGGATACAGATTGGATATCGGATATTTTTTGTATTTTCAGATATAGATTTGGATCGGATACGGATATTTTTTTGGATAATTGACAGGCTTAATGTTAATTGACCAAGTATTGAAATGAGATGGAGTTGGGGAACATGGAAAGTGAAAAATCTTACATTAGATCACATTAGATATTCTATTTTATAAAATGTATATATGTAACTAATCATGTATATTCTTTTATAAAAAGAAAATTTCTATTGATATGTATTAAATGCATATATTTATACATTTTCTGTAAATAAAGTATATTAAGATAGTGAAACATATACTGTTTTAACTAATTTTATATATTCACGCCCACAAATGTGGTTGTAAAATGACCTAAGAGTATCAATGTCCATTTCATGGGCTCATAACTTTTTGAAATTTTTTTAGAGAAGCTTCAGTTTTAAGGGGTCTCCGTTTGTAGTTTTGGGGTTTAAAAATCACAAACTGTATATTATTTTAGTTTTAGTTATTTTTATTTTCATGATTTCTATTTGGAATTTCTTTGTTTTTTTTAAGTTAGGTTTTAAAATCCCCTCTTAAAATCTATTCGCATAAGTTATTCTTATATATTTTATGTGATGAATTGTTTTCTTCATTTTTTAAAACTTTTTTCATGATTTTTTTTGTCATTTTTTGTGATTGCAAATAATGAGATTTCAAAATGAAATTCTACATTTTCAAATTTCTAATATGAAAAAGAAAGTAAAAAATAATTTTCTATCTCAATCATCTATTACTTATGGTACTCGATCATTGTCCAACAATTTTAACTGTCTTAGATTATCATACAATTATTCTATTTTATAAGCACAATTTTCATTTCTTTGAACCTCTTGGCTGGCCCCCTCAACCCCCCTTGTATTAATTCCTGATTTCACCCCTCAACCGCCCTTCTGAATCCGCCCCCTTGTATTAATTCTTGATTCCACCCCTCATAAGTTAAGACATGATTCTAAATTTGGCCCCACCAACATCACAAAAATTGATTTTGTTGGTTACCATTATAAATAAAAATTTAAATTTTTTTAAATATGCTCAGAAAGAATAAGTAAATAACAAACAATATAAGCAAGCAAATGGACAATATATGCTCAGAAAGAAAAATATCCTATAAAATAGAAAATAAAATACATATTTTTTTGGATTTAGGGTTCTCTCCATAATTAGGGAGCCGTTGGCGACCGCCATGGTCACCTATACCAAAGGCCGCACCTTGGTTGATGGGTCAATACTTTTAGTCACATACAAGGTTTAGCCACACATAAAAGTACCAAGTTAGGAGAGGAGATGTCGTCATATCCTACCGAATCCCCTTGCCCTTGATTACGGTTTAAAATGGTGATAAAAGATTTTTAATCACTCTTTGAGAGTGTGATCGTTTATTTGATATTTTTAATCACTGTTTTGTTGCGTGATCATACATGAGCAATGATCATAGTTTTAGAATAAATGATGATTGTTGTAGAAGAAAAGATCACGCTCTTATAATGAAACGTGATATTTAATAAACAAATATCATAGTATATTAGAATCATGATTTTTTTATATTCTTATGATCACATTTTATAGATAATTCATGATCTTTACATTATTTACAAGATCTTTAGTCACAAGTAGAGATTGCAGCTGTGGTGTCGCAGACAGCGAAGAGATGCCGGAGTTGCATAGGATAAACATGAGAGAGAGGGGTGTGGGGTCGAGATTATGAGTCGAGGCCCAATATTTTTTAGGTTTTTCTAATGAAAGAGATCACGGTTTGATTAAAATAGGATTCTTTCATAAATGAAAGAACACATTTTAATTAACCCGTGATAAAAATATCTATTATACGATCACGGTTTATCAAAAACAGTGATCTTTATTACCAAAACAATCACATTTTACTAAAAATTGTGATCATATATTTCTAATGATCATGAATTTAAAACAACTAAAATTGTAAATATTATGATCACATTTTATTTAAAACTGTGATCAAAATAATAGTGATCAATGTAAAAAATTGTAGTGTCTAAAATACTTTAAAAATCTTTACAAATAATGTTTTGGATTTCCCTAAAATTCATACAAAATCAATTTAAAACCAATTGCAATAACAACAAAAAAGACTTAGGTTTAGAATGTTTTCTAAACTATTAGGATTCTTTTACATGAAACTGAGTGATAGTGTCCAAATAATGTTGTTGAGTGTTCAATCCCCAATTCTTCGCTTTAATTTTTTGGTTGGATTGCAATGGGGAAGAAAAAAGAGGAAGAGAGAAGGGGGGGAGGGCCGGGGAGGGCGATTGTGGTGGTGGATGGCGGTGGAGAGTGATAAGAGGAGATTGGGGAGAGAGAGAGAAAGAGAGAGATATACAAGAAGAGGGTGACAATGGGCCATGGGGGAGGTGGGCAATGATAGGCGGTGTTTGGGAGAGTGCGGTTGCAGGGTAGGGTTGAGAGAGAGAAAGAGAGAGAGAGGTAGAAGAGTGAGCCTGTCACCCTCAAGGTAGATGCCACAATTTTAACCATCTAAAGAAATTCAAAATATCTCAATAACATTTAAAATGAACCACATTTGGATATTAAAGGAAACCACTTAGGTAAATAAGAGTAAGAAAAGAAAAGAAAATATGGACCAACACTTAGAAAAATCAAGAGGCCAGAGACTAGGCGGCTACCCTAATTCCCCCGCCTCCCTCTGCTGGCTAGGTTGAACAAATTGCCCCCAACTGCTTCTCCGAGATGGGACATAAAGTTGGCATTAACTGCTGATCATTGCTGTGGTTTGTTCAAACTACCGCCTCTCTCTGCCAGCTCAATTCAAGTAGCCACCTAATTCCACTGCTTGTTAGAGATAGGACATATGGCAGGCAATGATGCAAGGCAGGTTGTTAAACCCAGTTGCCTAGGGCCCGATAGCTCAATTGAAGTCGCTGGCCCCTACCTGGATCAAGTTTTAGAAAACAAAGATCCAAGGGGAAGTCTAATCAATCACCCCCATTACCCAATTAAATATATTATACAGTGGAAATTCCCTTGCATCATTTTTACTATAAATAGGGGTGGATCAAAACCTTTTTCAAATAATCCACAACCATTTGAGCGTCCTCAATCATCAACAAATCCACCACACTCACTTGATCACCCCCACGACATAGAGACTTTGAGAGAGAGAGAGAGAGAGAGAGAGAGAGAGAGAGAGAAGGAAACCCATTCCAACCAAAATAGACTCTCCAAAAATCCTCTCCAAACCCCTGTTTAAACCCCTCTTAGCCCTAGACAAGCCAAATCAATTCCATAACTAGATACTGCCCAAATTTAGAAAACTAAAAATCCAGGTACCAGGTGGCTAGTCTAACCCAACCGACAAACCTAGGCGGCTAAGTTCAAGTAGCTGGCATCATTTTACCCCATTTATTAGCATTTTTCAAATTCTCACCAGGCAGAAAAGATTCCTATTTTCACCTTTGTGTGTGGTCGGCCGTAGCTCAGAGAGGAGAACCCTCCAATTTTTCGACGAGGTGATCAATAGCAAACATCAACTTTTCCTGCTTTTCGAGAAAGCAAGTGGCGATCACACCAACTCTGTCTTTCTAAGATGCTGTCGGGCACCTCAGAAGAGACCCTCCGAGCGGTGATCTGTGCAGGCGGACCAGGATCCAAGATTCCGAAGAACCACCCCAAACCCGAACTCCGATACCGATAATTTGGCAATCATGGTGGCATATCACTCTTGAAAAACGAAAAAAGGTACTCCTTTTCTGCATACTAGGAATTTGATAAAGCTGCTCTTTTGAAAGATTACAATTTCCACCCCCAAGTGGCCCCCAAATTTACTGCTTTAAAACTCCCGCCCAGTTGCACTGAGTTGCACTTTTTATTGCTTTAATCACTCACTTTTTTCACTCCCCCAAATTTATTGCTTTGAAACTCTCACCCAGTTGCACTGAGTTGCACTTTTTACTTCTTTAATCACCCACTTTCTCCACCCCCGAAATTTACTGCTCTATTATAGCTTTAAAACTCCCACCCAGTTGCATTGAGTTGCACTTTTTATTGCTTTAATCACCCACTTTCTCTTCTCCCCAAATTTACTGATTTATTTACTTCTTTAAAACTCCCACCCAGTTGGTCTCTTTACTGCTTTATTTCCTACTTTATTCACTGCTTTAATCACCCACTCATTCCACCCCCGAACTGCTCTATGTTTCCCACAGCTGCTCCCTATAGCTGAATTTAGTATCAATAACACCCTTGAGGAGTAGATAAACCAAGAAAACCATGGTAGGCAAGTTCTTGATCTTTTAGAGGAAAGAATGACCACACTAGGTTATCTTTCAGTGGAGGACATGTTAAATGTCTTAACCAACCTCCACCAGACCCAACCTTCTAACCGAGGAATCCCTCTTACTCCACCCATTATCCCAACCATATCATAGGCCACTCGACTGGTTACTCCACCCAGGGCCTACCCCACTACTCCTGTCACCCCCAATTTTTCAGTTGCCCCAACCCTTTCCCCTTACCCTACTTACCTTGCTTACCCAGTTATCCCTACCTACCCAACTACCCCTATTTTCCCCTACCTGATTGCTCCTAACCGAAAACCACCGACGTATCTTCTTAGGGTAGAGACCCTTGATCATCTCTAAGACAAGACCACCATCTCCCAAACACATTTCCCTTCATAATCTACGACAAATCCCACTTATTACCCTACCGGTGAAATTTAAAATTCCAAAGTACTGCCGGTACAATGGTCGAGGGGACCCGGACATCCATTTGACTGAATTCTATCTCGACTCCTAGCCCTTCCTAGACAACTAACATCTCCTTGTCTTTCTGTTCTTGAAATCCTTGGAAGGAGAGGCACTTCAGTGGTTCTCTATGTCACGCCCTAGGGCGACCGTCCCCGGGACGCGGCAAGTGTATATATGATATCAGCAGTCTAAACAGGAGGTCAATAATATACGCTAAACAACATCAACAATGACAACACAGACAACAATAAGGCTGACATGATATATACATAAATAGCGGAAGCTAAAAGACTGAATCTGTAACTCAAAGACATATTACAGACTTGATACCTAATCAACTGTCCTGTGAGAGCCAATATATACAATGACATCCAAATATAATACAAACGTGTGCCCAAGCACAGAATACAATACATACAATAAAAAAGGGATGCTGATAGCCTCTAACACTCGCGGAATGTGGCGCTGCTCCGCTACTGCTGAGGTCCCTCGGGGAGCTCCTCCTCCTGATCCGACTCAGATAACACTGGAGAAAAATATGCGAGGGGTGAGCCACACGCTCAGTGAATAGCACAACCCATGCATCACAATTCATATTAACCACAATTAATTATTCAAGCCTCAAAGTGGCAAGAACTATATAATCCAGTGGGTCGCTACATCGCCGACCCACTACACCCTCACCCTCACCCTCCAATAGGTGACACAGGATTTGGGACTGACTAGGCTGTTAATCACCCTTGGTCCACCAATAGTCTCTCCTCCACTCCATAGGCCGCCTGGTCTACTCCCACTTTCAGCACAGTCCATCACCAAATCAGGAGGTGCCTACTGATGGGAGCCCTCTGTCAGGACGGCCTGTCTAACGTTGGGGCAGTCTCTATATGGATCCAACGAAGGGAACAGAAACAGCCTATCCACACGTATACGATCCACTTGAATCCGCGGTATTTCCTTAACTGGAAAAAGAAACCCTGGGAGGGCACCATGAGGTCCCGATATAGGATATCCCGACAACCAAACAAGGAACACGGAGTACCCTAGCCTGGGTCTCAACGCTGACTTCGCAAGGCCCCTTAATCCAGAGAAGGGAGACTCTACTGGTGTCATGAATTCTTCAGAATTCCTCTAGGGCGCATAACCAAGATGCGGGGAACATATATAATAACCATCAAGTTATAATACTTACTAAGGCATGCAAAAATACCATAAGTTCACAATTAATTTAATAAATTAAACTAATAGGACACATGCATAGGTCGAGGCTTTCCTAGCATGAAAACATGGTGACAGGATGCATGGCTCTTACACATATCCTAAGGGTGCAAGTCCCTAACATACAAGGTCTAGGGTGTCATGCATACTACATATTAATCATGCTTGCATAGATTACATATTATACAAGTTAATATTAAACTATGGTGCCCTAGGGGAGGACGGTATACGCCCAAGTGCATATAGCGCCTCCCTACTGGGTTGGATTGTCCCACTCACTAATAATCGGGTCGTCGCGCGATCGTCCGTCAAGATCTGCAAGACAGGGTAATCAACTCGGTGAGTAAAATACACAAATATATACAAAAATACACTAAAATACCCAACACTCAGACAAGCGTACATACGGCCTGTACGCACGCGAGTCCGAGCACCCCGACTCACCCGAACCCCCGGGCAGCCGTACGCACGGCCACCCGCCCCAGGCGCACAGCCGCGCCCCAGCCCGCGCGCCCAGACGCACTGCCGAGTCCCCCTGGGTGCACCGCGCGCTCACTGTGCCCCAGCGCAGCACTCGCGCGCACACCCGCATTCCCTGCACCCCAGCGCAGCACCGTGCGCGCACCACCAGTTCGCCTCACCGCGCGCGCATAACACGCACTGCGCCTCTACGCAGCACTCCGCGCGCACGCCCCCGCATGGCCCCCTGCGCACAGCACCAGCACATGGCCCCGCGCGCACAGCACGCACTGCGCCTCTGCGCAGCGCCCCCAGTGCACGCCCCCGCACGGCGCCCAGCGCGCAGCACCCGCACACTCCTGCTCCACCCGCACCCACGCCCGCGCGCATGCCCACGCGCACACGCGCGTGCCCTGCCAGCCTGCTTTGCCCACCCTGCCTGCCAGCGCTGCCTGCCAGCCCTGCCTACCCGAGCCAACCCTACCACCTCCCTGACGGCCACCAATGGCCACCAACAGCCACCAACAGCCATGCATACCCAAAAACACTTCCTAACATGCATCTAAATGAGAAATGGAAGGAAAGAAACCTTACCCAAGGAGAGGAAAGCAAAAGGGGAGGAGATCGGGTGCTTTTCGCGCACCGAAACACCACCTCAAGGACCACCACCACCAAGATCTCCTTCAGCCCTCAAAGTGGCTGTAATCAGAGGAGAAAAGAGGGTATGAGAAGGGGTCACACATGTGGGAATTCGAATCCGAGACCACCGGAAGGTAGATCGGGTTCTTACCTATCCTTTCTCTTCTTAGGGTTTTTGATTTCCACCACTAGAACTAGGTCATATGGGAGGATTAAAGAGAGGGAGAGAGAGAGAAATTTTGGAGAAGATGATGAATAGTGGACTTAAAGTTGTCGTGGGATTTCTTTCTACTCACACACCCACCACACACTCTCACACCCACACTTAGATTAGCCCTAGTTAGGTTTAGGCTAGGATTAGATTAGGTTTAAGTGTGGTTTGACCCTAGTCAACCCAACCACACTAAAATCCAAACTCATTTGACCAAGTCAAAGGTCAACCTTGACCAAGTCAAGTCTCCCAATGACTTTTCGCTTGGTCAAAACTCGGATACAATTCGGAACTGTGAAATTCTGAAACGTTACCGGAATTCGATGAATTTTTCGTGAGTGGCTTGGAATGGCACCAGGACACATAATATGCAGTTAGATTTCCAATCGGAGCCCTCAAACTCAAGGTGATAGCTAAAACTTTAAAATTTTAGCGGTTCCGATTGAAAAACGAAAAAGCTGAAAAACTACCAGAATGTTCCAATGGTTACCAGAAGGCTAAAAAGTGACACATATATAACACTCTACCCTACCTATAGACCATTTAGCAAACTTTTCAACTATAAGCGACAAATTTCTAGGTCGCTATGGTTACTAGAGAGCTAGAATCCTCTCTATCTCTAACCTCACTCTTGAAAAGATGAGGCCTAGAGAAAAGTTTGAGCCGTATGTATCCAAGTGGCGTATTGTTGTGTCTGTGTCATTTGGAGCCATTGTGGTTAAGCTAGTGTCATTTGGAGCCTTTTTTTTTTTATCGGAGTCGCTAAAATTTTGGATTTTTGCGATCTGCGGGAGTTTGGGTGATCTGATTAAAAATTTAACTACATATTACTGGTCTTGGTATTTGTATTGTCCTACCCAAAAATTTTCATCAAATTCCGGTAACTTTTTGAAAAATATGCAGTTCTGAATTGTATCCGGGTTTGGTCGTATCTGTGTTTTGGTGGGTGAGATATTTCGAGTGATGTGGCGTTTCGCTTCACGCTTCCCAATAAAGGTGAAAAAAGTGGGTGTGAGAGGGTGAGCCTAACCCTAACCTCACCACCTCCCTTGCCTCCCTTAAGATCACCCCTAAACAATATTTGGGGGTGTAAAAGTCACCTTTTTTCTCCCTCTCTCTCTCCATCCGAAAATCCCTCTCTTTGCCTCTCATTCTCTCTTCTTGCTCTCCCTCGCTTGTGTGTTTGGTGGAGAAGAAGAAGATGGCGTGCTTGCAAGAGGAGATGCATGAAGAAGAAGATCTGGAAAGGTTTCTGTGTGCATGTGTTGGGTTGATGTTGTCTTCCCCCTCTCCTCCTCCCCTAGCTCTAATGATCCCCTAGTTTTCCCTCTCCCCTCTAGTTCATCAAGAAGAAGAGCACCCAAGGCTGAGGTGGTGGCGGTCGAGATGGTCGAGCCCCACATTTTCCCCTTCCCTCCCCCTTTCTTGGTGAATTTTTTCCTCTTCTTTTTCTGGTTTTTAGCACATTTGGATGTGTTGGGGAATCATGCATGCTAAGTATTTGAGTTTGGGTGCATGTGGGGGGTTGGAAGAGGGTTGGGGCGTACTGGGCCTGCGCGTCGGCATGAGCGCGTGAGGGTAGGCGCGTGCGTGTGCATGAGTTTGGCGTGCTGGATCAGGCGCGCATGTCGGCATGGGCCCGCGGACTGCGCACGCGTGTGCTTGTGCGTGTAGGGCTACACGTGGGGCTGCCTAGGGCCTGGTTGGGCGTGCTGAGGGTCGGCACTTGGGCGTACCTTAGGGGGGGGCTTAGGCGGGTTGGCGTGCGTGCGTACTTACATGCGTGCATGCTTGAGTCCTTGGATTGTTTAGTCAATTTGGTGATATTTGTTGATGTTTTTATGTTGTTATACTCACCCTTTTTGATGCCCTTGCTTTGTAGATCTCGTTGATTGGATGCGCGATAATCTGGGTATCGGAGAGTGGTTCAATCCAACCCTTCGGGAAGTGGTCGATACATGTAGTCGTGCATCACGCATCCATAAGGAATCTTGGCACCCTTATTTTGTGAGATATTGCATGCTAGGACTGTATAGCTCATATATTATGTAGAACCCCCTATTCTACCATGTACTTGCCTATGTATTGTATTCATGTATGAATGATCTTGTTTGCATGCACCCTTCTTGTATGGGCATGTATCTCATGTATAGAATTTGGCATACCTTAGGTAGTTCTTATTTGAATACTACCCTATGTTAGTAAGCATTGGTAAATACCGGGTGCATACCTAATATTCCCTGGTCATAAGACTTGAGGGCGTGGTATAGTTGTTGCGCCTATCTTGTTGGGGCAAAGCTATGACCAACTTCCTGAGATGATGATGCTTTTTCTCTAGCCCTCTCTCTTTGCGCGAACTGAGTAAGTAGATGTGGTTCCTACTTGACTTAGGTTCACTTGGGATTATTGGTATGTGCCTGTTGGTGCGCGAGATTGCGCCTAACCCTTACCTCTTAAGTTGGTGATATCCAACGCACGTTAGGTTGTACCTTGTGTGCTTGTATGATTAATGCCCTCGTACTTATGTTTAGTTAGGCCATAACTGGTATGTATGTTGCATGATATGTTGTTTATGCTTTTTATCCATGTTAGGGAGAACCCTAATAGTTAATTGTTATGTTATCGTACATGTGGTTCATGTACATAACTGCGATAGAATTCCTCTGTCATAATTATGCTTATGTTAGACTAATTGGGCCTATCTATAATAGGTGTGGGTATGACTCGCTATCGGGTTGTACCTTAATAGTTAGAATGCGAGCGATGTAATCACCACCCTGCATCCGTGTGATGCACTTGAATGGAATTCAGGAGAATTCATTGTTGTATCGGTTTTGATAAACCGGTGGTTATGGCATTAAGCTAGGCCTACCCGTGCTAGGCGCGCTTATGAACCGCCTTTTGGGTTATATGCCTTTGGCTTATTTCTACGCGAAAGCAGAGGTAACTTCTCACGTTCGAGCAACGCATCTGTGTGGGAGTTCCAGCGTATTCGATATCATCGGCATGTGATTAACGAGAGTAGTTGATCTAGGTGATTCGTATTGTGAGCATGGAATCGTTCTCCCCTTCATTGGATCCACGTTGAAGCTGCCCAACGTTGTAGTTGTCCTGCAAGGTGCTCCCAGGTACTACTCATGACGCCTGTTGGTGCGCCCATACGGTAGAGGTAGTGGTCATGGGAGGCTACCAGGTAGAGGCTACCCGGGAGAGGGCTACTGAATGACGAAGGGTGTCGAGCCAATGGTTTTCCCCCAACAGTCTCGTGTCACCCTTAGGGGTGAGGGTGAGTTGAAGTCATGTAGTCACGTGACCCTTACACTTGTAGAGTATACTCCAGGTATGTTATGCCTAACGCTTTGAGGTATCGTAGTGTATCTCTACCTCGTAGCGGAGGGCCTAGTTGTATTATGTTATCCAGTAACACCAGGTGTTATGGTTAACCATTTGTTTCTCCCCGGTTGCCCTCTGAGTTTCCCTTCGGGGGCGGGGGTGAGGTGGGGTCACGTTGCTCTGTTCGTTTGTACCCATAGTTGTTGGGTCCGATTATGTATCGATGTTGAGAGACATCGGTGGGTAGTTATCTCGACGTAGATAATCTAGTAGTGTTGTGTGGACCAATAATTCCGTGTCTCTTTGATAAATAGTGTGGTCTCTCCCCAAGAGTCCCAAGAGTCTCCCTCTGGGAGTGAGGGTGAGGGTGAGGTTGGTCGCGCCGTCGCGTGACCTTGTTATCCATTGGGTTTCCACCCATGTTTTCCTTGAAAGGAAATTGCCTTAACATTAAATTGTTGTAATGGTGTTTGGTTTCCAGCCACTCACTGAGCGTGTAGCTCACCCCTCGTGTACTGTTTCTTTTACACAGCCGGTGTTGGGCGTGGAGCTGGAGCTTCCCTATGGTGTGGTCTTGCGTGCGTGGAGCGTTCCATCCGGTGGTTGGCGAGTGCGAGGCTGTCAGCAGTCCTAGAGTCATGTATTTGTTAATCGTGCGTGTTGCACAGGATGTATTTTATTGGACTAGACTTGGCTCTCATAGGACAGTGATTGTGTATTCGGGTCTGTAATAATATTTTGGTTTACAGACATAGTTGATATTTTATGCTTCCATTTTTCAATTAGCTATCATTTATCATTGCCTTGCCACCTTGTATGTTGTTGTTGGAGTCTTTGTTGACCTCAGGTATTGATAGCTGATATCATTTATATAGCCACGTCTCAGGGATGGCCGCCTAGGGGCGTGACACAGGGAATATTATGTATGCACCCGGTTATTAACCCAGGCTTAATCATGTTAGATATTACTAATATAGTGGGGGTAGTATTACAATACTACCTAAGGCATGTCATATTCTATACATCCATACACAATACAAAAATACATGCCCATACTAGAGGGGCGCATGCGACACAGTCCTTCATACATGAAATACAATACATGTAACATAAGTCTAGCATGCAAGATATCTATCATATTATGGTTTAAGTATGGCCATATTACTTATCTACACAAGTATATAGCTAGGGTGCCCCATCGATGCGCGATGCACGACTATGTGCATCGAGAGCATCCCGAGGGTTGAATCAAACCACTCACAGATACTTGGATTGTCGCGCGTCCGGTCTATGAGATCTGTAAGACACAAAAAAATATAGATAAACAACGTGACAAACACAACTTGCTAAATGAATCATAAACATGATCCTTGGCACAGGACAATGCGCAGGGTGGGGCGGGCAGCACGCGACGCACTCCCATGGCAACACAATCACATGAACAAAAATGCCATAACTTCCAAACCCTACAACCAATGGTGCTCAAACATGAAGCTACCTAAAACATATATAAGCTTACTTCATGAAGACACCAACTCTCCATATTGCCTACAGCATGCATAAATAACTCATTGATACATTCATGTAAAACTAGTGCATCTACAACAAATAGCCCTACTCATTGAGCTCCACAGGACCAAATACACATCCAAAATTTTTGAAATAAATCATACACGTTCTGTAACATGTTGGGATCATAATCCGTCAAGATATCATAATCTGATTTAGCCTTTACTTGCCCAAAATAAAATATTTTCAGAAACTGGTCAATTCCCACACGAATCTGGACAGTCCATGAAATTCAAGTTATACCTTACAACGGAGATAATATTATGATACCAAATTTCATATATAGCATCTAGACACATGGATGATCATATCATATGCAGACACAATCCTTAGAATATGTCTCTAGGTACTAGTTCCACAAAGATCTTAAGAAGACATAAATCTGCCTTACTATAACACAAAACCACCACCATCCACGCATAAACACAAACACCACATGTGCAGCAGCAATTACACATAACAACACTCTCCCAACAACACCCACATGTGCTACAAAACCAGAAAAGAAGAGGGAAAGGCTTACCAAGAGAGGGGGAGGGAAAGGGGGAGGTGTGGGGGCTCTCAAGCGCACCCATGACCACCTCGACCACCACCTCCTTTGCTTCTCTTCTTCATGGCTGGACCAAAGGGGAGGGGAAAAATCAGAGGAAACCTTAGAGCTAGGGGAGGAGGAGAGGGGGAAGACAACATTAACACATGCACACACTAACCTTGATCACTTCCTCTGCTTGCTCCTTCTCCATCATCTTCTTCTTCATTTTTCTCCACCACAAAACCCACACAAAGGCTGGGCCAGATGGAAAGAGAGACATTGAGAGGGAAAAATACAAGTCGGATGGAGAGAGAGGGAGTGAGAGAGAGTGGGAGACATTTGGGGGGCCTTAATTGTGCATAAAGGTGGTTGGTGGTGGGTTGACAAGTCAACCCAACCACACTATAAAAAAAAAAAGCCCCCCAATGACCTGGTCAAACCACCCACTTAGATGTGTGCATTGAATTCCCACATCCCAAACCAGTAATGACCAAACACGAATACAATTTAGAACTGCATATTTTTCGAAAACGATGTTAGAATTCGTTGAAATTTTTATGGGTAGAATAAAATGGTATCAGGACCCATAATATGCAGTGAGATTTTTTTATCAGAGTACTCCAACTCCTGCAGATAGCTAAAAACTAAAATTTTAGTGACTCCGATCGAAAAAGAAGGCTCCATATGACACTAACTTAACCAAAACGGCTCTTTTATGACACAAACACAACAGGAAGGATGGGATGGAATCCCAGATTCTGGGGATAAATCTTGTGCTATTATTGGCATTTACAGAATCTGCAGTCATTATCCCTTTGTGAATACACATTATTTGCTGGGATTTTGTTGATCAATTAATGATTAATTCCACATCAAAGATATATTATTGTGATCTTGGAGGATCAGCTCCCTGATAGCCCCAGATTTAATATATCTGTGTAGATTTAAAGAATCGACAATTGATAATTCCTAATCCAGAAATTAAGTTATGGATTTACTAACTTGAGATGATGCTCGGTCGTTGGGGATTAAAGGGTTGACGGGCCAGATCCACTGATGGGGGTGATCTGGGTTGTGGGCCCTTGTCAATCGGGTCGTGGGTCGCTAGTACGTGGAGCACGTTTTGTGAGCCTCATTTTTGGGCCTTACAGATGCCCCCTTTTTTCCATCTGATTGGGATTGAACAGCCTCCAGTCGGGTGGGAAAAATATACCTGAGAAAAAATGTGTCGAACAATGCAAGTTGATTGGGAGGAATGTTTGTGGATCTTCGTGCGTTCCTTAATTGCTGCAGGTCGTAGGGTTCCGAGGGGGTTGCACCTGTCGAGCCGCCCGTCAATCAAGATAAGGATTTTCAAGTGGGAATTAAATCATCCCGTCGCATCGAATATCCGCTTGTTGCCAAAGCGGTGATTCCTAAGGTGGACTAACAGTCGTCTTCCCATTTATTGTCTTCAAACTGTCATTCGGGAAGCCCATTGTGTTGTTTCAAGGTAGATTAATGCTCGGCTGGCATTACTGGATGCATAGAACAACGAGGGGGAGCTCAGAACTCGGGACGGTTGCTGCTAGCACTATAAGGGCTGCTTGACCCTTAGTTCGATCAACGCCCCTTATCTCCCTCTCCCTCATTCTCACTCTTCTTTGTCTGCTTGTGATGGCCACACTACCGAGGAGTGTTTCCGAGAGGAGGGCTTGATACAACCCTCTAGTGTAGGCGGAGAGGGGCTTCATCCGGGCGAGGTGTAGTTCTCGCACCACCACCTTTTGATCATCCATCTCCCCCTCCATCCTCTCATTCCAGTCTTCCTCTTTTGCTTCGGGCTCACGCCGCTCCAAGTGCACCAGAACATCTTTTGCGTCCACGCGGCGCTGTACCTCAACGAGATGAGGGGTACCGCCTTGGGCTTGTCAAGGTCATGTATTGCTACCGCTTCGTGGTACGCCCATATGAGAGGCGCCTCTTCTACTTCGTGGCGAATGAGCGATGGCGCATCCTGTTAGGGCTCTCTAATGTCGACCGCCGGTGGAAGGAGTAGGTGGTCACCCTTGGTGGGGCATATAGGTGTTCGATAGATGGGTCTCGTCCTTCTCTTCGTCGATCCATGTGCACACCCCAATGGTCGATGCCGATGGGTTGTTGGCTCTATGCTGCACGGAGATCATTAGGGGGCGAGAGCTCATCCCAGGCGAGCGGCCGTCGCCCTCGATCTGATCCCAAGTCCTCTTCTGAGAGGAGGGAGATGAGGCGAACAACGACGCTGAGTGGGACTTTGATAACGTGAAGGAGGCGGCTCCTGTGACCCCCTGTCCATGTCCTGAGGATTTCTTCAGCTGGCGCCCTTGCTCGTACTGAAGAGGCAACAATGCGTGCGGTGACACACGTGTCTCTGCTCTAGGCTGAGCGTGATGACTACCAACGTTCAGCTGTGTACTCGCAGTCTCAGGTGTTGGAGAGGGAGGCATCTGAGGGTGATCTTGAGGGCCAAGTGGACGCCGGGCTGAGAGTGACCCGTGCCAGAAGCTTCCGCGAAGGCTAGGAATTTGCCAGTCATCTAAAGGGTCATCCGAAAAGGCACCACCTAGACTCGATGGACACAGAGGAGGGCTTCGGTCCGAGGATGTACCCGAAGCTCCTGGCCTGCTGCCGCTACTGTCCGAGTGGTGATAGTCTGCCACCGCTCTGCTTTTCTCCTCTCTTTTTTTTCTCCCTTGCAATCAATGTTGAAACATTATAAATAAAATGGATTTCCTTTCATCGAACTCGTATCTTGATTGAGAGCTTAGTCTGATCTTAGGGCCGAACTGACCGTGTTCAATCCCTCGTTAGTTTAGTCGTGGTTGTACCACGCTTTTGGTGAGTTTCCCCTCTTTCTTATTTAGGTTTTTATGCATGGTTAGGTGTTAGGGAGGTCATGCAAGGTAGATGAATGAGTTAGGGTGTGTGTGGAGGGGTTAAAAAGGGGTTAAAAATGGCTGGGTGCGGCAGGGGTCTGTCCGCACGCGTGCGCGCGCAGGCGCGAGCGCAGAGGGGCGCTGGTAGGCGCAGGGGGGCGCGCAGCAAGGCGAGTGCGCGCAGGCGCGCAAGTGCACGCAGAGCGGGCGCGCGGGTGCGCGCGGGCGCTGGCAGTGCGCGCAGGGCGTGCGCGTGAGTGCGCGTGGGGTAGTGCGCCTAGGCGTGTGTCTTGGCGAGCGGCTGGGTGCCAGTGCGCGCGCGTGCGTGTGCGTGCGTGCTCGTGCTGGGGCATGCGTGGGGCTACCCGGGGTCTCGGGTAGGTGCTGGGGCACCCCGGGCATGTGTGCGTACACGCGTGCTCGCAGGCGTGCGAGCCAGTATGCGTGCATGTCTAAGTCTTTGGTAATTCTAGTGATTTCTAAGTGTTAAATTGTGATGTTACTCACCAAATTTGATGCCCTTACCTTGTAGATCTCGTCGGATGGGATGCGCGAGGTCCCGGGTAATGGTGAGTGGTTCGATCCAATCCCCCCCCCTCGGGATGCGCTCGACGCGCGTAGTCGCGCGTCGCGCATCGATGGGGCCCCCTAGCTATACTACTTGTGTAGATAAGTAGTATGGCCATGCTTAAGTTATAATATGTAGATATCTTGCATGCTAGGCTTATATACATGTATTGTATCCATGTATGAATGATTGTGTTGCATGCGCCCCTCTAGTATGGGCATGTATTTTTGAAATGTGTATGGATGTATAGAATATGGCATGCCTTAGGTAGTATTGTAATACTACTCCTACCATATTAATTGGAATATCGAACATGATTAAGTTTGGGTTAATAACGGGCACCTGCCTAATATTCCCTTGCGATAAGACTCGAGGGCGTGGTGTAGTTGTTGCGCCCATGCTAATGGGGCAAAGCTATGACCAGCTTCATGAGATGATGATCTCTCTCGCCCTCTCCCTCTGAACGAACTGAGTAAGTAGATGCGATTTCCTACTCGACTCAGGTTCGTTTGGAATATTGGCATGCACCTGTTAGTGCACGAGATCGCGCTTGACCCTTTCTTTTAAGTTGGTGATATCCAACGCCTGTTTTTTAGGCCTTGTGTGCTTATGTGATTAATGACCATGTATGCATGTTGTATGATTTATTATGATGTAAATCCATGTTAGGGAGTGTCCCTATAATTATTAGATGATTGTGCATATGGTTCATGCACATAGCTAGATATAAAATTCTCCTGGATATATTATATGCGCATGTTAAAAACTGATAGGCCTATCTGGAATAGGCGTGGGTATGACCTGCTGTCGGGTTGTACCTTATTAGTTAGAGCGCTAGCGATGTAATCGCCCCGTGCATCCGAGCGATGCACTCGTTTGGAATTCAGGAGAATTCATTATCTTATCGGATTGTTAAGCCGGTAGTTGGGGCGTGACACCCCCCCTGTGTCCGAGTGACGCAACCGTGTGGGAGTACAGTAGTATTCGATATGTCAATAAGTGATTATCGAGAGTAGTTGTTTTTCCATTGGGTTCGCTTTGCGAACATGGAATGTTTACTCCCAATGTCGTCTGTGTTGAAGAGGGCTGGGTTGTAGCTGTCCTGACAGAGGGCTCCCATCCGTAGGTACCACCGATGCGTTCAGGAGCGTACTGATCGTGGGAGTGTACCAGGTAGAGGCTACCCGGGAGAGGGTTAACGAATGATATTGTGAGCGTGGAATCGTTCTCCCCTTCGTTGGATCCGATGTAGGAACTCTCCGGCGTTGGAAAAGCTGTCCTGACAGAGGGCTCCCATCCGTAGGTACTACCGATGCGTTCGGAAGCGTACTGATCGTGGGAGTATACCAGGTAGAGGCTACGTGGGGAAAGGGCTACCGGTGGACCAAGGGTGTAGAGCAGTCTAAGTCTCTTCCAAAAGTCCCAAGAGTCTCCCTCCGGGAGTGAGGGTGAGGATGAGGTGAAGACACGTCGCCTCGTGACCCATTCGTTGTTCGTCCGTTCCCATAGTTGTTGGGTCCAGTCTCGCATCGATGTTCAAAGACATCGTTGGGCAGTTATCTCATCCAGTAGTGTTGCGTAGACCAGTAATCCCGGGTCTCCTCGACCAACGATATGGTCTCTCCCCAAAAGTCCCAAGAGTCTCCCTCCGGGAGTGAGGGTGAGGGTGAGGTTGGTGATCTAGTAGTGTTGTGATTGTCACGCCCTAGGGCGGCCGTCCCCGGGACGCGGCAAGTGTATATGATATCAACAGTCTAAACAGGAGGTCAATAACATACTCTAAACAACAGCTAAAATGACAACACAGACAAGAGCAGGGCTGACATGATATATACATAAATAGCGGAAGCTAAAAGACTAAATCTGTAAATAAAAAACACATTACAGACTCGATACATAATCAACTGTCTTGTGAAAGCCAAATATACACAATACATCCAAATACAATATACAAACGAGTGCCCAAGCACGGAAATATAATACATACAATAAAAAGAAAGGATGCTGATGGCCTCTAACACTCGCGGGACGTGGCGCTGCTCCGCTACTGATGAAGTCTCTCGGGAAGCCCCTCCTTCAAATCCGACTCGGTGATAACTGGAGAAAAATTATGCGAGGGGTGAGCCACACGCTCAGTGAATAGCACAACCCATGCATCACAATTTATATTAACCACAAATAATTATTCAAAGCCTCAAAGTGGCAGGAACTACACAATCCAGTGAGTCGCTACATCGCCGACCCACCACACCCTCACCCTCACCCTCCAATAGGTGACATAGGATATTGGGACTGACTAGGCTGTTAATCACCCTTGCTCCACTGATAGTCTCTCCTCCATTCCGTAGGCCGCCCGGTCCGCTCCAACAATTCAGCACAGTCCGAACCCAAATCAGGAGGTGCCTACTGATAGGAGCCCTCTGTCAGGAAGGCCTGTCTAACGCTGGGGCAGTCTCTATACGGATCCAACGAAGGGAAAAGAAACAGCCTATCCACACGCATACGATCCACTCGGATCCGCCAACACCGATCTCAACTTATAAATGTCATGAATTCTTCAGAATTCCTCCAAGGCGCATAACTAAGATGCGGGGAGACACATATTATAATAATATTGGAAAAAGAAACCTTGGGAGGGCACCATGAGGTCCCGATATAGGATATCCCGACAACCAAACAAGGAACACGGAGTACCCTAGCCTGGGTCTCACGCTGACCTCGCAAGGACCCTTATAATATTCCCTAAGGCATGCTAAAATACCATAAGTTCGCATTTAATTTAATAAATTAAACTAATAGGACACATGCATAGGTCGAGGCTTTCCTAGCATGAAAACATGGAGTCAGGATGCATGGCTCTTACACATATCCTAAGGGTGCAAGTCCCTAACATACATGGTCTAAGGTAGCATACATACTACATATTAATCATGCTTGCATAGATTACATATTATACAACTTAATATTAAACTATGGTGCCCCAGGGGAGGACGGTACACGCCCAAGTGCATATAACGCCTCCCTACTGGGTTGGATTGTCCCACTCACCAATACCCGGGTCGTCGCGTGACCGTCCGTCAAGATCTGCAAGACAGGGTAATCAACTCAGTGAGTAAAATACACAAATATATACAAAATACACTAAAAATACCCAACACTCGGACAAGCGTACATACGGCCTGTACGCACGCGAGTCCGAGCACTTCGACTCACTCCCGAACCCCCAGGCAACCATCCGCACGGCCACCCGCCCCGGGCGCACAGCCGCGCCCCAGCCCGCGCGCCCAGACGCACTTCCGAGCCCCCTGCCCGCATGCCCGGACATGCTACCGAGCCCAGCCTGCACGCCCAGACCCACCGCACGCCGCGCGCACGCTCGCGCGTACCCGCGCGCACCGCGCGTCCAGCCCCGGGTGCACCAGCGCGCACTGCGCCCCAGCGCAGCGCCCCGCACGCGCACCCGCCTGCACTGCGCCCCAGCGCAGTGCCCCACACGCACTCCCCGCTCGCCCTGCGCGCATTGCGCCCCCCTGCGCAGCACCCGCAAGCCACCCGCTCGCCACGTGTTATATTTGTGTCACTTTTAACCTGCTGGTAACCGTTGGAGCATTCTGACAGTTTTTTGTTTTTTTCGGTTTTCGATTGGTACCGCTTATTTTTGGACTGTTAGCTATCGTCCTGAGTTAGAGGAATCCGATTGGAAATCTAACTGCATATTTGGTGTCCTGGTGCCATTTTAAGCCTCTCACGAAGATTTCATCGAATTCTGGTAACGTTCCAGAAATTTCGCAGTTCCGGGGCGTATCTGGGTTTTTAAGTGACTTGGTATAAATAGTGGGTGAGAAAATATCTTATGTCACTATTCATCATCCCTACCAAATCTCTCTCTCTCCTCCCTCTCTCTTTTTCTCCCATTTGAAGCCCTTAGAGCCCTCAAAGCTTAAAGCCTAAAGCACAAGAAGTGTAGATCGGGTCCCGATCTACACCCCGGTGTCTTTAAATCCCGATTCCGGGGATCCTAGCCTCCCCATCCACCCTCTCTTCTCCTCTGATCGGGGCAGTTTCGGAGGCCGAGTGAGATCCGGGCGGTGGAAGCCCTTGGGGAAAGGTTTCAGCGCGCGGAGAGCGTCCGGACTTCCCTTCCTCCCTTGGTAAGCCCTATTTTCCCCTCTTTTCTTGTTTAGATGGATGTTAGGAGGTGGGAAATGAGGTTGGGTGGTGGTCGGAGGCGGTGGGTGGCCGTCGGAGGGCTGGGGTGGTGGTCGGAGGCCGTGGGTGGCCGGTGGTGGTGAGTGGGTGCTCGGGTAGGGGAGATAGGCTGCTCGGGTAGGGGAGATAGGCTGTCCCGGGAGCGCTGGCAGCAGGCGCAGCAGCGTGGGGCACCAGGTGGTCGGGCATGCGGGTGCGTGCGCGCAGGCGTGCGCGCGGAGTGTGCTCGGGTGGTGCTGCAGGCGCTGGGCGTGCTGGTCGAGCGGCTGGAGCTGGGAGGCGGTGCTGGGGGTGATGGCCGTGAGGGCGGGGCGCGCGCGGGTGCTGCGCATGGGGCGCAGGGCACTCGGGCGTGCGGCAGGCAGCAGGCGCACCAGTTTGCCGCGCGGGCGCGCGCGCGGCCGTATGCTCGGGGGGTGCAGGGGGAGGCATGCGGGTAGGCAGGCTGTCGGCTGTGCGCGCGGGCAGACCGGGCTGGCAGGCTGGGCGCGCAGGCGAGCAGGGCAGGAGGTGCTCGGGCATCAGGCGAGCAGTGTCGGGCGTGCAGGCGAACGGTGCTCGGGCCACTCGGTAACGCGTGCAGGTAGGCAGCGCGGGCAGCAGCGTGGGCATGCTGGCAGGCGCGCTGGGCGCGTGCTGCCAGGCGCGCTGGGCGCGTGTTGCGCGTGCGTGCGCGTGGGCGCTGGGTGAGGGTCCCGGGTGCTGGGCGCTGAGCGTCGGGTGCTGGGCCGCGGATACCGGGCGCTGGGCTGAGGCGCAGGCGTGCGCGTGGTGTAGGGGGTGCGAGCGGGTGGTGCGCGCGTGGTGCGCACGGGTAGAGGCTGGTAGGTGCGCGCGAAGTGCGCGCGGAGAGGGGGCTGGAGGTGCGCGTGGGGTGCGCGCGTTGCGAGGCGCTGCGCGCGGGGCGTGCGGGGTGCTCGCGGGCCAGTGCGAGGCGTGCGGGGGTGGGCGGGCGGCTGCGCTGGGGCGCAGGGGGCGCGCGGTGCACCCGGGAGGTTCGGCGGTGCGCGGGGTGCGTTGGCTGAGGCGCGGCGGTGCACCCGGGCGGTCGAGCGGCCGTGCGGGTGGTAGCCGGAGTGCTCGGGTTAGCGTGCGTGTGGGTCGTATGCACGTCTGCCCGAGTTTTAGGTGTTTAGTTGTGGGTTTTGTGTGTTTGGGGTATTTTAGGGTATTTATGTATTGTTCTCATCATATTGAATGTCTGTCTTGCAGATCTAGACGGACGGTCACTCGACGACCCAGATACCGGTGAGTGGGACAATCCAACCCAGTAGAGAGGCGTTATACGCACTTGGGCGTTATACGCACTTGGGCGTATACCGACCTCTCCTGGGGCGTCATGGATTATATTAACCTGTGGTAATATGTATTCCATGCTTGCATGATTTAAATGTAGAATGCATGCTACCCTAGACTTGTATGTTAGGGACTTGCACCCATAGGATAGGTGTGAGAGCCATGCACCATGTCCCCCTGTTTTCATGCTAGGAAACATCGGACTATGCATGCGTCCTACTAGTTTATTTATTAAATTAAATGCTAGTGTATGTTAAATCGCATGCCTTAGATAATATTATAGGGAGGAGCCTTGCGAGGTCAACACTGAGACCCGTGTTAGGGTACTCCGTGTTCCTTGTTTGGTTGTCGGGATGTCCTGTATCGGGACCTCATGCTGCCCTCCCAAGGTTTCTAGTCCCAATAATATTATAAATAATGTTGTATGATTGGTATGTTTATTAGTATGTTAGTGAATATTATAGGGGAGGGGCCTTGCGAGGACAGCGGTGAGACCCGGGTTAGGGTACTCCGTGTTCCTTGTTTGGTTGTCGGGGTATCCTATAACGGGAACTCACGCCGCCCTCCCGAGTTTCTTTCCCCCAATGATATTACAACCTTGCTTTCATTGTTCATGTTCCCCGCATCTTGGTTATGCGCCCTGGAGGAACTCTGAAGAGTTCATGACATTAGAGTTGCAGAGATGTGTTGTCGGCGGATCCGAGTGGATCATATGCGTATGGATAGGCTGTTCTGTCCCCTTCGTTGGATCCGGTAGAGACTGCCCCAGCGTTAGAAAGGTCGTCCCTTCCAAGGGTTCCCATCAGTAGGCGCCTCCTGATTTGGTTTCGGACTGGGCCGAAGTTGTGGGTGAAAACCAAGCGGCCTACGGAGTGGAGGAGAGACTATCGGTGGACCAAGGGTGACCAACAGCCTAGTCAGTCCCAAAATCCTATGTCACCCATGGTAGGGTGAGGGTGAGGGAGTAGTGGGTTGGCGATGAGCGACCTACTGGATTTGTGAATAGATGATTATCAGTCCCAATATCCTATGTCACCCATTGATGGGTGAGGGTGAGGGTGTGGTGGTTCGGCGAAGTACGAACCACTGGATTATGTTGTTATGTCTTGGAGATTGGATAAATAATGGAATTGTGGTAAATATTGTCTGTGATGCATGGGTTGTGCCGTTCACTGAGCGTGTGGCTCACCCCTCGCATATGTTTTTCCCCAGTGGTCACTGAGCCTGAGCTAGAGCCGGAGCAGCAGTTGGAGCTTTCCGAGGGATTCCTTCAGTAGCGGAGCAGCGCCAAGTTCCGCGAGTGCCAGAGGTTATCAGCATCCCTTCTTGACTGTATGTATTTGATTTCCGTGCTTGGCACGTGTTTGTATATGTTCAGTTGTATTTGTGTATATTGGCTCTCACAGGACAGATGATTGAGTATCGAGTCTGTAGTATGTTTATTTACAGACTCAGTTTTAGCTTCCGCTATATTGTGTATATATTATGTCAGCCCTGTTTGATCTGTGTTGTCATTTTTATCTGTGGTTTTAGAGTATATATATTTGACCTCATGTGTAGGCTTCTGATATGATATATACACCTGCCGCGTCCCGGGGACGGCCGCCCTGGGGCTCAGCCGCGCGCCCTACCGCACGCGCCCAGCGAGCCTGACAGCACGCGCCCAACATGCCTGCCCGCAGCTCGCCCGCCTGCGCCTGCCTGCCTGCGCGCGCCGCTGAGCCCGCATGCACCCGAGGCGAGCTCAACCACCCCAATCGCCACCAACAGCCACCGACAGCCACCAAAACCACCATGAAAGCCATACATACCCAAAAACACCTCCTAATCAAGCATCTAAACAAGAAAGGAAGGAAAGGAAACTAACCCAAAGGAGAAAAGGAAGAGAGGGAACTTCGGGTGCTCTTCGCACACCGAAATACCACCACCAAGGCTACCACCACCAAGCCTTCAACTCAGCAAAAGATGGGCTGAAAACAGAGGTAAAAAAGGGGTTATAAGAGGGGGTCACACTCGAGGGAACTCGAATCCGAGACCACCGGAAGATAGATCGGGACAATACCTATCTTTTCTCTTCTTAGGGTTTTTGATTTCCGCCACTTGAACTAGGTCATAAGGGGGGATTAAAGAGAGGGAGAGAGAGAGATTTTCGAGAAGATGATGAATAGGAGGGCTGTTTGTAGTCGTGGGATTTTGTTATGGCCACACCCCCACCACACACACTCACTCCACTTAACTTAGGGCTAATTAATTAGGTTTAGGCTTGGATTAGTGAGGTTTAAGTGAGGTTTGACCCTAGTCAACCCAACCACACTAAAATCCAAATCAATTTGATCAAGTCATGGGCCCACCTTGACCAAGTCAAGTCATCCAATGACTTCTCGCTCGGTCAAAACCTGGATACGCTTCGGAACTGTGAAATTCCGAACGTTATCGGAATTCGATGAAATTTTCGTGAGTGGCTTGAAATGGCACTAGGACGCATAATATGTAGTTAGATTTTCAATCGGAGTCCTCTAACTCAGGACGATAGCTGACAGTCCAAATTTTAGCGGTTCCGATCGAAAAACGAAAAAAAAACTTAAAAACTGCCAGAATGTCCCAATGGTTACCAGAAGGCTAAAAAGTGACACATATATAACAGTGTGGACCAGTAATCCCGGGTCTCCTCGACCAACGGTATGGTCTCTCCTTAAAAGTCCCAAGAGTCTCCCTCAGGGAGTGAGGGTGTGGTTGGTCGCGCCGCCGCGCGACCCTGTTATCCATGGGTTTCTACCCATGTTTACCTTGAAAGGGAATTGTTTATGTATTGAACTGTTGTATGGTGATTGGTTTCCAGCCACTCACTTAGCTTGTAGCTCACCCCTCGCATATTGTTTCTTTTCAGGGGCAGTGTTGGGCGTGGAGCTGGAGCTTTCCTGTGGCGTGGTCTTATGGGCATGGAGCATTCTTCTGACCGGTGGCGAGTGTGAGGCTATCAGCAGTCCTAGAGTCATTGTATGTATTGTAAATCGTGCATGTGGCACAGGTTGTATTTTTTTTGGTCTAGACTTGGCTCTCACAGGACATTGATTGTGTATTCGAGTCTGTAATAATGTTTTTGGTTTACAGACATTGTTTATATATTATGCTTTCGCTTTCAGTCAGTTATCATTATCCTTGCTTTGCCACTTTGTGTGTTGTTGTTGGAGTCTTTATTGACCTCAGGTATTGATAGCTGATATTTTATTATTGCCACGTCTCGGGGACGGCCGCCCTGGGCGTGACAGGTATGGGCGCACGGGTGCACGCGGGGTCGAGCGTGGGTGTGCGCGGGGCTCGCTGGCGCGTGAGTGGGCCAATGGGCGTGAGTCAGCGTGTGCGCGCGTGCACGCGCGTGCGGGGCTGCACCCGGGTCATGCTGTGGGTTAGCATGCCTCGAGTTGTGTGTCAGGGGCATGGGCATGCGTGCGTGCGTACTTGCATGCATGCGAGCTCGTGTGCGTGCATGTCTGAGTTCTTGGCCCGTTTGATCATTTTATTGGTGCTTTTAAGTAGTTATACTCACCCCCTTTTGATGCCCTTGCCTTGCAGATCTCGTCGGTTAGATGCGCGACAATCCGGGTATCAGTGAGTGGTTTGATCCAACCCTTCGGGATGCACTCGATGCATGTAGCCGTGCGTCGAGCATTGATGGGGAACCTTGGCTATACTTACTTGTGTAAATAAGTAGTATTGCCACACTTAACCATTATATGTTAGATATTTGCATGCTAGGCTTATATTACATGTATTGTATTCATGTATGAATGACAGTATTGCATGCACCCCTCTAATATGGGCATGTTTTTCTGTATTGTGTATGGATGGATAGAATATGGCATGCCTTAGGTAGTCTTACAATAATACCCCCCTATATTAATAATATCTAACATGATTAAGCCTGGGTTAATAATTAGGTACATGCCTAATATTCCTCTACAATAAGACTTGAGCGCGTGGTGTAGTTTTTGCGCCCATGTTATTGGGGCAAAGCTATGACCAACTTCTTGAGATGATGAGGGTTTACCTCTCTCTTGTCTTCTTTCTTTGTGTGAACTGAGTAAGTAGATGTGGTTCCTACTTAACTCAAGCTCGCTTGAGAAATATTGGCATGCACCTGTTAGTGCGCGAGATTGCGCTTGACCCTTCCCTTTTAAGTTGGTGATATCCAATGCATCTTAGGGTATACTTTGTATGCTTGTATGATTAATGGCCTTGTATGCGTGTTTAATTAGGCCATACCTTGTATGCGTGTTGCATGATATGTTGTTTATGCTTTTTATCCATGCTAGGGGGGACCCTTATAATTAAATCACTTTGTTGTCATACATGTGGTGCATGTACTTAACAGTGAGTGAATTCTCCAGTTATATTTATGCACTTGTTAGACTAATTGGGCCTATCTATAATAGGTATGGGTATGACCCGCTGTCGGGTTGTACCTTATTAGTTAGAGCGCAAGCGATGTAATCGCCACCTTGCATCCGCGTGATGCACTTGATTGGAATTCAGGAGAATTCATTGTCGTATTTGTGTTTCTAACCGGTGGTTATGGCATTAAGCTAGGCCTTCCTGTGCTAGGCACGTGTATGAACCACCTGATGGGTTATGTCTTGGGCTTATCTCTGTGCCAGAACAGATGTAACTCTCCACGTCCGAGCGACGCATCTGTGTGGGAGTTTGAGCATATTCAATAACATCGGTATATGACTACCAAGAGTAGCTGTTTCCATATGGTTCGCTTTGCGAGCGTGAAGTGCTTCCTCCAAATATCATCGTGCGTTGAAGATGCCGGGGGTTGAAGCTGTCTTGTGAGGTTCCCCCACTCGTAGGTACTACTGGTTGTTGAAACCCCAATTTTGACTGTCCAAAAAAAAGAAATTTACTTCAAGTAACATTTTAAATTTAAACACATTGGACCATAAAGAAAACTACACAAAGTTGAATAGATTGGAAATAGAACAAAAGGACAAAACTACCGGAAGGTGGCTACTTGAAACCAGCCACCCCCCCTCAGACGGCTACATTGAAGTAGCCGTCGAACACCTTTTCCAAATTCATTGAAAAACTTGTGCAGAAACCAGGTGGCTACTTAAAACTAGCCGCCCCCCCTTAGATGGCTATATTGAAGTAGCCGTCTGAAAACTTTTCCCAAATCCATAGAGAAACCTACAGAAATTAGAAGGCTACTTGAAACCAGCAGCCTCTCTAAGACAATTCACTTCAACATGCCGTCCCCCAACCGCTTCCTAGAGATGGGACATAAATTTGACATTAAATGCTGATCATTGCGGTGGGTTGTTTAGTTTAGCTGCCCTTCTGTGACGACTCAATCCAAGTAACCGCCCATTCCACCGCCAACTAAAGATGGAACAAAGCAGAAAATGATGATAGGCGGCTAGTTGAAACCAGCCACCCCCCTCCGACAGCTAGATTGAAGTAGCCGCCCCTTGTCGGGACAAATTTTCACAACAAATATCTGAATTTCTTATGGGTGAAGTTTGCTTAAACCACTCTATTACTGATAAGCATATTATTTGCACATTAAAGCCCCTTAATTTAGTTTTCTATTTCTTAATTTTATGTGTAACAATGACTAATATTCAGAATTTATTTGTTATTACAGGTAATTGAGATAAATGATGATTATCAATGCAAGATATTCTATAAAGCATTTAAAGATATATGAAGGAAAATCAAGAGGATTCTAGAAGATCCAAAATTATGCTAGATAAAGATTTGGTGAAGAGAGCAAAATCCAATCAAATATTTTTCAAATCAATGTTAAAATTGTCCCACTGTTTTGATCATAACATTTTCTTCAAGTATCGTATTTAGGCCCGAAATATGGCGTTTGAAAGATATTTGCAAGATCTACAAATCAATATTTCTTGATTATTTTGCAATTTCACCTTATTAGGGGTCAAACATTTATCTGAAGATTCTGCAGAAAATCAATTACGGGAATGAAAGCGTTTACCTGCTAAACTTGTCAAATATTCATATGAGGAATGTTGATGGCCAATCTCGATCATCCAATTCATTGCAAATCAATGGTTAAGATTCAAAGCCGGAGGCTATCAAAAGAACATATATGAAGTCAAGAAGGGGGAATCAAACAAGGAGGCACAAGAACAACCAAAGGAGGCAGGGAGACAACCGAAGGAGAAGAAAGATTCAAGAGTTCTTTTGTTTTCGTTTTTCTTTTCATCTCAAATCTTTGGATGCTTGAATCTGAATTTTAATATTACTTTTGTAGAATTTTTCAATAATATGATGTCTTTTATTTTTCTTTTTTTAGTTTGATCATGTTTTCTCGTAGCTAAATCTTCAACTAGGGTTGAAGATGAAACTATGTAATGCTAGTTTAGGATTTTATATTTAAATCCGAATTCTCCATATTGTTAGCTTTATTGAGTATCAATCTCTCATTCAATTCTCTTTTGAAACCTTTTATGTGAATTTCTTATTATCTTTTTCAAAAATCTCTTGTATTTGATTTGACAAAATATGATTTGATTGAGTTGTCTGATATTTTATGCTCTTCTTAACAAGTTGAATATTGAGTTGGTAGATTATATAAAGGGAGGGGAGATAGATCATTATTTTGGGTTTTCATAAATCAGTGTTTTTAATCGTAGAATCATCTTCAAGGATCTCTTGTTTAGGGTTTGATAAGGTATGCTTGGTTAACTATTTGATGTCTTATTATCTTCCTAATGTGCGAATATTGAGATGATTGTTCTGATTTTAAATATGATTATATGAAATAATTAATATAATTTTAAATATATATTTTTCTATCGGTATTTGATTAACGTCAACATTGATTGAGTTATATGGTGAAATTTCATATTTGAATATAATCCCTAAATTGGTATTGCATGGTGGATTCTAAAACCCTAGGTATCTTTCTATATTAATATTTTCTTTTTAAAAAATAAAAAAATAAAAACTCATCAATCTTTCTTTCTAGTTCGATTAGTTAAATCGATTAATAGCCTAATTTGGACAATTCTCTGTGGGTTCGACCCGTATTTGCTAGATTTATACTTCTGTAATGATCCATGCACTTGCGATAATTAAAAACTTAAAAAATTCAATCAATTACCCAATCCATTCTATTTTCCATGGAATAATCCAATACTTCTTTTTACCTATAAAAGGAGGGGTTGTGGTGAGAAGAAGGAGGTGGACAAATTCATTTCTAAAGTTTGTGTTAGAGAGAAAGAGAGAGAGAGTTTGTGTTAGAGAGAAAGAGAGAGAGAGAGAGAGAGAGGGAGAGAGAGAGAGGGGAGAGCCTTAGTTGAGAGAGAAGGAAAGCCATTCCTCATTAAATTTCCATTGTCCATAAACCCCCCTCTAACCACTGTCTTAAACCTCTCTTAGCCCTAGCCAAACAAATCCAAATTCCTACCTAGGTGCTACCCAAATCTAGAAGAAGAATCCACCAACATCAAGCATCCTTCAATTCCACTACTACACCCACTTGATCATTTCCCCCACCACCCTAGCCAAGCCAAAACACTTCCCTACCTAGGTTCTGCCCAAATCCAGAAAACCAAGAACCAGGTACCAGGTGGCTAGTTCAAACTAGCTGTCCGACTCAGACGGCTAGGTTCAAGTAGTCGGTTTACCCTCCCTCCCATGTGTCAGCAACCCCTTTTTCAAGTTCTTGTCTAGCAGAAAGGATTCCCCGTTTTCACTTCTGTGTGTGGCCGGCCGTAGCTCAGAGAGGAGAACCCACCCAATTTCCTCGCGATACGATCAACAGCAACACCAATTTTTTCTGTTTTTTTGAAAAAGCAGGTGACGATCACAACAAACTTTTGTGCCTGTGCCATAAAAGGGCCATTTTGGTTAAGCTAGTGTCATATGGAGCCTTCCTTTTCGATCGGAGTAGCTAAAATTTTAGTTTTTAGCTATCTGCAAGAGTTGGAGTACTCTGATTGAACACCTAATTATATATTATGGGTCTTGGTACCGTTTTGTACTACCCATAAAAATTTCATCAAATTTAGGTATCATTTTGGAAAAATATACAGTTCTGAATCGCATCTGGGTTTGGTCGATACTGGTTCGGAAGGTGGGGTTTCAGTGCACACATCTAAATGGGTGGTTTGACCAGGTCCCCCTTTACGCACAATTAAGGCCCTCCAAATGTCTCTCACTCCCTCTCACTCCCTCTCTCTCCATCCGACTTGTATTTTTTTCCCTCTCTATGTCTCTCTTTCCATTTTGTCCAGCCTTTGTGTGGGTGTTGTGGTGGAGAAGATGAAGAAGAAGATGATGGAGAAGGAACAAGAAGAGGAAATGATCAAGGTTAGCATGTGCATATGTTGATGTTGTCTTCCCCCTCTCCTCCTCCCCTAGCCTCTAAGGTTTCCCCTAATTTTTCCCCTCCCCATTGGTCCAACCATGAAGAAGAGAAGCAAAGGAGGTGGTGGTAGTGGTGGTGGTGGTCGAGGTGGTCATTGGTGCGTATGAGAGCCCCTGCACCTCCCCCTTTCCCTCCCCCTCTCTTGGTAAGCCTTTCCCTCTTCTTTTCTGGTTTTGTAGCACATGTGGGTGTTGTTGGGAGAGTGTTGTTATGTGTAATTGCTGCTGCACATGAGGTGTTTGTGTTTATGCGTGGATGGTGGTGGTTTTGTGTTGTAGTAAGGCAAATTTATGTCTTCTTAAGATCTTTGTAGAACTAGTACTTAGAGACATATTCTAAGGCTTTTGTCTGCATATTATATGATCATCCACGTGTCTAGATGCTATATATGAAATTTGGTGTCATAATATTATCTGCGTTGTAAGTTATAACCTGAATTGCATGGATTGTCCAGATTCGCATGGGAATTGACCAGTGTCTGGAAATATTTTATTTTGAGTATCTAGAAGCTAAATCAGGTTATGATGTCTGCAGGGATTATGATACCAACATGTCAGAGAACATCTATGATTTATTTTAGAATTTGTGGATGTGTATTTGGTGCTGTGAAAATCAAATAGTAGGACGGTTCGCTGCAGATACACCAGTTTTACACGATTATGTCAATGAGTTATTTACGCATGCCGTAGGCAATATTAAGAGTTGGTGTCTTCATGAAGTAGGCTTATATATGTGTCAGGTAGCTTCATGTTTGATTTGAGCACCATTGGTTGTAGGGTTTAGAAGTTATGGCATTTTTGTTCATGTGATTGTGTCTCCATGGGAGTGCGTCGCGTGTTGCCTGCCCCACCCCTCGCACTGTCCTGCGCTAGGGATCATGTTTATGATTCATTTATTTGAGTCGTGTTAGTCATGTTGTTCATACATATTGTGTTGTGTTTTGCAGATCTTGTAGACCGGACGCGCGACGATCCAGGTATCTGTGAGTGGTTCGATCCAACCCCTTGGGACGTGCTTGACGCGCATAGTCGTGCGTCGCGCATCGATGGGGCACCCTAGCTATATACTTGTGTAGATAAGTAGTATGGCCATACTTAAACCATAATATGTTAGATATCTTGCATGCTAGGCTTATATTACATGTATTGTATTCATGTATGAATGACTGTGTCACATGCGCCCCTCTAGTATGGGCATGTATTTCTGTATTGTGTATGGATGTATAGAAGATGGCATGTCTTAGGTAGTATTGTAATACTACCCCCACTATATTAATAATATCTAACATGATTAAGCCTGGGCTAATAACTGGGTGCATACTTAATATTCCTTGGACATAAGACTTGAGGTTGTGGTATAGTTGTTGCGCCCATCTTGTTGGGGCAAAGCTATGACCAGCTTCCTGAGATTATGAGACCTTCTCTCTCTCTCTTGCCCTCCTTCTTTGTGCGAACTGAGTAGGTAGATGTGGCTCATACTTAACTTAGGTTTGCTTGGGAATATTGGCATGCGCCTGTTGGTTTGCGAGATTGCGCTTAACCTTTCCCTTTTAAGTTGGTGATATCCAATGCATGTTAGGTTGTACCTGGTATGCTTGCATGATTAATGACTTCGTATCCATGTGTAGTAAGGCAATGATTTGCGTGTATGTTGCATGATATATTGTTTATGATGTATATTCATGTTAGGGGAACCCCTGTAGTTAATTATTATGTTATGTTGCATGTGGTTCATGTAAATAACTGCGATAGAATTCTCCTGTAATAATTATACGTATGTTAAAACTAATTGGGCTTATTTGTAATAAGCGTGGGTATGACCCGCCATCTGGTTGTACCTTATTAGTTAGAGCACGAGCGATGTAATCATCACCCTGCATCCGTGAGATGCACTTGATTGGAATTCAGGAGAATCCATTGTTGAATCGGTTTTGTTAAACTAGTGGTTATGGCATTAAGCTAGGCCTGTCACGCCCCAGGGCGGCCGTCCCCGGGACGCGGTAAGTGTATATATGATATCAGTAACAGGAAACCAACAACATACCACAGACAATCATTAAAATGACACACAGATAAAAGCAGGGCTGACATAATATATACACCGAGTGCGGAAGCTAAAAGACTGAGTCTGTAGTCAAAACACACTACAGACTCGATACATAATCAAAAGTCCTGTGAGAGCCAACATGTCATAATTACACAACAAAATCCAAATATAATCCAACTAAGTGCCCAAGCACAGAACATATACATACAACAGAAAGAAGGGTGCTGATGGCCTCAAAACTCGTGGGACGCGGCGCTACCCTCTGCTGGTGTAGTCGCTCGGGAAGCTCCTCCCTCAGAGATCACTGAAAAAGTCAATATGCGAGGGGTGAGCCACACGCTTAGTGAATAGCACAACCCATGCATACAGTTCATATTAACCACATTTAAGCAATTCATAAGCCACAAGTGGCATAATATCACAATCCGGGGGTTCGTTCATCGCCGAACCCCATACCCTCGCCCTCACCCTCACCCTCAACAGGTGACCTAGGATGTTGGGACTTAGCGGGTTGATAATCATCCATACATAATCCTGTGGGTCGTCGCATCGCCGGCCCACCATACCCTCACCCTCACCTCTCAACAGGTGACCTAGGCTCTTGGGACTGACTAGCTGTTGGTTACCCTTGGTCCACCGATAGTCTCTCCTCACTCCGCGGTTGTTTGGCCACTCCCATGTTCAGCACAGTCCTTCCAAAATCAGGAGGCGCCTACTAGTGGGAGCCCCTGCACGGGACAACCTGTCTAACGCCGAGGTAGTCTCTACACGGATCCGACGAGGGGAACAGAACAGCCTATCCATCGCATGTGATCCACTCGGATCCGCTGACAGCACATCTCTACGACTCTAATGTCTCGAATTCCTCAGAATTCCACCAGCGCGCATAACCAGGATGCGGGGAACATGCATTTACTAATCATAACACAGGGGAAATAGAGACCTTGGGAGGGTAACCTGAGGTCCCGATGTAGGACATCCGACAACCAAACGAGGAACACGGAGTACCCTAACCCGGGTCTCAATGTTAACCTCGCAAGGCCCCCCTTATATTCCCTAAGCATGCTATCTATTATTACAGTTCGCATTTAATTAAATAAACCAAACTAATAGGATGCATGCACAGGTCGGGCTTTCCTAGCATGATAGCGAGGTGGCAGGATGCACGGCTCATGCACAAACCTAAGGGTGCAAGTCCCTATCACAAAATCTAGGGTGGCATGCAATTCTACACACACATCATGCATACATGGATTATATCAAGCAGTTAATACTAACTATAAGCCCCAGGGGAGGACGGTACACGCCCAAAGCATGTAGCGCCTCCCACACTGGGTTGGGTTGTCCCACTCACCGGGAATCGGGTCGACGCGCGACCGTCCGTCGAGATCTGCAAGACAGGGTATCAACTGGTTAGAATAAATCCACAGTTATCCAATAATACACAATAAATACCCAAAACCCACAACAAACATCCAACACCCTCGGCAACCACCCGCACGGCCACCCGACCGCCCGGTGCACCGCCGCGCTTCACCCCGCGCACTCCGCGCACCGCCGGACCCTCTGCCCGCCGCCAGGACACGCCACCGCACCGCCCCCGGGCTCCGCGCATCCACTGCGCCCCGCAGCAGTAGCCCGAGCGCCCCAAACACCCCGCGCCGCCCCGCGAGCACCCGCACGGCCCCCGCGCGCAGCACCTTCCCGCGCGCACCCCGCGCGCACCTCCGCCGCCTCGCGCGCACTGCCCTGCTCGACCAGCACCTCGCGCACACCTCGCCTGCCCCACCGCGCCTCGCGCACACCTCGCCTGCTCGGCCATCACCTCGCGCACACCTCGCCTGTCCCACCGCGCCTCGCGCACACCTCCCCTGCTCGGCCATCACCTCTCGCACGGCACCACCACTGTCCGCCTGCACCTCGCGCACGCACCGCCACTGTCCGCACGACTAGCACCCCGCGCGACCAGCTCCTCGCGCCCAGACCAGCGCAACCAGCACCTCGCGCGCAGCTCCCTAGCTGGCCTCCAGCTCTTCCCGAGCGCACGCCCGCGCGCACGCTCGCGCGCACGTACGCGCGCGCCCTGCCAGCCCCTGCGCCTGGGCTACCCGAGGCCACCAGCCCACTCGCCAGCACTGCCAGCCCCTCCAGCATACCCAGCACGACTAGCACTGCCAGCCCCAGACCGCGCACACCCGCGCACATGCCGCGCGCACGCACGCCCGCGCGCGCACGCGCGCATCCCCGCACGCGCCCAGCCTACGCGCGGCCTGGGCTGCTGCCGCCGCTGCCTGCTGCCCGGGACAGTGCCCCTGCCTGCCGAGCACCTCCAACCACCCCTCCCACTGCCGCCGACCACCTCCAACCACCTCCGACCACCCTCCGACGACCCCCACTGCCGCCGACCACTCCCCAAACACAAAACCCCCCCCTAGCAATCATCTAGACAAGAAAAAAGAGGGAAAGGAGGCTTACCGAGGGGAGGAAGAGGCGTCCGGTGGCTCTCCAAGCGCCGAAACCCTTCCCAAAAGCCTTCTCACGCCCCGATCTAGCTTGGCCTTCGAAATGGGCCAAATCAGAGGACGAAAAGGGGAGGTCGGGGAGGCTAGGATCGTCGGAACTCGGATTTGAAGACACCGGAGCGTAGATCGGGACCCGATCTACACTTCCCGTGCTTTGGGTTTTTGGTTTTGAAGGGGTTAGGGGGCTTGAAAGTGAGAAAAAGAGAGAGGGGAGAGAGAGAGAGCAAGTCGTAGGGATGATGAATAGTGATTTGATTTTTATAACACCTCTTATATAGTGTGCGACTTAAAAACCCGGATACGCCCCGGAACTGCGAAATTTTTGCAAACGATGCCGGAATTCGATGAAATTTTCATGAGTGGCTTAAAATGGCACCAGGACACATAATATGCAGTTAGATTTTCAATCAGAGTCCTCTAGCTCAGACGATAGCTAACAGTCTGAAATTATGCGGTTCCGATCGAAAAACACTAAAATTTTAAAACTGCTAAAAATGCTCCAATGGTTGCCAATAGGCCAAAAAGTGACACATATATAATAAGGCCTACCTGTGCTAGGCGTGTGATTGAACCACTTATTGGGTTATGCCTTTGGCTTATTTCTGCGCAAGAGCAGAGGTAACTCCTCGCGCCCGATTGACGCATATGTGTGGGAGTTCAAGCGTATTCGATATCATTGGTAGGTGATTATCGAAAGTAGTTGATCTAGGTTGTTCTCATTGTGAGCATGGAATCGTTCTCCCCTTCATCAGATCCATGTTGAAGCTGTCCTGACAGAGCGCTCCCACCTGTAGGTACTACAGATGCGTTCGGTAGATGTACTGATCATGGGAGTTACCAGGTAGAGGCCACTGGGGAGAGGGCTACCGGATGACAAAGGGTGTAGAGCAAAAGGATTTATCCCAAATGTCCCTAGGGTCACCCCTCCGGGGGGCTAGGATGAGGATGAGTTGAAGTCACATAGTCACGTGACCATTTTACCTGTCGAATATACTCCGGGTAAGTTATGCCTAACACTTTGAGGTATCGTTGTTGTGTCAGTGACATTTGGAGCATTATTTTTTTTATCAGAGCTGCTAAAATTTTAGTTTTTAGCTACCTACGAGAGTTGAAGTACTCTACTTGAAAATTTAACTGCATATTATGGGTCTTGGTACCGTTTTGTACTACCCATAAAAATTTCATTGAATTCCGATATCGTTTTGGAAAAATATGCAGTTCCGAATCGCATCCAGGTTTGGTCGTTACTGGATTCGGATGTGAATTGCATGCACACGGCTAAGTGGGATTTCTTTGACAAAATCAAAGGGTTTTGTTTTGTTGTGTGGTTTGATTGACTAGGTCAATCCCCACCAACACACCTTATGCCTATTAAAGGCCCCAAGTGCATTCCCATTCTCTCCCTTCCTCTCCCCCTCTCTCTATCCCTCTCAAGTTCCCTCTCTTCCATCTGGTCCAGCCCTTTGTGTGGGTGTTTTTGATGAAGAAGATGGTAGAAGAAGATGAAGGAGTGCTTGGAAGAGGTGGTGCAAGAAGAGGAAGAAAAAATAAAGGTGAGTGCTATTGTTGTTGTCTATTCCTTCTCCTCCTCCTCTAGCACCCCCTTATGGTTCCCTGGTTCCCCCATCCCCCCTGGTCAGCAAGAAGAAGAGCATCCAAGGCTGAGGTGGTGGCGGTCGAGGTGGTCAAGGGTGTGCTTGCGAGCCCCCGCACCTCCCCCTTTCCCTCCCATCTCTTGGTAAGCCTTTCCCTCTTCTTTTCTGGTTTTATAGCACATGTGGGTGTTTTTGGGAGAGTGTTATTATGTGTAATTGCTGCTGCAAATGAGGTGTTTGTGTTTATGCATGGATGGTGGTGGTTTTGTGTTGTCGTAAGGCAGATTTCTGTCTCCTTAAGATCCTTGTGGAACAAGTATTTAGAGGCATATTATTTGCGTTGTAATTTATAACCTGATTTGCATAGCCTGTCCAGAGCGTGGAAAATGACCAGTGTCTGGAAATAATTCATTTTAAAAATGTAGAGGCTAAATCAGGTTATGATGTCTTCACATATTATGATCCCAACATATCAGAGAACATGTATGATTTATTTTATAATTTTTGGATGTGTATTTGGTGCTGTGGAGATCAAATAGTAGGGCTATTTGCTGCAGATACACCAGTTTTACACGATTGTGTCAATGAGTTATTTATGCATGTTGTAGGCAATATTAAGAGTTGGTGTCTTCATGAAGTAGGCTTATATATGTGTCAAGTAGCTTCATGTTTTATTTGAGCACCATTGGTTGTAGGGTTTAGAAGTTATGGCATTTTGTTCATGTGATTGTATTGCCATGGGAGTGCATCGCGTGCTGCCCGCCCCACCCCGCGCACTGTCCTGCGCTAGGGATCATGTTTATGATTCATTTATTTGAGTTGTGTTTGTCACGTTGTTTATATATATTGTGTTGTGTCTTGCAGATCTCGTAGACCGGACGCGCGACGATCCAAGTATCTGTGAGTGGTTCGATCAACCCACTCGGGATGCGCTCGATGCCCGTAGTCGTGCGTCACGTATCGATAGGGCACCTTAGCTATACTACTTGTGTTGATAAGTATTATGGCCATACTTAAAAGATAACATGTTAGATATCTTGCATGTTAGGCTTATATTACATGTATTGTGTTCATGTATCGATAGGGCACCCTAGCTATACTACTTGTGTTGATAAGTATTATGGCCATACTTAAACCATAATATATTATATATCTTGCATACTAGGCTTATATTACATGTATTGTATTCATGTATGAATGACTGTGTCGCATGCACCCCACTAGTATGGACATGTATTTATGTATTGTGTATGGATGTATAGAATATGGAATGCCTTAGAGATAATATTGTAATACTACCCTCACTATATCAATAATATCTAATATGATTAAGCCTAGGTTAATAGTCGGGTGCATACTTAATATTCTCTGGTCATAATACTTGAGGGCGTGGTATAGTTGTTGCGCCTATCTTGTTGGGACAAAGCTATGACCAGCTTCCTGAGATGTTGAGGCCTTCTCTCTCTCTCACCCTTTCTCTTTGTGAGAACTGAGTAGGTAGATGTGGCTCCTACTTGACTTTTGTTTGCTTGGGAATATTGGCAAGCGCCTGTTGGTGCGCGAGATCGCGCTTAACCTTTCCCTTTTAAGTTGGTGATATCCAATGCATGTTAGGTTGTACCTGGTATGCTTGCTTGATTTAATAGCTTTGTATGCATGTGTAGTTAGGCTATGATTTGCATGTATGTTGCATGATATGTTGTTTATGATGTATATTCATGCTAGGAGAACCCCTATAGTTAATTCTTATGTTATCGTGCATGTGATTCATATACATAACTGCAATAGAACTCTCCTGTAATAATTATGCGCATGTTAAAACTAATTGGGCCTATCTGTAATAGGCGTGGGTATGACCCGCCATCGGGTTGTACCTTATTAGTTAGAGCACGAGCGATGTAATTGCCACCCTGCATCTGTGAGATGAACTTGATTGGAATTCAAGAGAACTCATAGGTTGATAGAGTGACCGTCGTATGTTGTAAATAATGGTCGACAGTGTGACTGTCGAATGGATCGGTGGGATTAGTGCTTTTCAAACTAAAACTACATACGGCTTTTTTTATTTTTTGATTGGTGGGCTTAGTAAACAGCATGGTGAGGAAAGACGTGCCCTACAGTTATTCATAAATAAATAAAAATACCTATTATTTATCAATTTAGATAATTTATTCAGATTTAACGCCGTTTTATAAGATTATTTTTTAGAAAAATGTTATACTCATTTTTTTTTTACAGTCTAAAACACATTTCACACATTTTATTTTTATTAAATTGTAAACATCATCTACTTAGGTATATGATTTGATAAAAATGAATATTGTTTCACTTCAAGTTGAATGAATCCATTTTTAACAAGTGTGAGAAAAATTTAACAAGATATAAAATTTAACAATATACTTCACTTTATTTCTCACGAAATATATAGAATTGAATTTTAAACTACAAAAAGGATGACTTAGTGTAACAGCGCCAATTTTTTTTATCCTGCTGCTCAATTTTCACATCAGCCAGCTTTTTTTGGTCAAAATTCATTTTTTGTGACATTAACTGTCATCAAAACAACAAACCACCATCCACATAGTTTCCGTCCTAAATATTCATCGATGACATAAAAACTTCTCTTCAACATCAACTCAAGATATATGGTAGGTGTCACGGGGTCAAATTCCGGACTAGAAATTTTTCCCGTGCGGCACCGATGCCCACACCGGTCAGCCTCGACACAACCCTCAGACACTCACAGATTTACAGGAAACTCTCTTCCCAACCTTTCATTCAACTCTCAGAATACAAAGGAAATGCCTCAAGGACTTGTGTATCCAGAAGGATCACACTTACACCCTTATATAGACTTGCCTCAGTCTACAGTTACAAAAACTTAGCCCACGCAGGAGCTCACTTGCCAGCAACTATCCATGTTCCCAGTCATTGGTTAGTTACGGCGGTTACATAACCGACACACTCTGCCCACAGTTGCGGCAGTTACATAACCGACCACACCTTGCCCACTTTGCGTGCATCGTGTGCCACGTCGCCCCACGAGTTGCCCACGATCCTGCTTCACGCGTCCGAGACTCCGCTTGTTCTCGCTCGCGTGCTAAGTGGTCCGGCCAGTGTGGATGATGCACGCCCTGCCGTTGCCCACGCACGCAACTCACCCACTTCCACGTCCAGTGCAACCGTCTGCCCTCGTAGCGCATTAGACCGCGTAACCGGCGCGTCTAACTGCCTACTCTCGCATTACTTGCAACTGCCCGCGTTCGTGGTGAGCCCGCGTGTGCTACGTCATGTCCCGCATCATGTAACCCACGTTCCCGCAAGTTTCGTGCAACCGCTCGCCCACTTTCCGATTGCGTCTCCACGTGTCCCACGTTGTGTCATGCACCACGCATCGCTCACGTTTCCGCACCTTGTGGTTGTGCCACGAGCCATTGTGCACTCATGCACCTAGTGCACACCTTGAGCGCCTCCGGTCACCCTGCCCGGATGCTCTATGGTTCTCCGACTTGTACGCCACGTACTGTGCGGATTCCCCTTCTGATTGAGTGATCTTGCGCATCACTCTTGCACGTCCCCACGTGCCCATGCCTAGCTTCTGCAGTCCAGTCCTTGCCCACGCCTGGTTCATGCACCCTTGTGTTTGCCCACGTCAGTTTCCCATGCACGTGTCAACCACCACGCATCTCCCCCACGTTTCTTGCAAGGTCAGATCCCTTCTGAGTGTCCATGTGTCCCCCGAGTCATCGCGCACTCGGTGCACATCTCAGGACACAACTGGCCATGCTGCATTGGTTTCCCCGAGTCCGTCCGGCAGATCCCATGAGAGTGCCCGGACCAGATGTCCGGCACTCCAGACATGTTACCCGACACTCCCAATCGAGCTTCCCGACGCCCCTGGTCAAGTTATCCGATATTCCCGGATGAATTGCCTGACACTTCCGTTTAGGGCTTCCGATGCTCCCGGCCTAGTTGCCCGGCAAGCCCACGTCATTGCGCCCGTGGTGCCGGCTCATTTGGAACACGCTTCTCGGTCACATCTCCGTGTATGACTAGGATCCGTTCCAGCCATCCCCGCGTGTCTCCGAGCCACGTACGCGTCCCACTCTTCTTGGCATGTCCGCAAGCCATCGCGCACTTGCACACAAACATGCCTGGCACGTGTCCCCTCCGCGTGCCATGAGTTTTAGGGTGTGACAAACCTTCCCCACCCATTGAGTCTGACGTCCTCGTCAGAGCAACCTTCGAGCAGCCACTCCTCCGCTGAGTGGATGTGAAACTCCGATGCGCTCCACATATTCCCACGACTTAAGGCACCCGTCATTTGGCCCACGCGCGCGTTCCCTCCTGGATCAGCGTTTGCCCCGAGCCCGCCAATAGTCGCATAAGTCGACCCACCTGCCGACTTGTATGTTGACGCTTCTCGGCACGTCAACAATGGGTTCTGCCTCCGAGTTCACCGCCAAGATGCGATAAGACTCCCTGGTGAGCGCAAGTCCCCACTTGCGCACAACTTTGTACAGATAAAGTTGTGCGTGGTGCACACCCACCAACGCTCTAAGAGGCTTCCCACTCCCGTCGCGTCAAGGTTCATCATGCCACCCTTCCCGAGAGCACTCCTCCAATCGCAGAGCGCTCAAGAGTTGGAGGGGATTAACTCGCACACAATCCCCGGCTGATGATGAGTCGGCTTCCTCGACAACCAAGGCGTTCAGCTTCTCCTTCTTGGGACAATTTCGGGCACGATGGGGCCCTCCGCAAAGGAAACAGCCATCACTAGATTTGGTGGCCTGTCCCCCATCAGAGGCATCCCGATCCTTCTTGCCGTCAGTTTTCCCACCCTTCTGGAGTTTCTCCTTGGACTTCCCCGCACCTTCCTCCCCGGAAGGGTCGGGCTGCTTGTAGTCCACAAGAGCATCTGCTGCCACCATTGCCGCTGAAAGGTCCTTGACTCCTTGGCGCCTCAATTCATTCTGGGCCCAGTTCTGCAACCCAGACATGAAATTGAAGAGTTTGTCTTCCTCAGCCATGTTCTTGATGTCCAACATCAAGGAGGAAAACTTCTTCACATACTCGCGCACACTCCCCGTGTGCTTGAGCTTTCGAAGGGCATCCCGCGCCACCCACGCCACGTTGGTAGGTAGGAACTGCTCCTTCATTTCTTTGACGAGGGCCTCCCACGTCACGATGACCGGGCGAGTTGCATCCTCCGTCCGAGTGCGCCACCATAGTTTTGCATCACCCGTAAGATACATGCTCGCCAAGGTCACCATCTCATTCTCTGGAGTGTGGACCGCCTTGAAATAGTGATCCACATCCCAGAGAAAGTTCTCGAGTTCTTTGGCACTCCGAGCGCCATCGAACGATTTCGGTTCCGGGACTTTGGGACTCCGATGTCTGGTCTCGCCTGAGACAGATGTCTCCTTCAAGAGGCGTTTGACCAACACAACGTCATCAGTGAGTTTGCCATACGAGGAATGGAAGCCTTCGGAGGTGGAGGCTAAGTCGTCTTGGAGCCCCTTGAATTTTGACTCCCAAGCATCGACTAGCTCCACCGTTGTTGCATCCACCGCAGCAACCCTTTCGGCCAAAGCGACATGCTTTGCCTCCAGATCCGCCAACCGCTCCTCCATGCGTCCCACTCGCTCCGCCAAAGTTCCTCCAGCCATCGAAGACTGGCTCTGATACCAACTGTCACGGGGTCAAATTCCGGACTAGAAATTTTCCCGTGCGGCACCGATGCCCACACCGGTCAGCCTCGACACAACCCTCAGACACTCAGAGATTTACAGGAAACTCTCTTCCCAACCTTTTATTCAACTCTCAGAATACAAAGGAAATGCCTCAAGGACTTGTGTATCCAGAAGGATCACACTTACACCCTTATATAGACTGCCTCAGTCTACAGTTACAAAAACTTAGCCCACGCAGGAGCTCACTTGCCAGCAACTACCCATGTTCCCAGTCATGGGTCAGTTACGGCGGTTACATAACCAACACACTCTGCCCACAGTTGCGGCAGTTACATAACCGACCACACCTTGCCCACTTTGCGTGCATCGTGTGCCACGTCGCCCCACGAGTTGCCCACGATCCTGCTTCACGCGTCCGAGACTCCGCTTGTTCTCGCTCGCGTGCTAAGTGGTCCGGCCAGTGTGGATGATGCATGCCACACCGTTGCCCACGCGCGCATCTCACCAACTTCCACGTCCAGTGCAACCGTCTGCCCTCGTAGCGCATTAGACCGCGTAACCAGCGCGTCTAACTGCCTACTCTCGCATTACTTGCAACTGCCCGCGTTCGTGGTGAGCCCGCGTGTGCTACGTCATGTCCCGCATCATGTAACCCACGTTCCCGCAAGTTTCGTGCAACCGCTCGCCCACTTTCCGATTGCGTCTCCACGTGTCCCACGTTGTGTCATGCACCACGCATCGCCCACGCTTCCGCACCTTGTGGTTGTGCCACGAGCCATTGTGCACTCATGCACCCAGTGCACACCTTGAGCGCCTCCGGTCACCCTGCCCGGATGCCCAATGGTTCTCCGACTTGTACGCCACGTACTGTGCGGATTCCCCTTCTGATTGAGTGATCTTGCGCATCACTCTTGCACGTCCCCACGTGCCCATGTCTGGCTTCTGCAGTCCAGTCCTTGCCCACGCCTGGTTCATGCACCCTTGTGTTTGCCCACGTCAGTTTCCCATGCACGTGTCAACCACCACGCATCTCCCCCACGTTTCTTGCAAGGTCAGATCCCTTCTGAGTGTCCATGTGTCCCCCGAGTCATCGCGCACTCGGTGCACATCTCAGGACACAACTGGCCATGCTGCATTGGTTTCCCCGAGTCCGTCCGGCAGATCCCATGAGAGTGCCCGGACCAGATGTCCGGCACTCCAGACATGTTACCCGACACTCCCGGTCGAGCTTCCCGACGCCCCTGGTCGAGTTATCCGATATTCCCGGATGAATTGCCTGATACTCCCGTTCAGGGCTTCCGATGCTCCCGGTCTGTTGCCCGGCAAGCCCACGTCATTGCGCCCGTGGTGCCGGCTCATTTGGATCACGCTTCTCGGTCACGTCTCCGTGTATGACTAGGGTCCGTTCCAGCCATCCCCGCATGTCTCCGAGCCATGTACGCGTCCCACTCTTCTTGGCATGTCCGCAAGCCATCGCGCACTTGCACACAAACATGCCTGGCCCGTGTCCCCTCCACGTGCCAAGAGTTTTAGGGTGTGACAAACCTTCCCCACCCATTGAGTCTGACGTCCTCGTCAGAGCAAACCTTCGAGCAGCCACTCCTCCGCTGAGTGGATGTGAAACTCCGATGCGCTCCACATATTCTCACGACTTAAGGCACCCGTCATTTGGCCCACGCGCGCGATCCCTCCTGGATCAGCATTTGCCCCGAGCCCGCCAATAGTCGCATAAGTCGACCCACCCGCCGACTTGTATGTTGACGCTTCTCAGCACGTCAACAATGGGTTCTGCCTCCGAGTTCACCGCCAAGATGCGATAAAACTCCCTTGTGAGCGCAAGTCCCCACTTGCGCACAACTTTTTACAGATAAAGTTGTGCGTGGTGCACACCCACCAACGCTCTAAGAGGCTTCCCACTCCCGCCGCGTCAAGGTTCATCATGCCACCCTTCCCGAGAGCACTCCTCCAATCGCAGAGCGCTCAAGAGTTGGAGGGGATTAACTCGCACACAATCCCCGGCTGATGATGAGTCGGCTTCCTCGACAACCAAGGCGTTCAGCTTCTCCTTCTTGGGACAATTTCGGGCACGATGGGGCCCTCCACAAAGGAAACAGCCATCACTAGATTTGGTGGCCTGTCCCCCATCAGAGGCGTCCCGATCCTTCTTGCCGTCAGTTTTCCCACCCTTCTGGAGTTTCTCCTTGGACTTCCCCGCACCTTCCTCCCCGGAAGGGTCGGGCTGTTTGTAGTCCACAAGAGCATCTGCTGCCACCATTGCCGCTGAAAGGTCCTTGACTCCTTGGCGCCTCAATTCATTCTGGGCCCAGTTCTGCAACCCAGACATGAAATTGAAGAGTTTGTCTTCCTCGGCCATGTTCTTGATGTCCAACATCAAGGAGGAAAACTTCTTCACATACTCGCGCACACTCCCCGTGTGCTTGAGCTTTCGAAGGGCATCCCGCGCCACCCACGCCACGTTGGTAGGTAGGAACTGCTCCTTCATTTCTTTGACGAGGGCCTCCCACGTCACGATGACCGGGCGAGTTGCATCCTCCGTCCGAGTGCGCCACCACAGTTTTGCATCACCCGTAAGATACATGCTCGCCAAGGTCACCATCTCATTCTCTGGAGTGTGGACCGCCTTGAAATAGTGATCCACATCCCAGAGAAAGTTCTCGAGTTCTTTGGCACTCCGAGCGCCATCGAACGATTTCGGTTCCGGGACTTTGGGACTTCGATGTCTGGTCTCGCCTGAGACAGATGTCTCCTTCAAGAGGCGCTTAACCAACACAACGTCGTCAGCGAGTTTGCCACAGGAGGAATGGAAGCCTTCGGAGGTGGAGGCTAGGTCGTCTTGGAGCCCCTTGAATTTTGACTCCCAAGCATCGACTAGCTCCACCGTTGTTGCATCCACCGCAGCAACCCTTTCGGCCAAAGCGACATGCTTTGCCTCCAGATCCGCCAACCGCTCCTCCATGCGCCCCACTCGCTCCGCCAAAGTTCCTCCAGCCATCGAAGACTGGCTCTGATACCAACTGTCACGGGGTCAAATTCCGGACTAGAAATTTTTCCCGTGCGGCACCGATGCCCACACCGGTCAGCCCCGACACAACCCTTAGACACTCAAAGATTTACAGGAAACTCTCTTCCCAACCTTTTATTCAACTCCCAGAATACAAAGGAAATGCCTCAAGGACTTGTGTGTCCAGAAGGATCACACTTACACCCTTATATAGACTGCCTCAGTCTACAGTTACAAAAACTTAGCCCACGCAGGAGCTCACTTGCCAGCAACTATCCATGTTCCCAGTCATGGGTTAGTTACGGCGGTTACATAACCAACACACTCTGCCCACAGTTGCGGCAGTTACATAACCGACCACACCTTGCCCACTTTGCGTGCATCGTGTGCCACGTCGCCCCACGAGTTGCCCACGATCCTGCTTCACGCGTCCGAGACTCCGCTTGTTCTCGCTCACGTGCTAAGTGGTCCGGCCAGTGTGGATGATGCATGCCCCCCCGTTGCCCACGCGCGCATCTCACCAACTTCCACGTCCAGTGCAACCGTCTGCCCTCGTAGCGCATTAGACCGCGTAACCGGCGCGTCTAACTGCCTACTCTCGCATTACTTGCAACTGCCCGCGTTCGTGGTGAGCCCGCGTGTGCTACGTCATGTCCCGCATCATGTAACCCACGTTCCCGCAAGTTTCGTGCAACCGCTCGCCCACTTTCCAATTGCGTCTCCACGTGTCCCACGTTGTGTCATGCACCACGCATCGCCCACGTTTCCGCATCTTGTGGTTGTGCCACGAGCCATTGTGCACTCATGCACCTAGTGCACACCTTGAGCGCCTCCGGTCACCCTGCCCGGATGCTCCATGGTTCTCCGACTTGTACGCCACGTACTGTGCGGATTCCCCTTCTGATTGAGTGATCTTGCGCATCACTCTTGCACGTCCCCACGTGCCCATGTCTGGCTTCTGCAGTCCAGTCCTTGCCCACGCCTGGTTCATGCACCCTTGTGTTTGCCCACGTCAGTTTCCCATGCACGTGTCAACCACCACGCATCTCCCCCACGTTTCTTGCAAGGTCAGATCCCTTCTGAGTGTCCATGTGTCCCCCGAGTCATCGCGCACTCGGTGCACATCTCAGGACACAACTGGCCATGCTGCATTGGTTTCCCCGAGTCCGTCCGGCAGATCCCATGAGAGTGCCCGGACCAGATGTCCAGCACTCCAGACATGTTACCCGACACTCCCAGTCGAGTTCCCGACGCCCCTGGTCGAGTTATCCGATATTCCCGGATGAATTGCCTGATACTCCCGTTCAGGGCTTCCGATGCTCCCGGTCTGTTGCCCGGCAACCCACGTCATTGCGCCCGTGGTGCCGGCTCATTTGGATCAAGCTTTTCGATCACATCTCCATGTATGACTAGGGTCCGTTCTAGCCATCCCCACATGTCTCTGAGCCACGTACGTGTTCCACTCTTCTTGGCATGTCCGCAAGTCATCGCGCACTTGCACACAAACATGCCTGGCACGTGCCCCCTCCACGTGCCCTGAGTTTTAGGGTGTGACAGCAGGGGACACCAAACGGGTCGGACCATATTGATGTTGATGCATCAACATCAACACCAAACGGCTCAAGTCGTGTGGTAGACTGGTAGGGGACACCTCCTTTCAAGGGTTTTGCAAAGGTGCAAACCTTGCTGATGGCAAGGTGAACAATATTTCACCAAAGCCCAATTGGGTTGGTTATAGTGGGCCTTGACCACAGGTTACTCTAGACTCCTGTTAGTCTGGTTCTCTGCTAAAACTAGTAGCACAATTAGGAATGTATGATAGAACTTTGCATGTCGCCCTATCTGAGCTCTCATACCAAAAAAATAAAAAAAACTCAAGATATAAGTTTTGTTTAGGGATTTTTGCATATATACTCCTATTAATAGTTCAAAAATACCCCTAAAAAACTTTAAGTGACTGCAACTGATCCCCTCTAGTCAAATTCCATCTGCTTTGATTAATATTCAGTGTTTTCATTCTGTTATAGACGTTCAAATGATCCTTTACCCTTAGGTTATTCGGGCTACCCGAAGTGAATTTTTTTTTTTTTTGCTTTTTGCATATGTACCACTTTTAAAACTTGCATATGCAAAATTACCTTTTTTATTTTTACCATTACATAAATACCCTTAAAATTTTAATACGTCTTGCAAATTTGCCCATAAGGTTAGTGCCATGAGAATTTGGTTATAATATCTCTATTAGCCACCATTAATCACATGTAAATAGTCCAAAATACTCTCCCCACTCTCTGTTTGGACGGTCGAACCCTACTTCCTTCTTCTTCCTTCAACCTTCTCTCGTTCTTCTTGATTTTTTCCACCATTTATCTGTCTTACATTTCCGTACCCTAATTTTTACCAAATCAAACCCAAACCACAGTGACGATTTGGCTTTGATTTGGATATTTGAATTGGACTGGTTACATTGGGTGACTTAGGGTTTGAAGAGGAAGATAGTAAATGAGAGAGAGAGAGAGTGGTTTGTGATTTGGGTGATTTTGATTTGGGTTTGTAGTGTTAGGGTTTGTAGCAAAGGAAGAGAAGGAATGAGAGAGGAGTCACAAAGGGTTGAGTAGGGTGGGTGGTTTAAGTGAGGGGTAAACTGGTCATTTTCAGTGTAGGGTTAAGAATCTAACCATGGTTTGATCTGCATTCCTAATGGCGACTAACGAAGGGGCAAATTCAGGGGAAAATTCTAGGCACCCTGAATCTGTAGATGATGTGCTTCAAAAAAAGTTCTTGACATCGAAATGCTTGAAGAACTTGTAGGCCTCTGCTTCCACCCATTTAATGAATGACTCAATAGACAAAAGTACGTACATCTTGCCTCCTATGGAGACCGGGAATGGTCATGCAATATCCATCCCCCATTGAGTGAACGGCCATGGCACTGTGAGAGCATGTATGTTGTGGGCAGGGAGATGGATAGGAGGAGCGTGCTTCTCGGGCAAAGGCAATGGCGTCCTGCCGTAATGATGGCTGGTAGTAACCCCAAGAAAGGTCCAAAGGACGCTATGAGCTAAGGATCTTCTAGCGGAATGGTCCCCACACGAGCCTTCATGGATCTCCTCGAGGAGGGGCTTTGCCTCGATTAGGCTTAGGCATCTTAGAAATGGGCTGTTGGCATTGCGTCAATATAGCATCCCGTCGATGATTGAGTATCTGGTCAAGTGACGCCTAAGCTTTTGGGCTTCATCCTGGTCGGGTGGCAAGGCGTCATTGTGGATGAAGGCTCTGATTGAGTCCATCCAACAGAGGGATTCCCTCTCGATCATGCAGATGCTTGGCACAGGGTTGATAGACGATCGATCAAGCATATCTGGGGGAGACCTAGCGTCCTCCGCCATCCCCGATCGTGGCACTAATTGCAAGGAAGTCGGCCTTGGAGTTACTCTCTTTAGGGAGAGAGTGTATCTCGAAGCCAAAGAATTCCTTAGAGAGTTCGGTTGCCAAGCTCTGGTAATTCTACATTCTCTGATCCTTGGTGGCATAGGTACCATCAACATGTAAGACGACCAATTGTGAATCATAATATACATGATCGACCACCAATGCTTCATATTCTACCACGTTGTTTGACAAGGCGAATTCCAGGTGGATGGATTGCTCGAGTCGGGTCCCATCTAGGGTGCAGATGTCTAGGCTGGCGCCGTGCCCCCTGTGGTTGCACGTGCCATCAATGTACATGGTCCACCATTCGAGGAGGTCTGGGCGGTCGTCTAGCTCAACTGCAGCCTTGGGCAGGTCGTCTTTGGGCTTGAATTCCAAGAGGAAGTCCGCCATGACTTGGCCTTTCTTTGTTGTCAGGGATTGGTAGTCGATGATGAACAGGGACAGCTTGATGGCCCACTTCGTGGTCCGTCCGTATAGATTGGGCTTGTGGAGAAAGACCCGGATGGTAGTCGATGGGGTTAGATGATGAATTGGTAGTCGATGATGAACAGGGACAGCTTGATGGCCCACTTCGTGGTCCGTCCGTATAGATTGGGCTTGTGGAGAAAGACCCGGATGGGGTCAGATGTGAGGATCACAATGCAGTGTGCCTCGAAACAATGTTGCAGTTTTCTCTATGCCACAATGAGCGCGAGGATGAGTTTCTTGGTTGGTGAAGTGAGTCTCGACGTTGGATATGTACTTTTATTCTTTAAAAATTTATTATATTTAATGGGAAAAATCAATACAACTCCCCTAGAAAGTTAGCTAAATCAATCGGTTTTAGTCCCTATAAAATTAAAAAATCATCATAGGTCCCTATGCTATTAGAAAAATATTGTTTTAGTATCTACCGTCACCTCTAACTAACCAGGTACATGTTAGCCTTAATTATACATTAAAAGATATCAAAAACCCCTCACCCCTTATTTTTGAAAAACCGATATAGCTCCTTAGAAACTTATGAAAATCAGAAAATGTCCCTATTAAATTAAAAAATCCCCCTGACTTTCATAAGTTTTCAGGGGGTTATAGGGAAAATTTCTTCATTTTACCCTAAGTGAGTATAAGATAATAGGAGAATTTTTAAGAATAAGCAAATGTATTTTTGCCATCAAAAGAACTAAATTGGATTTTCATATTTTGTAAGGACTTATTTCTTGGATTAATTTAACTTATGGACTAAATCCGTTAACTATATACACTTTATATAGACCTGTGACAATTTTTTAATTTTACAAAGACTAAAACTGATTTAACTAGCTTTCCATGTAGTTATATCGATTTTTTCTTTTATTTAAATTGTGAGGGTAAGCATAAGTATGGAATGAACTATTATAATATATCTCTTTTATATTAAATATAACCCTTTCAGAGATCTTAGAAGCATCTGACGGCCCGAATTTGATAGATGACTGGGAATTCTCTCATCCACCGTGAGGGAATATTAATATATTCTCGCATCTTATCGTTCAGAGAGGGGGGTCTCTGTTATCTCCCCTTCTTCTATTTGGCAGTAATTGCGTGAAACGTTGGATCAGAACAGGATAGGCACCAAACACATTAGAATTACCCTTTTTGAACTCATTGTAATTGTTTTTCTGTTTTTCTTGAAATTTTTTGAAAGATTGCCCGATTGAATGGATGCAGGACGGTCTGGACTATCCTTCCCTCCTTTAGTTTGGGTATTCTTTTCAAAGTTCTTCAAAATATAGTTGTACAGTGAGAAACTTTTGTACTGTTACTTTTTTATCATAGCAATACAAAATTTGATTATCAATAAAAAAATAAAAATAAAAAAATAAAACCCTATCCACATAAAAAAAAAAAAAAAAACCATAAAAAACGAATGGGTTACACTTGTAGTTGCCGCCCACACTTTTATCTTCTGATCACTAGTCTAATACGACAACATGACAAGGCGCCAACAACACTGAATATTGCTGAAACCATACTGGGCGGTAAGCACGATTTTCCCATTCATCAATTTTAAACGCATATATTCATCTTGGCTTCGTCAGCTCTTATCAATCTTCAAATACTTGTTCACGAAATGACATCTCACATAAGGCATTGAGAGGTAAAAACAGAGGACAATGAGCACCTTTGCCTCAGAACTCTTCATCCGATGCACCAAATTGTAGGTTCATTCGACATCATACAAATCTTTTATTATATCACATATAATTCATTCTCAGATACTCGGATATGTCAAACCCACAAATACATATAGAAGATTACATCTTCCTTGCAAGATACACGCCACCACAACATATATATATTTAATAACCCATCATCTTCATCGACCTAGTCACACAAACATCGAGACGTAATCATCGATTGAGTTTTCCGCAAGCACCAAAGAAGTAACAGGAGCACCCAAAACTTCTGTGAAACCCGTTCTCAAACACCTCGCGCATCCCAACCACACGCGGATCGGATCAATCACCGCAACCTGGATTGACTCCAGAAAACACGCATAATCTGGATTTAACCCGTATCAGCAGTATCGAACTGCATAGCCTATGAATTGAATTATACAACTTACTAATCGAATTACATATCCAATTGTTGAGTATAAGTGTTACAATTGGCTCTGCAGTTCAATTCATAAGTTATATAATTTGATTCAAACGTTACGCAGTTCTGATACGGACTCGCATGATAGGTGTTTGATAACTGGTTTAACATAACCTTTGGATGCTCCAATCCGATCCATGGCACTTAAACCAAACCCAATCGGACAGCGCCCCGGCTTGCGATCGAGTCAGTTCTTTCCATGGGCGAAGAGGAAATACAAATAAAAGGTACCGACGGTGCTCACCGCGACCAACGCCCAGAGAATCAACGACATCCACAAGGGGAGGATCATGGTTACCTTCCACGCGAAACCCACGTTGAGGAGAGTCGCCATCGACCAGATCCAGATCTTGTGCTTGCGCTTGGACTCTGCGGGGGCCTTTTCGTGGGACCGGATGCTCAAGAAGAGAAGGGCGAGGGCTATGTTTGCGGCGATGATGAAGGCGACGGTCGGGATGTCGTCGCGGGAGCGATAGATGGCGATGATTGAGTTGCAGGCGACGAAGGCCACGCCGAGGGGAGGCATCCATGAAAGGTCATCTGGTCTGGGTTTTGGGATGGCCGGTGGCGGCTGCGGCTGCGGCTGCTTCTCCCGGTTTGCTGACGTCGGCTGGTGCTTCTTTGGTGATGTCAGATCGAAGTTTGACGTCGGCTGATGATGCTTTGACGATGTTCGATCGGATACTGAGTCCATTATAAACCAAGAACGGATTGTATCCCAATTTTTTTTTTTTTTTTTTGAATTTCTTTAGCTTGTGGAAGATAAGTCAACAAAGACCCCGTGATATTATAGGAAGGGTAATTAACCATTTTAGCCTCCGAAAATTAAATATTTATAAAAATAGTTCCGTCACTCGAATATTTATAAAAACTAACCCCGCTGATATTTTACACTGGAGACGGATTATATATAATCTGTCTCCAGTGTAAAATAATCTCGTTGAGACAATCGACAAAGTTGAATGACGACTAAGCCTGGAGACGACATATATATATGCCGTCTCCTGGAGACGGTATATATATATATATGCCGTCTCCAGGAGACTGGAGACGGCATATATATGCCGTCCCCGCTGCCAAGCCCTAAAACCCATTTTCACCCTTTTGTCCCTCTTTCACCACCCACCCCTTGCCAACCCCGAAAAATCATCAAAACAATTCTGAATCCAAAGGTAAACATCAAAACCCTAAATGTTCTTGAATTTTATTATTTATTTATCAATTGTTTTGATTTTATTGATTAAATTTGGGTTTTTTATGAAAACCCTAAATGTTGAATGTTGAATTTATTTATTATTGGAATGTTGATTGTATGATGTTTTGTTAAGTGAAATGTGAATTTTTTTAGGGTTTTGGTTATTTTAAAATTTCTTATTTGTCAAAACAAACTTTTAAATCTTAAAAAAATTGAAAAATTTGATTGTATATTTTTTTTAAAAATTGTATGGCCTTAGGAAATAATTCAATGGCCTCTTAGTAAACATTTTAAAAAATTAAAGGCTATTTTTAGGAAATATGCTTTGTATGTGTTGCATGAATGTTTTTTGTGTTTAATGTGTATGTGTTGGATGGATTTTATTATTATGAATTTAGAAATATATTTACTAAGTTGAATAATTTATGGTTTAGATGGTAAAGAAATCCGATGTCCCGTTAATGTACTCTTTTAACGGGAGGATTGTTCAACGTGAAGATAGTTCATTTTATGAAGGTGGTACCATGAAAACCACCATCATAAATAAGAAGATCTCTTATGTCGATTTACTCCAAATGATGTACCATTTGACGGGGACCGATCCAAGTCTTTACAAATTGTCCATGACTGCTGTGCATCCCTCACGACGGAAAGTGTTTGGGTGCCCCTCTCGAAGATGATATAGGGGTGAAAGTGATGATAATGTTGTACCCAAAGCACGCGCATATCATTCAAATATGGTTAGAGAAGGAAGAGATCATACAAAGAGGCCGTGGCGCGATGAATTATGATGCAGAAGATTCATATCCTTCCATTGTTCGTGAACCATATCAACCTTCATCGTCGTCGTTTGTTCCGTGCACCCAAGAGAATATGATTGATGCAACACCGACCAATGCCTATGGGAGTGTGAATATACCACATTTGTAAGTATTGTGAATTTATAGGATGTTTTTGGTGGGTGTATTCATATGTGTAAGTATAATGTGTTTGCATTTATAGGTCCCCATTTCATGACATGGGTTGGGACGATATTCGTGAAGGAATTGAAGTGAACAATGAAGAAAGAAGATCAAGAAGGGGAGAAGAAGAAGATCAAGAGGGGAGAAGAAGAAGAAGGGGGAGAGAAGAAGAAGAAGAAGAAGAAGAAGAAGAGATCGTGAAGAGCTGGGGAAGGACCTGATAGTGAGGAGGACCATGATGTGAGGAGAACTGCCATCAGTGAATATGGTGTTCCTCAAATGTTTCCTACACGTGAGCTTATGGAGCAGGCGGTGGCTGAAAATGTCCATCCATGCATTTATGAAATCGGATCTTCTTCGTGTAATGAACTTGAGGTTGGTCAGCTTTTCGCGAATAAGAAGTCACTCATTAATGCTGTCCGAACCTGGAGCATAAAGAAATGCGCACAATGTCATGTGGTGAAATCAAATGCAGAAAAATACGCCGTTAAGTGCATAAATGATGAATGTAATTGGAGATTATATGCGAGGAGGGTCGGTGGTTCAGAAATGTTCAAGATTTCCACTCTGAGAGTTCCTCATACATGCTTGGATCCTCTTCTCAGTTCAAATCACAGACAATTTAGTTCTGATTATATCTCACAGCTGATTATGCCAACGATTCGTCATAATTTGAGAATCAGTGCTACTGAGATAATGGACAGGATACGTGCTGATCATCACTACACAATTTCATATTCAAAGGCAAACCGTGCCAAATGGAAGGCTATGGAGAGGATATTTGGAAATTGGGAGGAATCATATGCTGAGTTGCCTCTATATGTTGATGCCTTGAGGAGGTCTAATCCAGGAACAACTGTGTTCTTCGAAGGCCCTGTCATACAAGAGAATAACATGGGCAGACCGATCCGACAGTTTGAACGTGTTTTTTGGGCATTCGGACCAGCCTTAGAGGCTTTCAAACATTGTCGTCCATTGGTTTGCATCGATGGAACACATCTGTATGGAAAGTATAAAGGAAATCTCCTGATAGCCACTGCTTGCGATGCAGAAAATGGTTTGCTTCCGATAGCCTTTGCTATAGTTGAATCTGAGAACAGAAGCAGTTGGACCTTCTTCCTTTGGAACTTGTTCTTTTCTGTTGGTGGTATAAACAATTTGTGTGTCATATCTGATCGGCACTTGGGCATCATAGCAGGCATGAAGGATATTGAGGAATCAAGCAATGTAACATGGCACCATCGTTTCTGTATGAGACACATGATAGACAACTTCAAAAAACATGTAAAATCAAAGGAGTTGAGTGACCAGGTGTGGAGGGCTGCCACCTTGAAATGTCCAAATCAATTTGCTGATGAAATGCGAAAGATTCTTAGTGCCTCCTCACAAGCTCGCACATGGCTTGATCAAGTCCCTCCACAAACATGGGCCCTTTGTTATGACGATGGCCGTCGTCATGGCACGATGACCACCAATAGAGCAGAAAGCATGAACAGTGTCTTGAAAGGTGTAAGAGGGTTGCCAATCACTGCCATATTACAACAGACATTCATACGAGTGTCAGAGTATTTTTATACTCGGCGTGAATCGGCCGAGAGCATGTCAGGTGAACATGTGCCATCTATGCAGCAACATTTGGAGAGAACTGCACATGATGCAAGGGCGATGTTAGTAAGAAGGCTTGATAGATCAGAATTCAATGTCCAAGACAAGAATGCGGTTATGTACATTGTTTTCCTATATCTGACAATGCAGAATGTCAATGTCATGTTCCGAAGTTGTTTCACTATCCATGTGCACATGTCATAGCGGCCTGTGGGTATGCTCGTATTAGTCCTGGGAGATATGTGTCACATTGGCTTTCCTCAGAGTCATATAGACACACTTATGAACCCCGATTCCACTCCGTTGATGATAAAAGTCGTTGGCCGATTCCTACGGAAAACGATCCCATCTTCATCCCACCAAATGTTAGGAGACAAGCGGGGCGCCCTGTATCAACTCGCCGACGTATGCATATGGACTCCAGGGATCCAAGTCTGAGATATACATGTTCAATATGTCATGAGAAAGGCCATAGAAAAAATAAATGTCCACGTAGAAATACAAATGCTGGTAATTGATGTTAAATATGATTGTGATATGATGATGAATGTTCAATTGTTTGAGTAGATATTAACTTGTGTTCAAATTACAGGTGATGGACATCCGTGAGTGGCATGGACCCGTCGTGGATGATTTGCTGTATTTTCAGGGATCTCATAGGTCTCATCATGGATTCCAGGGCAAGGTATGACAAATGATGTGTTTTTCTCTAATGTTATTCTTCATATATGAATTTTTTTTACTTGAATATATAATTTCCTTAAACAGACCGACTCCTCCAAGTTTACGATCCACATGGTGGCATTGCGTCACTGGGTCATGGATCCACGCATCGAGCCATACGTGAGGGCATCGGGGTTGTATTATTTGACAGAGATGGGATATACCAGATCAGATCATCGACTTCTACAAGCACTGACTGAGAGATGGAGACCAGAGACCAACACATTTCATCTGCGACATGGCGAGATGACAATTACACTTCAGGACGTTGCTATTCTGACTGGACTACCCATTGATGGCAAGCCCGTGACTGGTATCACAGACCACGATGATTGGGCCAGCGTTTGTGAGGAGCTGTTAGGTGTTGGCCCCCCTGCAGATAAGATCAAGGGTGGAAGAATTTTTCTCTCGTGGCTTAAAGAAACCTTCAGCATCGTACCAGATGTTGAATTGGACGACGATATCCTCCAGCAGTATGCACGTGCATATATCTTATTTGTGCTTGGATCAACAATCTTCGCCGATGGCACAGGAAATAAGATACATGCGTGCTACCTTCATTTATTCAGAGATTTTGAGGATGCTGGTCGATATTCATGGGGTGCAGCTGCGTTGGCCCACTTATATAGAGCATTGTACAGAGGTAGTGTGCTTGGAGAGAGGATGTCGGCAGGATCTCATGGTTTTTATTCTTTGCTACAGGTAATATGCAAACCCCAATTTTCATCCATACATACTAAATTTGTTTTTTTTCCTGTGTTACTAAAGATTTTGTTCCAATGCAGCTATGGTCGTGGGAGAGATTACATGTGGGACGACCGTCATTGCATGATCCGGATTTTATTCTTGGAGATCGACCTTTGGGAGCAAGGTAATGTCAATATTTTCATCTTCTTTTGTCAATTCATAGAAAATGTTCAATAAAAGAATTCGATATTTCAGGTGGAAGGTGACTCAGAGGTTTGATGAAAATTCGCGTGTTCTGATATACTATAGAGCACAACTGGACTATCAGCTTCAGTCGCAGGTGACTATACAATTAGCCATATATTTCACAAATGATATATTCTATGTTAATTGTGATACTAATTATATATTTGGTTTTTGGTAGGTTATATGGCAGCCTTATGCTGGGACATATGAGACACTACCACCTGCATGTATGGATCATATGGAGTTGTGGACGGCTAGGGTCCCACTCATTTGCTTTGATATTGTGGAGATGCACGTGCCAGATCCAGTCGCACGCCAATTTGGATGGCATCAAGACATTCCATCTGATGTAGAGGCCATCGACCGGATAAACAGACGAGGTAGACAGGATGTCAATTGGATGGTTTTTCACCAAACTTATATCGAGCGTTGGGACCAACACTTGGATCACATCCACCAATTCTCTCATACCCAGAGTTCGAGGAGATATATGGAGTGGTACTGGGAGAAAATAGTCAAACATATCACACCTCCACCACCCCCACAATACCATCCAGGCTATGTCGCACCAAATTCGGTAAGAATTTTAAATGCGTGTTACATTTTTAGATAGTGATAAATGATTTTATAACTGCTTATCATATTGAAACTTTTGTTAACAGGGGGGAGTACACAGAAAGAAGATTGGGCGTGTGTCAGTGTGTGTGTGTGTGACTGCTTACCCCTTCAGCTCCACTTCCATTTCTCTCCATCCATCAACGCTTCGATCATCAACATTGGGCGTGTGTCTGTGTGTGTGTGTGTGTGTGAGAGAGAGAGAGAGAGAGAGAGAGAGGTTTGGGCGGGACGACGATTTAGGGTTTAGAAAGAAGATCGGTTTGGGCGGAACGTTTGAAGCTTTTTTCACTATAGGAAAGAGACTTGTCCGATTTTGTGAAAATGGACGGTGAGGATTTAATGTTTATGGAGACACGGATCACTATTTTAGATTGGTTTTGGTTTGTTTTTAGGTGGAACTTAGTTCACTACAGGCAAAAACTGCAAAAGTGTAGTGCTTACTTTTTTCAGTTTCAAGTGCATTTTTATTTATATACTTAATTAGCTCATTTCACTCGATGTATCAAGATATATATCTTATATAACGTTTTTACATTTTTAATAAATGATATTATTCGGTCAATTAGAGTATATATTTCATATTTTATAAAATGTAATATCTCACTATATGCGATATATAATTTTAAATAAATGAAAACAATGATGATAAATTGAATGCACCCATCTTTTCAGTTTCTAAGATCTTTTCATTGCTCTCTTCCACGTACTCATATTAAACAAATACATTTGATTCACTATTTAAATTCACCTTGTTAACCAAATACTTCATCAACAATCTAACTGTCATCCTCTCATCGCTGCATCACAATTTTTTCATTTTAATAAAAATAAACACCATTGTTCGAGATCATCCAACTTTCAAAAAGCAAGAGTTCAAAAACAAAAGGTATACTTGATTCTTACGTAGCTCTTGTTTATCTGAGGTAAGTGAGGCTCGTTAGATCTGCATTTACAAAACCTAAATGACCAAAACAAATACATCAACCCCGTTTAAACAATATTTTATAATAAACAAAAAAAACCAAAATTAACAATTCTAAATCCAGCAATTGATTTCATGAATTTTTATGTTTTGCTTAATCTTTTGATGAAATTTTTTTAATTTTGAGGTCGTTTAATTTGCTTACTTACTAAAAGTTTACTTTATTTTACAATTTTATTCAAATTAGAATGTTCTTCCAAATATTTAATTACAATAAACATAATTAATATAATAAATTGTCTAATTCGATGATGGATTAGTGTGAAAAATAAAGTATATATCTAAATCAAATATACTAATTTTTATCTATTTTTTCTGCTTATACATTTCTGAATAAAAAAATATGAAAAAATGACCACGCTCTTTGTCTATTATAATAAATAATGTTTTAATTTTATTATTTATATTTGAAATCAAATTATAGAAAGAATTTATACTCAAAAGGATTTTAATTTGATAGTCATGTAGTGTATTATGATTTCATAACAAATTAAATCTTTTGAAAATTCTTAAATATTTACAACGAAATTCAATTTCACAGCAAAAAGTCAAACATTTCGCAGCTGAAAGTCTATTCTTTCGCTATAACCTCGTACTTCGTAGCCAAGAAGTATATCTTTTGCTCCGAAATGCAATGTTGTAGCCAAAAGTGACATATATTGCTACGAAATATACATCCGTAGCTAAAAAGTTAAATCTTTTGCTACGAAATATAATTTCGTAGCTAAATGTTATATTGTTTGCTACGAAAAAATGCTTTCACAGGGAAATGTTATACTATTTGCAATGAAATTGTTTTTCGTAGAGAAAGTTAAAACCATTTGCTACGAAAACAATTTTCACAGTTACAAGTCATCTTTAGCTACGAAAATTAATTTCGCAGCGCAAAGTTCGTAGCTAATAATTAAATTTGTTGTAGTGAGTTACACAGAACATTACCGAGGTGCTTGCAAGGGGGTTGGTCTTATACCCCAACTGCGATGAGTGGGATCGTATAATTGCTGTGGCACGTGACTATGCAGAGGCGATGATGGGAGACAGGGGACAACCTTCGAGTACCTCCAGTGCATCTACAGATGCTGATGATTCTGAGGATGTCGTAGATGATAGTTTCGCTCACACCGAATTCACAATTGATGAGTTCTTCAATGATGTACGACTCGATGCAGAAATCGATGAGCAACCACAACAACCAGCCCCATCTCCTGATCGAGCTCCACAGATGACACTCCAGACATATACTCGTGGACCACGCAGGGTTTGGTGTACTTCTACTACTGTCAGTCGGGGATCGGACGAACAATTTACCACTCCACCACAATCAGGTGTGCCGCCATCCACAGCAACTGACGTACCCTCTTCATCAGCACCTCCTGCTCCGAGAAAAGCTAAAAAGAAAGGACTTATGAAAATATTTGGATGATTGTATTCATGTGATGTAAGACATGTTTATTATATTTATGCATTTTCGTTTGTGTTTATTGTATTTATGTATTTTCGTTCGTGTTTAGAAACAGGAGTCAAGTGATTATAATGGATTTATGCAAATATCAATGCATTTTTATTATATTTATGCATGTTCAAGCAGAAATTTTTATACAGGTGAGATAACCAACAATGTATACAAAAAAAAAAAAAAAAAAAGATTGAAAACGGATTGTATATAATCCGTCTCCATACAATCCGTCTTTAGGAGACGGGTTATATACAATCCGTCTTCAGGAGAAGGGGGTGATTTACACTGGAGACGGATTATCTCCATTGTAAATGAGGCAGTTACGGGTTGCAACACTGGAGACGGATTATATGTAATCCGTCTCTAGTATAAAATATCAGCGAGTCTAGTTTTTACAAATATTTGGGTGGCAGGGCTATTTCTGTAAATTTTCAATTTCTAGGGACTAAAAGTATTAATTACCCTTATAGGAAGCTTCCGGGAAGCTTCGTGACAGAAGTTTTATAAAAAAAAAAAACATAACATGACAGTTGGACAAGATTGACGAACACGATGCCGGTCACATGGCTCACATGGACTGATGGAACGTCACGTTGGAGGAAACTTATTTTATTAAAAAAAAAAATTATTTATTTTAAAAAAACGTACAGCATGTCCAACCATGTTCTATCAATACCTCATTTATTTGATGAAGCATGATGTATATATCAAGTTAAGGAGCTTTTATTAATATGTCAACTTCAAATATACTCTCTAAATAACTTTTACAATAATATTTTAGTTTGTGATAGATAAGTCAACCAGGCCCTGTGATTTGATAGGAAGTTTGGGAGGCCCCTTTAAATTGAGAATCTATTTTTTTTTTTATGAGAGCTAATCCACCCCTGGGAACTCACAATCCACTCCCCGACAACTACCTCCTTGACTGCGGCGCACCTTCCATTCTGACCCCAAGTCCTCCTTCCACTCCACATCACCGCCACCCCTTCTAATTCTCCTCAATCCTTCCCCTCCCATAATCATTTGCTCTAGATCCAACGTCGCCACCCTCCTCACCCACTCCGTCCTCATCGCCGCGTCTCTTCCGCCCCTCCCGCGTCTCTTCATCAATAGAAATCGAACATCAGCTCAATCGGTCCTATCAAGGAAGGAGCGACAATCTCTTCATCATCACCTTGAACTCGTCGAGGCAATCCATCCATTGCCGTCCCGATCATCCTCTGGCACCTTGCGAGCGATGCCTCCTCGCCGATTGATGCAGCTTGGGATCACGCACTTTTGCTAATTCGATCGATGATGCGAATTCGCAGACTCCAACAGCTCCGTTGATTCTTCAAGAGAAAAATGGCAGGGTGTTGGGATTCAATGATATATCCATTTATGACAAAATACCAAATTATTAGGAATTCTATGTAAATGTTAATCCTACTAGGATAACAAAATACAATAGATAAAATAAAAAAACTTTAATAATCAATAAACTGAATAATGAAATGGTTTACATGCCTATTTATAGAAGAGAATCCTTAACAAATTTGATCTCAACTGATTATTCTTATCTAAACTCAAAATAATAACTACATCTTTATCTAATCATAACTAATATTTAAATTCAAATTCAATCTAAAATTTGAAAATAAAATCTAATATAGTAAATCCTAACAAATGCAAAAAATCCTAACAAACTCAAAACTGCCAAAAATAGTAAAACTAACTTTCAACTGTCGATTTGACCCCCAAGACGACCTCAAAACGCTCTGAAAATTGGCATAATGACATAGCACTACTCCTGTAGGGCTCGTCGTTATGAACACGTGGACATATTATAATAGCTATTCTGATCTACGGTCTAAAAGTTATGGCCGTTTCAAGTTACAGTGCTTCCAAACGGTCAAGATGTCTTCTCTTTTTCTAGTTCATCTGATCTCGACCGTCCATGCAATGTGTTGCTATGATGTCTGTATCACCGATGTCATCTGGTCATGTATGTCATCTTCATCGCGCTCTCTATGGTCTCAAGCAGGCTCCTCGTGCTTGGTTCGCTCGATTCACTGATGCTATCTGTGCTGCTGGGTTTGTTTTGAGTTTCTCTGATCCAGCTTTATTTGTTCACACCTCTGGTCCTCATCGTACTATCCTGCTGCTTTATGTTGATGACATGATCATCACCGGCGATAATTCATCTCATATACAGTCGGTCAAGCAACATCTTCAGCGTCAATTTGAGATGAAAGATCTTGGCAAACTTTGCTATTTTCTAGGCTTGGAAGTTGCTTCTGCTCCGCGTGGTTATCTTCTCTCCCAACGCAAGTATACTGCTGACTTGATCGACCGTGTCTGTGTAACTGATGATCGCATTTCTCCCACTCCTATTGAGCTTCATGCTAAGCTTCGGCCTGACAATGTAGAACCACTTTCTGATGTTACTCGTTATAGACAGCTTGTTGGAAGCCTCGTCTATCTCACTGTCACTCGTCCTGACATTGCCTATGCTGTGCATATTGTCAATCAAATTGTCCCTGCCCCTCGTACTGTTCATTATGCAGCAGTTCTTCATATTATACGCTATCTACGTGGCACTATATCTCGTGCTCTGCTGTTACCGTCTTCTTCTACTCTTGAATTTCGAGCTTATACTGATGCTGATTGGGCAGAAGATGTCACAGATCGAAAATCCACAACTGGTATATGTGTCTTTCTTGGGGACTCTCTTATATCTTGGAAGGCCAAGAAATAAGACATTGTTTCTCGTTTAAGTGCTGAGGTCGAATATCGTGCTATGGCATCTGCTACTGCTGAGGTTGTTTGGCTTCGACGCCTCCTCTCTGACATGGGCGTCATTCTATCTGCGTCTACTCTCCTATATTGTGACAACAAGAGCGCCATTCAGATTGCTAGTAATCCAGTATTTCATGAACGTACGAAGCACATCGAGATCGATTGTCACTTCGTCCGTCATCATTTTATTGCGGGCACTATATCACTCCCATATATTTCCTCTTCTCTTCAGTTATCAGACTTTTTCACAAAGTCTCATACACTTAAGCGGCAAAGTTTCTTGTTGAGCAAACTCTCGGTGTATGATCCACCATGAGTTTGAGGGGGGGTGTTAAATGTATATATATGTTAGGGTTAAGGGTAGATTAGTCTTTTCCTTGTTTCCCTTTTTGTACTATAAATATTAGATACAAACCCTAATAATATGATTGATTCATTCTTTTCATATTCTAACAGAAGCAAAATCTTTATCACGGGCACAAGGTTAAACTTAAAATGTCAACTAAAAAAAAAACAACCTAGAAAATGTCCTGATAACAAATGTCCTAATAATATCTCTGATGGAAAATATAGTGACCCTTGGCCTTCAAATAAAAATTCCTCCAAAATTAAAAACTTAAATTTCATTCACTCAGAGTAAAATTATCCCTGAGTAGATTGCTTGATATTATTATTTTTTTTTTTTTTTGAGGGTAAATGTAAAATTTTGTATTGCTGTAAGAGGGAAGTGTAGAGCAGACTACACTGCATCCCCAACAATAGATGAGATCTCTCCTTAGGGCCAACCTGTTTTCACTAGATTGAAACCAAATACACGTTATGAAGAATGGTACCAAAAAAAAAAAAAAAAAAAAATACATGTTATGAAGAAAAAAATTTCCATGGGTACTGGGTACCTGCCGCATCAGCACGGATAGCATCTCAAGTTCCAGCCATTCAGAACCTGCAGGGATTCGAGCTTCACCATCCACGGATAGCATCTCCAAGAGATTACTTGATATTTATTTCTTCATTGGAAACATTTCATAAATTTGGATCATTTTATCCATCATTCACAACATTCACAAACACAAATTCCGTCATTTTTTTCCATCATAAACCGCCGGCCGAGATTCATACATAAACTTGAAAAAAAAAACTTCATCACAAGGAGGTTCCTCATGATGGATATAATTTTTATATATATATATATATACAAGCATCCCAAGCTACCAAACACACAGCACAAACCACAATATTCTCTTTTAACACACACACACACCAAAAAGAAAAAAAAAGAAAAAATAAAAACTTTGCTAAATTTTCCTCTCCGGTGCACGCATCAAGGCGCAGTAAGAATTCACGTTGCATCAGAGATCGGATAGGAGTAGCAAAAGCGTCCATGGAGTCAGTTCACTATAACACTTGCGCGCAAACTGAACTAAACTGTGAATAATAGCTTATAATAGGGGTGGAACATGGGCACAGGTTGCACTAGGTAGGAGCGATCCTGACCCAGCCTGGAATTTTTATTCTATTTCATTTATTTTATATTTTTGTATATAAGAATGGATATGCATGTGTTTATAATCATGGTCCTAATATTCTTCAATGAAAATTTACAATGCGAATTTCCACTAGGACAGGAATCCATGGGACTCTGTTTTGCGTATCTGAACTTAAACTCGTATTAAAATTTTTATAACAAATTAAACAAGATAACACGTATAACAAATTAAACATAATAAAAGTGACATTGGATATGTAGATATATATAGTTTTTTATTTTATTCCATAAAGTAGTACAGTTAGTGCTCATTGACCACCTGTAAAGCAAGTAAGCTATATACAACTCTTAATTCCATTACAAGATTTTCCTCAAAAAATTCCATTACAAGATAACATGTATTTACAAGTTCTCTGCATAACACACGCAATTCTTGCGTAATGACATAAGGTTTTCTTGCTTCAACGTTTGGGTTTCAGTTTGTATTTGAAATTTATAGCCATGTGTGGGTGGATTTAGGTTGGACCACTTCAATGCAGATTTTAAATTATTAATTTAATTTCATTTTCATTTTTATATTTACTTTGGGCCTGAGCCCAAACCTTTACTTGCATGCATCAGCCCAGCATGTTAAAATATTTACCCAAGAAAAAGCCTAACTGTTTCTCTTCGTGTGGGGGCTCTATGATTTTTTTTTCTTTTCTTTTTTTCTTTGGAGAGACCTTTACCAAACTGAAAAGGCTACCTTCACCAACACATGTGTTTGTGAATTGGCTACACAGAAGCTTTTTGATACCCCTAAGAAATCTCTGGTGCGCGCCTTGACGAGTGCACCCAACCGGATCAGCTAGCCCTTCTGACCCGGGAAGATAAAATAGAGATAAAAAGTTCCCACAGTACTAACAGCCACCAAGGCCCAAAGTATTAAAGACATGCCCAAGGGAAGAATCATAGTCACCTTCCAAGCGAAGCCAACGTTAAGCAGAGTGGCCATGGCCCAGATTGAAATCTTGTGTTTTTTCTTCGCTTCTTTCGCTGCGTTCTCATGTGCACGTATGCTCCAGAAAAGAAAGGCGAGGGCGATGTTAGCGGCGATGATGAAAGTAACAGTATATATATCGTCGCGGGAGCGATAAATGGCGAAAATTGAGTTGAAGATGAGGAAGATGGCACCGATTGGTGGCATCCATGATAAATCATCATCTTTGTGTCTGCAGGGTGGTGGTGACTGCTGCTGAGGCAACTCTGTTTGGACAAGAGGTTGTTTCATGTTGGACATCAAGTCCTTATTGGTATGGGAAGGCGTATGAAACGAACCCCGGATTTATTTATTTTTGTGGGAGGTTTTTTTTTTTTGGTTAGATCTTCTGGCATACCTAAAACTAAAGTATATATATAGTGATCAAAGAACTGTGTTTGTTTTTTTTATATATATAAAACTGGTAGGCCAAAAATGCAGTGGTAGTTGAGGTTGTCAACTACTAAAATTTAAATTCCACATATGACGATGATCTGGTACCTATTTCAATGTATTCCAATTGACTGTTTCATGAATGATTTTATATTATTTTTTTTTTCTTAAACGTCTATCTCAAAGCGTGGAATAATGGAGCGGAAACGTGTTTTCTTGGTATACGTTAACATCACATCGTGGGATAGATAAAAGAAAGAAAAAAATTGAACTTGTTGTAAATACATGCATATGAAGTGTTGTAAATACATGCATATGAATGTGCATGTAATTGTAGATGCATGTAATTGTGGATGACCTCTTGGTGCATGTATACATTAGTGTACCAAATTTATTGTAAATTCATGTATATTGGAAATACATGAATGAGTCATTATAGTTATTTCCCCTATAAATAGAGGGCTTGTAAAATATGAAAGGCATAGAAATGAAATAAGAATCTCTTGAAGAATAGTTCTCTATAATCTTTTGTGTTTTCCATTTCTCTTTTGTTATTTTTATAATACGTTATTAGCACGACGATGCTCTCGAGGTTTGTATATGTTCAAATCATCATGAATTTTATTTGATATTTTGTATATAACATAGTATATACTTTTATAAAAAAAAAATTTATGTTAAAAAAAAAAAAAGGGGGTGTTGATCTCATACCCTATGCTACATATGTAAATTCACTTTCGGCCATGTTCAATATTCCTATCTTATGTAAGTAATATACGGATGAATCCATAGTTCATAATCAAATCTGTATGAATGTTTGAATTGTGATTCACATGTACATTTACTTTGATTACGGACTATTTCTAATTATCATCTAGTCTTAATTTACTATTCTCCATCTTTAAAGAAAAATCAATTTAAACTTTTTGATATAAATATACATATATGGTTAATTTATGTGCACTGTATGGGTGCAATATTTCATTGATATATTTGTATATATTAATTAATATGTACTTTTATTTTTTGGTTTCATTCTTTATTCATGTGATACTTCGAACATATGGAATTGTATATTAGCCAATAATATCTAGTATCATTGTTGAAATCATTATTTGCATTAAAAAATGAAACGTGTTTTAAACTTATGCATGTGTTTTAAACATTATTTTGGATTAATATTCCCTTACTGTAACGTATTTGTGTATTTATTCTTCACATAGAATTGATAATTTGAATCATTAGTAGTATAAAGAAATGATTTTAATATGTCGGACAGAAGTCCATGTTGTATAGATATACTGGATAGAAAATGTGTTAGATATATAGAAATTCGTACTTTCATGATGCAGATGATAGTGTGCCCTAGACGTATATGTGGTTGAAATTATTCAAATAATTACATCTGCAGTTTAATTTTTTTTTTCAATTTTGTGTGTCAATCTTGGTTTTTATCAATTAAAATAAACATGTACTCCAAGTTACTGTACTTTTGCCGAGTTACACTTTCTCTATATCATGGGGAATTTGCAATTTGCAATTTCATGTAACGAGTGTTTAATTATCATTTTTATAATTCTCTTTACATATACGATGTAAAGTTTCATTTTGATGTTACAAAGAAAATCAATGTAAAGTTTCATTTTGATGTTACAAAGAAAATCAATGTCCCTGAAGGACCATAGTTATCATGTGTCTTTGTTAGACCATGCAAAAAAAATTATATTGCATCCCTGAAGGATCATACAAAATTTTAATAATGTCCTGTGGGACCATGCAAAAGGGAAAAAAAAAAAATTTAGGGATCTTTTAAGGACCATAAAAAAAAAGTATAATAGCATGGATCCCTGAAGGATCATGTGAAAGATATGTCTATACATGAGTATACAAAATTTTTTGATATAATGAATCCCTGAAGGATCATGTAAAAGATATGTTCATACATGAGTATACAAAAATTCTGATATAATGAATCCCTGAAGGATCATGTAAAAGATATGACTAACGTGTCCATGAAGGACTATATACAATTTTATTATCCTTGAATGATTATATAAAAATCATGGTTATTTGGGTCCCTGTAGGACAATACAGATGATTTTTTTTTTTGTCCTCGAAGGATCATAATAATAATAATTATGGTACATGTATCTCAACAGGAACATGTAAAAGTGATGATTAGCTTTTAACACTGTAATAAGAGGATTTAGAAAGAATACCTCATCAAGAAAGGTCCATTGACCATTATGCTTCAAATATGTGCTCCAGCAATATCAATAGCGAAAGCAATAACTATTCATCAATTTCATGTATTGTCGTTGCTGAACAATGAACTTTTGATGAAAAATTATATATATACCAATCCAATGGCTTAACATCCCTGCATTAAGCAAATGCATCTTTTTAATATTTATTTTAGCCATGGAAGTTGAATGATGAGATTATGTTTTACATATTTAGAAGCATAACAATCATAGAGATTGTAAAACATCTTAAACCACCAGAAGTGGGTTGCTATTGTACAAAAACAAAATAAAGGGAATAAGTTTGTAAAGCAAAGCCCTAAAATTCAAGGAAAATTATTGTTGTACACATAGTGCTGAAAAACATGGTCACGTGTCTGATGTATGATCAAAACTTTGTCAATTATGCATTTATGTTTTTATAATTTTTCTTTATTTTATGAAATGCACTTTTATGATTTTATACTTATCTTATTTTAAGTTTAACATTTATTAATGCAAATAATAATACTATTTTTGGTATTACACTTGATGGAAGGCTCCAGAAGAGCAGATATCAGAAGAAAAAAAAATGATCAACGATGAATTTATATACATCTAAATCATATTGTGACTATGAAGTATCTATGCATGAACGACAATCATTTATTTTATACCAGAAGCATACATTAGAAAAGCATTTGGCTAGAAGCATACCTTATGCCATAAGCATATACTAGAAAAGCATTGCGCTCTCTCCCAACGGGTTATATTAGAAAAGCATATACTAGAAAAACATATGAACGAGAAGTTCTATAATATTTATGATTTGGTATGATTGTCTTAGATATTCATTATGATCGTCGTTCTATGGTATGCGATAATACATTGAACTATTCATTTGGGTATATAATAAAGAACCAGAAGATTCTTTTTCTTGATGATAGTTAATATTTGTACCGCATGATTTTTGTGGATTGTTATTTCAATAAAATAATATTCCCGTCGTTAGGGGGAGGAAATATGTTGCTTAAAGAACGACGTGAAATTTATTAGAGAAAATTGAGCATCAATGACGGATGCATTTACTCATACAAAAAAGTGACAATGTCACATATTCAACTATAAAAACTAATGTTCAGATTGGTGTTCTTATTGAAAAACTATCAGTATGCCGGCTAAATAATTCACAAAACATGCCTGAAGCATGGAAGACATATAGGTTCAAAAGATCATTATGTTCCCTGAAAGAGAAAAATAATGCTTCAGAAGAGCCTGAAACACTTGTAAGATCTACATTATTAACTTTTGCAGAAGATAAAATATCCGAAGAGACATATGTCCCTGAAGTGACATGTCCCCAAAGGATATACATGGAAATGAGAAAATTCCATATGTTATACAAATACAAAAAGATCTTGTGGTATCGCAAACAAGTGATCATTGATGATATATTTTGCTATAGCTGCTAAAATCATGATTTAGAACAATATTCAGTGTATGAATATAGGGAACGCCAAAAGTGTGGCCGGCCGATTATTGTAAAAGACAAAATTAACTCTCATAAAGAAAGGTACGAGAAATGTAGATAAAGAGATTAGTGCTCACAAAGAGACCTCAATATAAGCAACAAAAGCAAATTGATCAATCTCATCTTTCTAATGAAAGATGTAACCCCAGAAGAGGTAGCGCCTGAGGAGGCAAATGTAAATATGAGATCTCATTAAATCATAAAGAAGAAAGATGAGATATAATAAAATCATCGTCGACAATGTATATTCATATGCTGTTGCTCTTAATTTTGTGAATGATAATGAGGATCCTGAACCACAAAGCGTTGACGAATGTCGACGTAGAAAAGATTGGCCAAATTGGAAAGAGGCAATACAGGCTGAATTAAATTCGCTAGCAAAACATGAAGTATTTGGGCTTGTAGTCCAAACACCTAAAGATGTAAAGCCTATAGGATACAAATGGGTATTTGTAAGAAAGCGCAATGATAAAAATGAAATTGTGAGATATAAAGCACGTCTTGTAGCACAAGGTTTCTCTCAGAGACCGGGCATTGACTATGAAGAGACATATTCTCCTGTAATGGATGCAATCACATTTAGATTTTTGATTTGCTTGGTAGTCATGGAAGGACTAGATATGCATCTAATGGATGTAGTTACAGCATACTTGTACGGATCATTGGATAGTGATATATATATGAAGATTCCTGAAGGATTTAAAATTCCTAAAGTAAGCAAATCAAAACCCCATAGCATGTATTCTATAAAGTTACAAAGATCACTGTATGGATTAAAACAATCTGGGTGCATGTGGTATAATCATCTCAGTGAATATCTATTGAAAGAGGGGTATGAGAATAATCCAATATGTCCTTGTATTTTTATTAAAAAATCAGAATTTGGATTTGCTATTGTTGCAGTTTATGTCGATGATCTAAATTTGGTAGGAACTTCAGAAGAGCTTATAAAAACTGCATCCTATCTGAAGAAAGAGTTTGAGATGAAAGATCTGGGAAAAATAAAATTTTGCCTTGGGCTACAAATTGAACATTTACCAAATGGAAATTTTATCCATCAGTTAGCATATACAGAAAAAATCTTAAAGCGCTTTTACATGGATAAAGCACATCCACTGAATTCTCCAATGGTTGTTCGATCACTCGATGTAAAGAAAGATCATTTTCATCCTAAAGACGATGAAGAAGAAGTCCTTGGTCCCGAAGTACCATATCTTAGTGCAATTGGTGCTTTGATGTACCTTGCTAACTGCACACGCTCTGATATAGCATTTTCAGTTAATCTATTGGCAAGATATAGTTCTGCACCAACTAGAAGACATTGGAATAGAGTAAAACACATATTACGCTACCTCCGTGGAACAATTGATATGGGCTTATTTTATTCAAAAGGATCAAAACCACTAGTTGGATATGCAGATGCTGGATATCTTTCTGATCCACACAAGGCTCGGTCGCAAACTGGATATGTTTTTATTTGTAATAATGCAGCAATATCATGGCGGTCTGTGAAACAAACCTTAACTGCCACTTCTTCAAATCATTCTGAGATACTCGCAATTCATGAAGCAAGCAGAGAATGTGTTTGGCTAAGATCTATGGTTCAACACATTCGAAATACATGTGGATTGTCTTCGACCACAGATAGGCCAACTATTTTATATGAAGACAATGCTGCATGTATTACACAGCTTAAGGGAGGTTACATCAAAGGTGACAGGACCAAGCATATCTCGCCTAAATTTTTCTACACGCATGAGCTCCAGAAAAGTGGTGATATCGATGTCCAACAAATTCGCTCAAGTGATAATTTAGCGGATCTATTCACTAAAGCGTTACCAACTACGACGTTTAAGAAGCTAGTGCAAAATATCGGAATGCGTCAATTCAAGGATCTTCATGCTGACATGAGGGGGAGCAATTAAATTTTATTTACTGTACTCTTTTTCCTTTGTCCAGTTTTTATTTCCCATTGGGTTTTGTTTTTTTTTTTTTTGGCAAGATTTTAATGAGGTAGTAGTCAAGTATACACAAGAATATGTACTCTTTTTCCTTCGCTAAGTTTTTATCCCACGAGGTTTTTCTTAGCAAGGTTTTAACGAGGCATATTGCTTGTGTGAAGGTCATCCAAGGGGGAGTGTTGTAAATACATGCATATGAAGTGTTGTAAATACATGCATATGAATGTGCATGTAATTGTAGATGCATGTAATTGTGGATGACCTCTTGGTGCATGTATACATTAGTGTACCAAATTTATTGTAAATTCATGTATATTGGAAATACATGAATGAGTCATTATAGCTATTTCCCCTATAAATAGAGGGCTTGTAAAATATGAAAGGCATAGAAATGAAATAAGAATCTCATGAAGAATAGTTCTCTATAATCTTTTGTGTTTTCTCTTTCTCTTTTGTTTTTTTATAATACAACTAACCTTTTAACTTTTCCTCAGTTCATACCACGTGAAAACGGTTATTTAAATTTAACTAGTTCATTGAATTAAATTTTTTTTTAATAGACAAAGAATATTATTGAAATATTTTATTTGATTAACTCTTGTTAAAAATACAATACGTTAAAAATCATCTACAATTTTTTTAAATATAATTTTTTTTTATAAATGACGATTTTACCACTTTAAATAGATTGTAAAACCTTATCTAGAGGGCTAAAATCATCATTTAAATAAGATTTTTTTTTTATATTTAACACATTATAAATGATTTTTGGTGTATTCTATTTTTAGTCAGGGTTAACCAAACATAATATTCTTGATCTGTCAGTGAAAATTTAATAAAAATGGTTATTTGGATTTACATATATTTTTTTAGGGTGTTATATGGAATTTAAGAAAAGTCAAAGAGTTATATGGGTTCCAGAAAATTTACTGGGTGTTATATGTATTTTATTAACACATACCATGTCTCTTCTCTTTAAAAATCATGTACTTAATCTAATGAGGTATGTAATTTTGTACTTTAAAAAATTGGATGGTACCATTTATAAAAAATAAAAATGTTTGTAACAAGGTATATCTCTTGATACAATGATTGGAGGGGCATGTGAAATTGTAAAAATAACTTAGTGGAATAGGGCTTATAAAGATGGAATTAAAAAAATTCCACTTTGTTTTAAGAAATACAATGAATCGAGTAAATTTATAATGAATTTTGCTCGGTAAATGTTACACAAATAGAACTAAAAAAGGTTTTTAAAGTTTGAAATACCTAAATGAATCATTTCTAAGAATTTTATCAACAAAAGGTCTTATTTAACAATCTTTAATATAAAATGATTTAGTTACCCTAGATTATTTAATACCTAAACTCTCTCTAATCCAATTAAAAGTGTTTCACATCACACTTAACTAATAAATATTAACATAGAAAACAATATTTTATTTGAGAATGTGTTTATTTTTTTATTAAATTTTTAGTATATTATTAGGAACCACCGTATAAAAATTAAGTTAATCTATTTTAGAAGGCTTTTAGGATTTTTAAATTTTAGAAGATTTATTGGAATTTTTTTTACTATTTATTCTTTGATACGAATTTTTTGAACAATCGGATGTGTTCCCAAAAATATCTTTCAAAATTTAAAAATATCAAGTGCCCAAAAATACAAAAATATAATATTTTGAAAATCATTTAAAAAAAAAACGCTAATTTTTTTAGTTAGTTAAAATTGAAGTGGGAGTATGAGAAATTTTAAAAGAAAAATAATACATGACATAAGAACCGCAAATGAATCTTAATTATGAAATTGGAAAAAAGGGATTTTTTGGGTAAACATCTTAAAATAGGTTGATATGAGAATTTAAAAACATTGGAAGATTGTTTTGGTATCCTTTTTTTAAAAAAAAGTTAGAAAATGCGAGCACTAAAAAAGAAATTATGAATGTGGTCTGATCTTTTTGTTTGTTTTTTTTTCTTGAAACCATAACGATAGACTATCAGTTTCCGATAATATTATAAATAATAGTGACACTCAAAACACACAAAGCAAGCAAAAAAAACAAAAGAGCCAACAAAAAATTTATGGGGGATTCAAATCCAACTCATTAGAAGAGAATTCTACCATAGTTAAGATCGGGAAAAGGCAAAAAAAAACTCTTCTTGAATTACCAACTGTCCCCTAGCCACCTCAACCGAACTAGCCAAGCCACATAGTCTTTCTTCGTTTTGGACGAACGAGATAACATCCTCCCAAATATTCTCCGCATAGGGAGTGATTCCATTGAATAAAGCCTGATTTCTTGCTAGCCACATTGACCAAACAATCGCAGGGACATAAGATTGGGTAATTTTTGCTGCCTTACTTATGTCCTTCCAGTGATGAGAAATCCATGCGCAAACCGATAGCCACCCCAAGCCGGCTCCAAATCTGCCTCAACACATGGCAGGAAACCATCAGGTGGATGATAGTCCTCCATGTTACAAAGAGCATGGTTAATGTATACCATCAGAGCTCACTACACTCACTACGAATTCATGAGGATTTTTTTTTCAAATAAACCGTTTAGTGGAAGGCCTTCACTTTGAGGGGGAACTTGAAGCACCATGTCTCTTAGGCCTTCCAAGCCGTGGCCTCCAAGATTGTCATTGTTACGATTTCGAATCTTGGGATGCAATTAACCAAAAGAAATAAACAAACAAATCAAAGCACAGACACAAAAAATTTACATGGTTCGACAAATCTTGCATACGTCCACGGAGCACCAAGAGTAATAGACTGAACCAAGAGCTCGAACCCCGTCCGACCCTGCGTAGCGCCAACAATTCTATGCGCACATCATCAGGCTCCACAATATATAACAATCTCCCACTTGGAGACTGAACCAAGAGTAAATAACTTCTATCAAATGATTGATCTATAATCTGGTGTGCTCATCCCTGTCCTCAAGCTAAAAGACCAACTGAAGCTGCGCACAGCTCCAGTTTCTCTGTAGTCACTGTCTTAGTCAACATGTCAGCTAGATTCTTGCTTCCAAGGATCTTCTCAAGCAATAGACTCCCATCATCCAAAAGCGTCCTGATGAAATGATAACGAAGTCCTATGTGTTTAGTCCTCCAATGAAATGCTGAATTTTTCGCCAAGTGTATAGCGCTCTGACTATCACTATGCAAAACATTCTTTGTCTGTCTGAATCCCAACTCTGTCAACAAGCCCTGTAACCATATCATCTCTTTACTAGCCTCTGTCACAGCTATATACTCTGCCTCTGTAGTGGATAAAGCAACAATCTTCTGTATTTGTGAAATCCAACTAACAGCAGTAGTACCTACTGTAAAGACATAACCAGTAGTGCTCCTCCTATGATCAACCTCGCCAGCAAAGTCTGCATCTACAAAACCCTGTAGCCTCAACTCGCCCCTGCTGAAATATAAGCATCTATCAGTCGTACCTCGCAAGTATCTAAGTATCCACTTTACTGCTTCCCAGTGTTGCTTGCCTGGATCTGACATGAATCTGCTCACAGCTCCCACTGCATAGGCTATATCTGGTCTCGTGCTAACCATGGCATACATCAAACTTCCAATCGCTGAGGCATATGGAACATTCGCCATGAAGTTTCTCTCCTCCTCCGTTTGGGACTTTGATCTTTGGACAGTTTGAAATGACTAGCCAAGGGTGTGCTAACTGCCTTAGCATCAGACATGCTAAACCTCTGCAAAACACGATTAATGTATTCAGCCTGAGACAACTGCAAAGTACCTCTCTGCTTGTCCCTCGTAATCCTCATCCCAAGGATCTTCTTTGCTGGACCCAGATCTTTCATATCAAACTCAGTTGATAATTGCTTCTTCAAGTTCCTGATTTCATCCATATCTGAACCAGCCACTAACATGTCATCAACATAAAGTAGCAAAATAATATAACTGGAATCAAACCTCTTGAAGTAGCAGCAATGATCAGCGTTGCACTTGTGGTAGCCAGTTCGCTGCATGAAGCTATCGAATTTCTTGTACCACTGTCTTGGAGCCTGTTTTAAGCCATACAAGCTCCTCTTCAACTTGCAAGCGAGTTTCTCCTTGCCCTTCACTATGAAACCCTCTGGTTGCTGCATGTATATCTCCTCCTCTAAGTCACCATGCAAAAAAGCAGTTTTGACATCTAACTGCTCAAGATGCAGACCCTCGGATGCAACGATACTCAAAACTGACCGAATGGTAGTCAGTTTCACAACTGGTGAGAAAATGTCGGTGTAGTCAATCCCCTCTTTCTGCTGAAAGCCTTTGACCACTAATCTCGCCTTGTATCTCTTAGAGCCATCCTGCTCCTCTTTGACTCGATACACCCATTTGTTGTGAAGAGCCTTCTTCTCCATGGGTAACTCAGCTAGCTCCCATGTCTCGTTGGAGATGAGTGACTTCATCTCATCTTCCATAGCAAACTCCCACTTGCTAGCATCCTCTCCTTGACATGCCTCAAAATAGCATTCAGGTTCACCTGCATCAGTCAGTAATAAATAATTCATGTACCTTCTGTTCGGAACATGTGGACGGGTGGATCTCCTGAGTGGAGGAGGCTCAGGAGCTGGGGCCTGTGGCATATCAACTTGCTGTTGATTATTCTGTGGTGTAGTTTCCTCTCTCTGAGATCTGTCAACTATTTGCTGTGACACTCTAACTACTGCAGTATTGTTAGGCTTAAAATAAAGAGGATCAATATTCTTCGAATCACTAGACTGTGTTGCATTTCTGTCCTTGTACATCAGCTTTTCATTGAATATGACATCTCTACTTCTTATAACCTTTTTCTTTTGGTCATCCCAGAAACGATAACCAAAATCATCACCACCATATCCAATAAAAGTGCATTTTAGTGATTTAGAGTCAAGCTTACTCCTAGCATTATCACTAATGTGTACATATGAAACACAACCGAAAACTTTCAAATGAGAAAGGTTTACCTCTTTGCCGCTCCATACCTCCTCTGGTATCTTGTGGTCCAAAGGTACTGATGGTCCTCGGTTGATCAGGTAAGATGCTGTGTTGACTGCTTCTGCCCAGAACTGCTTTGGTAGACCTGACTGTATACGCATGCTTCTGGCTCTCTCAGTCAATGTTCGATTCATCCGCTCTGCTATACCATTCTGTTGTGGAGTCCCTTGCACAGTTCTCTCTAATCTGATTCCACTATCATAACAGAATTTCTTGAAATTGGTGTCTTCATACTCACCACCATTGTCGGACCTCAGCCTCTTGATTCTCAAGCCTGTTGCATTTTCCACCATTGCCTTCCACTTCTTGAACACTTCAAACACCTCTGATTTCTGTCTCAAGAAGTAAACCCATACCTTCCTGGAATGGTCATCAATGAAAGTCACAAAATATGACTTTCCGCTAATGGATGAGACCGCAGCCGGTCCCCAGACATCTGTGTGAATCAACTCAAGCTTATTCTGCTTCGGAGTTCTGCCACACGTCTTGAAACTGATCCTCTTCTGCTTTCCAAAGATACAACTCTCGCACAAGTCGATATCAACTGACTGCAATCCTGGCAATCTCCCCATCGAGTGCATGACTTTAAGTCCCTTTTGACTCATGTGACCAAGTCTCTGATGCCATATATTAGGATCATCCTTGCTGTTAGCAACTGCAATAGAACCACAAGCATCAGTTGTCACATAAAGAGTACCAGTCATTTTACCTCGTGCAACGATCAATGAGCCTCTCGAAACCTTCCAGCTGTCACTACTGAAGGTTGTCATATAGCCTTCCTTTGCTAGCTGCCCAACTGAAATCAGGTTCTTTCTTAGGTCAGGAATGTGTCTGACATCATTCAATTCCCATACAGAGCCATTCAGCTTGATCTGCACTTTACCCTTGCCGACCACATCGCATGGTTGATCATCACCAAGGTACACCTTCCCAAAGCTGCCTGGGACGTAATTTCTGAGAAGATCTTTGTTAGAGGTCGCGTGAAACGATGCACCAGAATCCATCACCCAAGAATCGGACTTGTTCTCCATGGAACAAATCAATGCATCATCTGATTCTTCTGAAAGAACATTGGATTCATTCTTGTTGTGTGTTTCTTTCTTCTCTGACCTGCACTGATTTCTGTAATGTCCAGTTTTACCACAATTCCAGCACTCAATAATCTTCTTCGCATTCTGATTTTGATTATTGTTGGAATTGCTTGGGTTTCTCGATTTGGATCTGCCGTTCCTCGATTTTGATTTGCCACGCCCATTGCCCTTGTTTGAACTTCTGCCTCTGCTATCAACATTCAACGCTGATCCGGAAGTGGAACCACCATCTGCTTGTCGCCTGATCTCCTCTGTCATAATCAGATTCACCACATCATCGAACTTCAATTTTTTCTTTCCTGTAGAGGAACTGATCGCGGTAACAGTGCCGTTCCAACTCTCGGGTAACTGCCCGAGGATCAATAAAGCACGGATCTCATCATCGAAAACGAGATCGACTGAATTTAATTGATCCGTAACTTCATTAAATTCGTTGAGATGATCCTTGAAATTGCAATCTTCGGTCATCTTCATATTGAATAACTTCTTAATGAGACGCACCTTATTTGCCGCAGAAGGCTGTTCATACATCTTGGACAGTTTGGCCATGAGAGCAGTCGTGGATATCTCTTTCTTGACATTAAAGGCTATATGCCTCGACAGCGTCTTCCTGACTGCGCCGAGAGCCTTCCGATCTAACAGATCCCACGCCGCTTGCTCCATCTCTTCTGGTTTCTCTTTCAACGGTTGATAGAGATCTTTCTCGTACAGATGATCCTCCACCTGCATCTTCCAGTAGCCAAAGTTTGTGCCATCAAATTTTTTGATTTTGGATAATTCCTTATTTGAATCCATTGCTCCCACTCGAATAGACACCTCCTGTGTCCTAGATCTTCAGATCACACGAATAGGCACCTCCTGTGCCCTAGATCTACCGATCCCACGAATAGGCACCTCTTGTGCCCTAGATCTCCAGATCCCGCAAAAGGATCACAAGGACTGATACTCTAAATCATGGCAGATATATTAAATCTAGAGCTATCATTAAATTGATTATCTGATATCATAACAATATATCATGGATTTAGAAAAATCACCAATTGATTCATAGGATCCCAACAAATTATGTGTATTTATCAAAGGATAATGGTAGCAGATTCTGCAAATTCCTCTAAACCAATTCCCTGAATCTGAGATCTCTTCCCATCCGTTCGATGAGAGAGAGAGATCCACAGTAGATTGTAGGGCATTCACCAAGGTATTATAAATTAAATAAAGAATCAGTTCTCCCTATTGAGGTATCTAAAAATTCTTTTTACAAAACCCTAAATTGTGCACTTAACTGACTTGAGCGTCGGAGGATCTTCTGCAGGATACCACAAACCCTGGTTCTGACGACGCTTGAGGAGGATAATCGCTATCACAATGGAAGCCATTGGGAGAAGCGAAGCGGACAGATCCTGCCAACCCAAACTTGATCGTCATTTTCTGCCACTCTAGCTTGGCATGCCAGGTAAAGGGACGTGCGTTGAACACGAAGCTTGATTCGTGATCATGCCTCCCAAGAAGAATCTTCTTACCCTTCCACCACTCGTGACTCGATCTGCACAACGGAATGCCTCAACCAATCCATGGAGTGTTCCTGGGGCAATCTAGCATCCCGACAACATCGACATGCAGAACCACATCGACGAGGTCGAACGTTAGGCAGTGCAGTGCCATGCCAAGGCGGAGGAGCTCCATCGCGCCTTGGATGAAATGTGGCATGAGAACAAGCGCCTCCGCAACTTGTTCGACATCCCTCCTGAACAGGGGGACGAGCAACACGACCCGCCGCCTTGCATTAGATTTGAAGCTATCATTAACTGATATCCAAATCACAACAATATATATTTGATTTAAAATTATCATTAATTGATTGCTAACAATATATGGCATTTGGCCAGGGATAATCAATAATTGATTATGCAAATCCCTAAATATACATATATTTGATTCCTTTAATCAAAGATCTCTCTCCATACATCGGATGAAAGAGAGATCAACCATTGATTCTAGGGCAACCATAGAAATACTATAAATAAGGGATCAATTCTCCCTATTGAGGGAGGCGAGAAATCTTTCTCTACAAAACCCTAATTTTTCATCGGCTGACTTAAACATCGAAGGGTCTTCTGTATGTCGCCTCCACCCTGTTTCAAATGACACTCGAAGAGGAGGATCGCTGGCAACATAGTGGAACCAGTCGGAGGAAGCAGAGCGGACAGATTGTGCAACCTGGAACCGATTCGTCATTTTTTATCCCTCCATTTATGTTTCAAAAAAATTTAAAAATCTTCATAACTGATTGTAGGAATAATTATATATGTGTAACATTTTTCATACAAATATATTTTAGAAAACATCTTTTGTTAAAATATAAAATCATTTCACTACAGTTCAGAAACAATATAGACTTTTTCAAAAAAATAAGTGTTCTTCGGGTCATGCAACCATTTAGAACTTTATTCGTTCAATCTTTCTAGATGTCAGAGTACAAGAAATTTTTGGATGAAATAAAAACAGTTTGTTTAAATAGAACATGTCAAACAAAATAATTGTAGATTTTAATTTGAATGAAGCAGGTCATGCATGGCGGCGAACTGGTGAAGAACACGGCCACGTCTCTGCTTTGATTTTATCAAATCAAACAGCATTGACTTTGATCCAAAATTTAATGCCTTTTGGGAATCAACGGCATTGTCTTTTGCTCGTCTTTCAGGCCTCATCAACTCCGAAGATTCATGCATATTTGAGAAGAAAAAAAAAAAAACTGTGCAAATCATCTCTATGGGATTAGATCCCGAGTTATTGCGAAGCAAAAAAAAATGATAAAAAACAAATATTAGTCTTAGTAGCCGGCCGGTGTTTGCATCGTCATCGTACGCTTTTCACGGACACGGAGATAAGAATCCACCCTTTCCGCTCGGCACAGCGAGGCTTCGAGTCGGAGTTAACCTTTACCCCCATGTCTTGTCGTCTTTCTTGGTTGTAATACCATATCGTTTTCTTGTTGTTTTTGTTTGAATAGTTTGTCTTAATTAATGTTAGACCTTACGCCCGTCCCCCTGCTTCTTTCTTTTTGCATTATTTAGTTCGGAGCCGATATATTTTCTTAGCAAAATGTTACACTCAGTCGGTTTCTCCAACTCTTACTTAGACCCCACGTAGGATCCAACGTGGTGAGGGTGGACTGACGTGGAATCATTCGACGCCTGCATGGGTTTTGAGGGATTTTTGAATTTCAAAATTCCTCGGTAAGAGCGGACTGACGAAACTGTGAAACGTGCATTAAATGATTTAACATTTTTTAAATAAAATATTTGAATCGACTGAGAGGCATTAAATGATTGTAACATTTTTTAAAATAAAATATTTGAACTGATGCGTTGAATGCTTATCCCCTCGAAAAGGAGCGCTGACATTGATTTGAGAGCTTGAATGGATGTTTCTAAATGTATGAAAGCCATCGATGTGGAGTCTGAAAAAGCTGGGCATGCTCTGGCGGATGTGGTATATACATCTTTTATCTGGTATATACCATGAAACACAAATATATATGGCGTGACTACCGAGGACAAGCTGACGATAAGGTCTGACAAAAAGCTTTCAACTTTTAGTGTATTTTATTGCAACTTCATTCTCTCTCCTCTTTCCTCACAGAATACTCACATACTCTCTTTGACCAACCCTTCACGAAATGAAAATCTCTCACTCTCTATTTCTCTTCCCTTCGCCTCTCACTCACCCTCTGATATCATTGATATGGCTTACTATTGGCTGCAAGTGTGGTATTTCACAATTGTCTTCACCGTTTTGCTAGTGTGGTACCTCTGCTGCGTCTTCACTGTCTTTGAAGCATGGATCTTCTACGTCTTCACCATTGTCTCCCTTTTGATTGTTGCTTCCTTATTTTCTTTTGTTAGCATATGGCTTCATAAATTATGTTTTTACAGATATGCTTGTTTTCCTTATTTTCTTTAGTCAACATATGATTTTTTTTTCATAAATTATGTTTTTGAAGATATTCTTGTTTTTTTTGTTTGTTAGCATATGGTTTCATTGTTCATTTTTCGTAGAGATTTTTTATTATGTTATTTTGTTTTGGTAGTAGATGGTTTCAAAAATGTATTTTTCACCAAGATTCTTGTTTTCCTTATTTTTCTCATGTTAGCATATGCCAGTGTGGTACCTCTGCTGCAGAGCATATCGTTTCATAACTCGCTATCTTTCATTCAATGTCTTGCTGTTCAATTGTTTTTAATCTTATCTTGTATCTTTGAAAATAAAGATTGTAGATTAAAAAATTCCTCCAAATATGATATATTAAAAAATAACATTCGTGCTATATACTCATATACCTTCTTAAACTGCCATATACTTATATTAAGCTAGTATATACCGCTTATGGATTATTCGTTCGTTACTGATTTCCTTTTTTCTAGTATTATTTATTTATATCTAATGTGCACGAAATTTGAGATTGATTTGATAACATGTCTGCCATTCTCGATGTGGGTATACGCGTCGCCATCATTGCAGTTTTAATGATGACAGTGAGGGTATTTTCGTCTTTCACTTAAGGATCTGTTCATATACTCTTTGTAATGACGTATATGCTCTTGTAGAAATTGAAAAGATAGGGGCGACATAATAAAATAAAAAAGAATCCAGACGATAGTCGAGTCCCACATCTCCACTTTGTAGCCCCACTATATACACTTTTTAGCCCCACCGTGTCTTCCTTCAACCCACTATGTCCTCCTTCAACCCCATCGTCTACCTGCTCTTCTGTTTCACCAGACCATTTCCTCCCATTCTTGTTGTTCATTAGAAACCATGGATGTCGGAAAAGACATTGTGAAGGTATATACTGTGGGGAAGGTTATCGCGGAAGCCACCAACAAACACGAGATCGAACATAAGAACGAAACATCACAACACACGAAGAACACAAGATATACGTGGTTCGGCCTAGGCCTACATCCACGGGGCAAAAAACAGAGAATCCACTTTGATAGTTGAGATACATTAAGAGACTCACAAACTCTCTCATGGAGTTATCTCTCTTAGAACCCTCTCAACCTTCCCTTAGGATCTCTACATTGTATACATTGCCTATCCTTGCCATGAAACACTAGAAGATATTTATAGAGATAAATAACTTCCTTCCCAAGTAATCTCTCAATTAACAAACAAATATTGTTCCCATTAATTAGGAGATATTCACTCTCCTAATTAACAAACAAATATTGTTTCCTATTTTAGGAGATTCACTTTAAATATTAATTAAGATCAAATCTTAAATAATATTCAACTCATTAGGTGTCCAACCTAATATGGTTTCATAATAGCCATCCGATGTGATACACCGGATCGAGATATATTCCCAACAATCTCCACCTTAGCTCGTATCCGATAAGCTCAGACTTCCTCGAACCCCTTAGAAGATTTTCCGTTGATGTCTCCACCTTGCTCCATGTCGTCTTTGAAGCACGACCGCGCGAGCAACTATGCACCTCCACTTGCAATCAAGTGGTCTTCGACTTCCTTAAGCCTCACCAGCCTTCAAGTCGCTATCACGAGTTTTTTTGTGCGCTAGACCCGCTCCTCAGAACTCCACCTTGAATGGATTTTAGGAACTTCTTCCTCCGGATGTCTGCACCGCCCAATTCTGTTGGATCCATAAGCCTGCGCTTGCCTTATAATGGTCAACCCCTGATTCGGACTCAGTAATCGCGCATCCTCAAGTCAATGCCATGACTTGATTTCACATGCATCTATTCCACGCTCCTCGTGGATCTCTGAAGAAGATCTGGATCTTACCTCCACCTTGAACATGCCACACACGCGCTCACGAGATGACTAGACTCGCTCTTTTAACTAAACCACATGGGGCTACTCCTCCCATACCCGGTTCAGAACGCTTTAGACCGTGTTGCACTGTTCCATCTTCTTCTGTACAAACTCCGCACCCACGCTTCACGTGATTTGCCCACGTGCTTTCGCGTGTCACTGCGAACTTTGCACCCTGAGCGTCTTTGCACGTCTGCTTCTCGGTGGATCTTGGACCCGCAACAAATTGGTATCATCATTGCACACCTGAATAGATATGCCTCTTCCACCACCGAAAGCTCCATGCAACCTTGCATGATTTTTTTTTCTTCTTCGCATGAAACTATGTACGACACACCGTTGTTGGAGTTTCCAACAATACATTCGTCGATGCTATGAATTCATCGACCTGTGTCGCCATTAATTTTCATTTTTCAAATCTCGTCCTCCTAGGTCAGAACTTGGAGCTTTGATACCACTGTTGGGAAGGTTATCGCAGAAGCCACCAACAAACACGAGATCGAACACAAGAACGAAACATCACAACACACGAAGAATAGAGATATACGTGGTTCGGCCTAGGCCTACATCCACGGGGCAAAAAATAGAGAATTCACTTTGACAGTTGAGATACATTAAGAGACTCACAAACTCACTCATGGAGTTACCCTCTCTTAGAACCCTCTCAACCTTCCCTTAGGATCTCTACATTGTATACATTGCCTAGCCTTGCCATGAAACCCTAGAAGATATTTATAGAGATAAATAACTTCCTTCCCAAGTAATCTCTCAATTAACAAACAAATATTGTTCCCATTAATTAGGAGATATTCACTCTCCTAATTAACAAACAAATATTGTTTCCTATTTTAGGAGATTCACTTTAAATATTAATTAAGATCAAATCTTAAATAATATTCAACTCATTAGGTGTCCAACCTAATATGGTTTCATAATGGCCATCCGATGTGATACACCGGATCGAGACATAATCCCAACATATACAACGGCCCATCACCCGTATCCATGTGTTATTTTGTCATCTAATTTTGTATGTCTTCTTGCACATGCATCTCTAAAGAAGGTAAAGTCTTCAACGACGACGATCAACACGAGGTGTACGATGACACGGACTGTTGATATCAGAAAGCAATGGGAGCTCAATGAGAAGCCCCTGCACGTCGAGGCAATCAGGTCCACTCCATTTGTGCGTTTCATCGACATCCCTCCGATGAGGACGGAGAAATGCTTATTGGAAACAATACTCAGTTTCTTTAACTTGCAGCAGGAGAGATTCGTCATGAAGGGCCGGGAACTCCGGTTCATGGCGTTGGATGTGGTGGTCATATTCAGTCTCTCGGCCCATGGAAAGCCTGTAGACCTCGACAGCAAAAGTCCTACACCCGCCTTCTACCACAAATACTTAACTTCACAAAATGAAAAGTACCCAACCGCCTCCACCATCGAGAAGGTCATGAAGGCGTTGGTGGCCCAAGACGATGAGAAGTCGGTCCGAGACTTCACCAGATTATTTATCTTGCACGTTATTACCACTTTTTTATTTTTTTAGTCAAATTATGCATGCCCATTTGGGTTGGTCAACATTGTTGATGACTTGGACAACATTGGGGAGTATGCCTGGGCGAAGGCAGTTCACCATGACGTTGTCAAAGCAATTAAGAGATCATGCCGGAACCTCGAGAAGGCCAAAGGATCAGATGTGACAGATGGAAAGGGATATTTCAGTGGCTGTGCGATAGCACTCACTATAAGTAGTATTGTTTCACTGAATGTATATGTGCAATATTTCTTTGTATATACCAAATGAAATTAAGTATATACTGGAAAGTAGTTCCTAAATATGGTGGTATGTACTAGACTCCTTGTTATATATGTGTCACTTTTAGCCTGCTGGTAACCGTTGGAGCGTTCTGGCAGTTTTTTGTTTTTTTCAGTTTTTCGATCGGAACCGCTAATTTTTGGACTGTTAGCTATCGTCCTGAGTTAGAGGACTCCGATTAGAAATCTAACTGCATATTTGGTGTCCTGGTGCCATTTTAGGCCTCTCATGAAAATTTCATCGAATTCCGGTAACGTTTCCAAAATTTCGTAGTTTCGGGGCGTATCCGGGTATTTTAAGTGACTTGCTATATAAATGAAATAAAAAATCAGATTGTCACTATTCATCATCCCTACCAAATCCCTCTCTCTCTCTCCTTCTCCATTTTTCAAGCTTTTGAGCCCCTTAGAGCCCTCAAAGCTTAAAACCTAAAGCATAGGAAGTGTAGATCGGGTCCCGATCTACACCCCGGTGCTTTCAAATCCGGATTCCGGCGAGTTTTGCCCCTCCATCCCCCCTCTCTTCTTCCCTGATTTGGGCCTTTTCGGAGGTGGGAGTAGATCCGGGTGTTGGAAGCCTTTTGGGAGAGGTTTCGGTGCGCGGAGAGCAACCGGACTTCCCTTCCTCCCCTTGGTAAGCCTCTTTTCCTCTCTTTTCTTGTATAGATGTATGTTAGGAGGTTGATTTTGGGGTTGGGAGGTGGTCGGCGGCTGTGGGTGGCCGTTGGCGGTGGTTAGGGGCGGTTGGAGGCCGTCGGAGGCCGTTGGAGGGTGGTGGAGGTGCTCGGGCATGGGGGGTGCAGTCCCGGGCAGCAGGCAGCACGAGCAGCAGCTCAGGCAGGCGCAGCAGGAGAGCAGCGACAGGGCGCGCGCGCGCGTGGGCGCGGACGTGCGTGCGGGCGTGCGCTCGGGTTGGCGCTGGGTGTGCTGGGCGTGCTGGGCGCGCTGGGTGGGGCTAGCTCGGGTAGGCTGGGAGCAGGCGCACCAGTTTGCTGGGCGCGCGCGGGCGTGCGCTCGGGGGGTGCAGGGGGAGGTTTGCGGAGCAGGATGGCCGCGGGCTGTGCGAGCAGGGAGGGCCGGCTGGGCAGGCCATGCACGGGCAGCTGGCAGGGGGCACTCGGGCATCAGGCGGGCAGTGCCCAGGCGTGCAGGCGAGCGGTGCTCGGGCCACTCGGCGATGCGCGCAGGTAGGAAGCGCGGGCAGGCTGGCAGGCGCGTTGGGCGCGTGCTGCCAGGCGCGCTGGGCACGTGTTGCGCGGGCGTGCGCGTGGACGCTGGGTGAGGGTCCCGGGTGCTGGGCGCTAAGTGTCGGGCGCTGGGTCGCGGATACCGGGTGCTGGGCGAGGGTGCTGAGCGCTGGGTGATGGGCACTGCAGAGGAGCATGCGCGCGGGGCGCTGGGCAGAGGCAGGCGTGCGCGCGGGTAGAGGCTGGTGGTGCGCGCGGAGTGCGCGCTGGACAAGGCTGGTGGTGAGCGCGGGGTGCCCGCGGGGCGAGGCGCTGGGCGCGCGGGGCGTGCGGTGTGCTCGTGTGGTGCGCGCGGGCTGCTGCGGCGGGGCGCAGTGGGCGCGCGGCGCACCGGGTGGCTCGGCTGTGGGTCCAGGCATGCGGGCAGGGGCCCGGCGGTGCGCCTGGGCGCGCGGGCTGAGGCGCGGCGGCGCATCCGAGGGCGGGTGGCCGTGCGGGTGGTTGCCGGGAGTGCGGGAGTAAGTCAGAGTGCTCGGGCTAACGTGCGTACGGGCCGTATGTACGTTTGCCCGAGTGTTGGGTTCTTTTGGTGTATTTTGTGAGTATTTTAATGTATTTGTGTATTTAACTCACCGTATAAATGTCTGTCTTGCAGATCTTGATGGGCGGTCGCGCGACAACCCGATCTTCGGTGAGTGGGACAATCCAACCCAGTAGTGAGGCGTTATATGCATTTGGGCGTATACCGACCTCTCCTGGGGCACCATGGATTTATATTAACCTGTTGTAATGTGTATTCTATGCGAGCATGATTTAAATGTAGAATGCATGCTACCCTAGACTTTGCATGTTAGGGACTTGCACCCTTAGGATATGTGTATGAGCCATGCATCATGTCCCCCTGTTCTCATGCTAGGAAGCCTCGGCCTATGCATGCGTCCTACTAGTTTATTTATTAAATTAAATGCTAGTGTATGACAAACTGCATGCCTTAGATAATATTGTAGGGAGGAGCCTTGCGAGGTCAACACTGAGACCCGGGTTAGGGTACTCCGTGTTCCTTGTTTGGTTGTCAGGGTGTCCTGTATCGGGAACTCACGCTGCCCTCCCAAGGTTTCTTGTCCCAATAATATTATAAGAAATGTTATACCAAATTATATGATTATTAGCATAATTAGTGAATATTATAGGGGAGGGGCCTCGCGAGGACAGCGGTGAGACCCGGGCTAGGGTACTCCGTGTTCCTTGTTTGGTTGTCGGGGTGTCCTATATTGGGAACTCACGCTGCCCTCCCAAGTTTCTTTCCCCCAATGATATTCCACCCTTGCTAATTATTGTGTATGTTCCCCGCATATTGGTTATGCGCCCTGGAGGAATTCTGAGGAATTCAGGACATTAGAATTGTAGAGATGCGTTGTCGGCGGATCCGAGTGGATCATATGCGTATGGATAGGCTGTTCTGTCCCCTTCGTTGGATCCGGTAGAGGCTGCCCCAGCGTTAGAAAGGCCGTCCCTTCCAAGGGTTCCCATCAGTATGCGCCTCCCGATATTTGTGACGGACTGTGCTGAAGTTGTGGGTGAGGGCTCCCATCAGTAGGCGCCTCCCGATATTTGTGATGGACTGTGCTGAAGTTGTGGGGGTGATAGCCCAGCGGCCTACGGAGTGGAGGAGAGACTATCGGTGGACCAAGGGTGACCAACAGCCTAGTCAGTCCCAAAATCCTAAGTCACCCGTGGAAGGGTGGGGGTGAGGGTGTAGTGGGTTGGCGATGAGCGACCCACTGGAGTTGTGATTGGATGATTATCAGTCCCAAAATCCTATGTCACCCATTGAAGGGTGAGGGTGAGGGTGTAGTGGGTTGGTGATTGAGCGACCCACTAGTTTGAGTATTTGTTACCATTTTGTGGTTGTTAATAAGAGATTGTGGATTATTAAGATCTGGATAGTGGTCAATATTGTCTGTGATGCATGGGTTGTGCTGTTCACTGAGCGTGTGGCTCACCCCTCGCTTATGTTTTTCCCCAGTTGCCACTGAGCCTGAGCTGGAGCCGGAGCAGCAGTTGGAGCTTTCCGAGGGATTCCTTCAGTAGCGGAGCAGCGCCACGTTCCGCGAGGGCCAGAGACTATCAGCATCCCTTCTTGACTGTATGTATTTTATTTCCGTGCTTGGCACGCGTTTGTATATATTCAGTTGTATTTGTGTATATTGGCTCTCACAGGACAGATGATTGAGTATCGAGTCTGTTGTATGTTTATTTGCAGATTCAGTCTTTTGCTTCCGCATTTGGTGTATATATCTTGTCAGCCTCTTTGTTGTCTGTGTGTCATTCTGGTTGTTTGTGTATGATATATTATTGATCTCCTGTGTAGATTCTGATATTTTATATATACACTTGCCGCGTCCCGGGGACGGCCGCCCTGGGGCGTGACACTCCTATTAGTGTATCTAGCATGTAAAACATATATACATTCATATATGTTGGTTGGCCCCGAATTTGAATATACTGCGTGCTTCGTTGAATTGGTTTTGCATATATCAATCTATTTTGTAGTTATTTAACCTGGTATACATCTAATCAGGTCGGTATATGTTGTCTAAGAATCATATAAAAAAATGCTCTTATTATGTAGCTTCTTAAATTATAATTGATTTGTTTATAGGTTTGGTTGTATGAGCACGTTGAGATAGGCCAACCTAGGGTTGGATGACCCTGCATTTACAAATGGAGAAATATGCCATGTGGGAGAAAAACGACATATACCAGACTATTCAATGAGTTGAAATGGGAAGAGATTCACCAAAAGATTGATTTTATTGAAGAAGAGAGGGTTCTATTGCCCGAAGTGGAGGAGGATGATGACAATGCCGCTCTAGAAACACAGAATGTGTTGATGCCCATGCCTTGAAGTTTCTATTCAGTTGAGGATCTAAGAAAGGGGTTAGAAAGAGTTCTGCACATGCCCATGGCAATCAATGTTGTTTCACTATCCACTTCTTCACCAACTAAAAAGAGGAAGAGGGAGCAGAGGGAACAGAAGTTGAATTCCGAGGACTTGGAGAAAAAGTTCAAATCGGTAACAAGTAAGAGAACTCCAGAGAAGGTGGAAAGAAAGAAACATGGTATGGCTAAAGCTAAGGGTACTTCTTCAAGCAAGACAATGACTACTGCTAGTATATAACACATTATTTTGCATGACCTCGAATAAATATAGTATATATCACTTAATACTGTCATGTGCTTAAATAATTTTCACACATGTCTAATATAATTTTTTAACAGCACCGGCAACCACGATAAAAATAAGAGCACAAAAATTAGGTACAAGGGAAACAAAATCAGCTATTGGAGCCCAGAAGAGAACGAAGGCGATTGAATCTTTTATATACTAATTTAATCATTTCATATGCAAAGTTATGTTTTGTATATACCATTTTACTTGTATATACCACTTTACATTTTCATGTGCAATGTATGTGTATGTATGACTTACTTGGTCATCTCACAGTAGCTTTGGTCAAGGCTAAAACAAAGGGACAAAAGTTATTAGCAGAGAGAGAACAAAAAAACTTCAAACAAAGTAAACTCACAAGGAAAGATACAGGTATATACATTTTTTTAATGGTATATACATATCAGAAAATTTTATATGACGAACATTTATGTTTTAATAGGGAACTCAGTTGGATCGATTGAGAGGGTGGTTCGGTTTGTTGGTAGGGGTATAAAGTCAACAAAAAACAAGGTAGAACAAGCAGAGGAAGCACCCGAAGAGCATGCGATGGAGGAAGTGGCTGAAGGACATGTCGCAGAGGAAGCCGCCGAAGGGCATGCAAGTGATGAAGCACTCGCGCCCCAAGATGTTTTGTCAGAGGAAGCGCCTGTGACAACCGTGATAGAGTCCGTATGTGAAGATATTTTAAACTTGCCTACGCAGGAGGCAGCGGATAAAGAGAGATCGATTGAAGAGAGTCTAGCAGAGGATGAATTTGTGACACAGAAATAGTTCAAAGAGAAAACAGTGGACGAAGAGGTAGTAAACAAAGAGAAGAGAGAAGATGATGGCACCGGCAATGCCGGGGATAAATCACTCACTGGTCCCAAGAGCAAGAGAACAATGAATACGAGGAAGGCACGTAACCCACAATCCAGAGGTATATGTATCTAATTCTGATAGTTTTGATAAATGACTATGATGTGTATGGTTTGGTACATACCATGTTTGGATCGGTATATGTCTACTGTCATGCGTATATTAATTAGTTGGATAATGATACAGTTGTCGGGTTACCAAAACCTATGACTGGGGTGATTGTGGGTCCGACAACAAGGGGGCAGCTATAGAGGCAACAAGTTCAATTGAAAAAACCCACTCAATAGAAGAAGGCAAAAGTTCTCAAGGAGACAAAGACATATATACAACTAGTGAAGGAAAAGCACCAATTGACAGAGGAGGAACAGGTTGCGTTGGCCATTGCACAGTCTAAGATTGAGGCAGAGAAACTTCAACCGGTCTACACGTCGGTTGATGATGTTCTCAGACAGGTTAGTACCAATACATTTATCACATACATAACCCAAGTCTCGTGAATGAGTATTTATTCAACGTATTTATTCTGGTGAATGAGTATTTATGCGCCCATCCTTTTATGTAGAATTATCCTGGGAAGGAAAAATGCACTCCAAAACAGAGAGCTCTCGTAGAAAAATTCTTAGAGAATCCGGTAATGGATGATTCTCCAGTGTGGGAGGTTGCAGATGATGGGAGCACTGTGCACCCTCTGGTCACTCGAAAGCACCTCTTCAAAGTTATTTCCAATCAATGGCTCGGTGAAGAGGTAGATAACCTCTTATGATTTGGTTCTGTAAGGAAATTGTGTAATACATAATTTTGGTTATATGACATTAATCATTTGGTATATACGCGATTATTTTCTTAGGTGATTGATGCTTTCTCCAGACTGGTTGGTAGGTCTGCAGTAAACAAAAATGTTTTGTACATCTTAGCACCCTTCAATGTAAGACGTCACCCGCGCCCCGTGTTGGATTAGTTTTCAGCACACTGTTATCTAACCTCTTTTGTTATTACAGCAATACATTGATGGGGGTTTGGTGGGATGCAAACGCTTCTTTGGTGCATTCAAGTGGAAGTCGGATGAGGTTGACCTAGCCAAAGTGAAAGTTATCCTCTTTCCAATGTTTCCATTACAACATTGGTTCCTACTGGTCATCGACATGATGAACCAACAATTCCTGGTGTACGATTCCATCCGAAAAGAGGAGCATGGTGCCTGGGCGAGTAAGGTAGTCAAATTGTTGCAGAAACGATACTGGAGGAAGTAGTAGGGTGGCCCCTGGTTGTTGATGTTCCGGCTCCACAACAGACCGGAGGCCAAGACTGCGGCGTCTTCGTATGCCACTGGATTGCATGTAGGATAATAGATATTCGTAGCTAGTTAAGCACCAGGGAAGATATGGCACATATGCGTGCTTTGATAACTGCATGATTCATGGGTGCTGAATATTGCAAAGTATGATGGGACAAGTTTGTTACAGGTTTGGTGTAAAGTTGTCCTCTTTTGGTTTACAACATTTGGTTATGACTTTTGGTTGTGACGTATTTTTGTGATGTATGTGAAGTTGTTTATTGACTAGTTATATGACAGGGTAATTTGGTATATGCCAAGTGATATTTTGTATATGCTGCGAGTATTTGTAATGTGTTTGTTGGATTATTATATGCTAAGGAAGATATGTATATGCGCGTAATAGTAATTTGTTACGTGATTTATTATATGCCTTCAGTGATTATTCACTGGTTCTACAGTAATGTGTTTGCGTTTGTTGATTTGTTATATACTAAAGAGGATCGGTATATGCCGTGTTCAGTTTAATATGTGCATGGCGTGGGCTAGTGTATCCTTAGTATGATTAAGCAAGTAACACGAATAAGGAGCAATCAATGAAACAAAAGATTAACTTCTTATAAATAACCAAATTGTAGGCATTCTACATCTGTGATGCCATCCACATGTCAAATTCTTCGTCTAGTTGGTGTGGTAGTGATCCCATCTGAAAACTGTGTTGTGAACTTTGTATCTGTGATCCCATCCCAATGTCCTGGACTGAACTGGTGGACCTCTCCTACTGCTGCTTCGTCTTTTTTGTTTTCTGAAATATAAAGAGGAAAGTTATAGCATGAAAACCAACAACTATTATATGCTAGCACAAAATGGTATGTACTGGTATTATTTGGCACATACATTTTTAAGCTTGTTGACAACAATTTCACACCATGAAACCTTCCTTTTGCTCTTTGGACGACCCTTCGCCTGTGCTACTACAGGATCAAGCACCTTCTCACTGTTTGCTATATTATTGCTTGCATGGTTAGTCGATTGACCTGTTGAATTAGGCTGGTAAGCCATGCTTGCATCAACCAGTGTGGAGATGTGGTTCACTGTTCTGGCCTTCAATTCCTCAAATAGAGTCGCAACAAACATAGATGCATCAGAAAATGAACTCACCATCTCCACAGTCTCTTGGACAGCACGTAAACCCAAATTATACAGGTTGCCATACTCCATCGGTATGTTCAACATGGACTTGGAATTTTTGGTAGTCGCCAATGAATGAATGCGTTTGAAATCCTTTCTCCACCGATTCATTAAGTATTTATCGGGCATTTCAGTGAGAAATTCAGAATGAAGAATGCATACAGCATGACGACACAAAATCTACGAAATTCAAAGGATTTGCAGATGCAACTCATCTCTTCAGTTGCTCCTTTGTACAAAACATCAAATCTCAACTTCTTATTCTCTCCGCGATTTGTTTTCACTATCTCAATGACTTGAAATTTTTTCCACCCATCTTCATCTCCAATGCATGTGTGATTGAGCTGGATTAGTTGCCTCAACTCATCCTGAAACTTTATGAACATGTTAATGGTATATGCATTGGCTAACTGTTCTTCCATCTTAAGTGGAGAAATAAGTTGTGGGAAGAATGGAAGTCCTCAAGGGCCTCTTTCTCGTGTTTTTTCCTAAGCTCATTCTCGTATTGATGGACGAACTGTTTCAGCGCTGTCTTCAATGTTATATAATCATCAAAGTAAGCATTCATGCTTTCACTACGCTGGGTAGTGGACATGCCAGCCGAAAACGTGTCCTTCACAAAAACCGGCACCCATCGATGATGATCCTCGTACAAGGAGTTCAGCCATGAATTGTCCTCCATGTGATCATTCCCAATCATATTTTGCGACCCAACTTCAAATTCATCAACGGTTAAACAATCGTAGACGAGGCTGCCAAGGTTGTCCTTCAATTCTTTGTACCGTTAAACTTGAATGGTATGTACAATTAATGCATGCACAAAATTAATAGGTCACATGCTTTTGTAAGTTCAACCTTTTATCTACATGTAAACAGGAATCCATATTTGTATATACTCGATTAAATTTTGCATATGCTGGATTAAAATTTGCATGTACTAGTGGAAACATATTAAATACTATACGTGGTTAAAACAAGTAGCTAATTACATAAATTAAAAATAACTTCACCTTACACAGCTTTTCTGAAACTTTTTTCAGGATGTGCCAGAGACAATGGCGATGCCTAGACATGGGGAACACTTCTCTTATGGCACGTCCAATCGAGTTACATTGGTCTGTTATTATTGCGGTTGGCGGAAGGTTACCCATACAAGCTAACCAAGACTTGAATAACCATATATAGGTTTCTATCGTCTCATTAGCAAGCAATCTATAACCTAGCAAAATTGACTGTCCATGATGGTTCACTCATACGAAGGGTGCGAATGGCATTGCGTACCAGTTAGTTAGATATGTTGTGTCAAATGACACAACATCTCCGAAATATTGATACGCAGCTCGACAACGTGCATCTGCCCAAAATACATTTTTCAGCTTACCCTCTTCATCCAAATCGATCCTATGAAAGAAACAGGCATTCAACTCCTGTTGCTTGCTGAAATACTGCAATAGCGCTTCAACGTCTCCCTCTCCATGCTATAGGCATTTCACTTTTTGAAGATAATTCTGATGATCTTGTTCAGTGTATGGAAGATTGTCGTAACCACCCCCTTCGTATGCTAGTGCGTCGAATGTCTTGCACAGAGGAAGTCCGACAGCATCATTAATAGCCAATTGTTTCATGGCGTGTGTGGTCAGTGCGCGATGACATCTGTGAAATCGTGAGAGTTTTGGGTCCACTTCATGATTGTGCTCAAGAACAAGAAGATCTAATACCCATTTTCCATCACCGAATGTTTTGATTTGCATCCTAGCTTTGCAATTGGTTTTGCAAGTGGGTTTATACTGAGCTTGAGAGACGCTCGTGATTGTGGTAGTTTCGTCCTTCTTCTTTCTCAGTTTTTCCTCTTTTGAACATGCAAAAATAACTGCCTTCAAGTCACCATCGGGAGTGAATCTTCTTCCACTCCTCATGACACCAAAACCATAGCGAAAAGCAAATGCCTTGTACCGAGAAAATGCTTCCTCAATACTATCAAACTCCATGCCAGTCATCAACTCTTCATTTGCTTCGTAATGTCTAATGTCTTCAGCTTCTTCATCGCAGTTTCCTTCACCTCGGTGTTCAGCATCAACGCTCTCTCCAATTTGTTCCGAATCATTCGTCTCCATTTGGTCTATAACAACCAACTGCATTTACATGCCATATTTAAGTTGGTATACACGTAATAACCATTTGTATATATGCATTAAAGAAAGAAAGCAAAAAAGTAGGTTGTCTATGATTAAACAGTGGTGAACAGACTTGAATTTGTCATTTTCAAAAACTTTACAACGAGACAACCTTCGACGAAAAGGCTGTCACGAACGACGATAAAACATTCAAAACAGAGGAATAACTGTTGGAATCTTCTGCAAACAAAGTGTATACCTTTTTTTGGTCCAATAATTGCAAACGAGGAATATTTAGTGCCTTTTTCGTGGAGTTGTTGTTGCTGGTCTGTGGTGGTTGACGTAGAGTTTGAGAGAGAGAAAGAAATAGTAAATGAAATGTTTTTAATGGATTAAAAAAGGAGGGACAACAGAGTTATGGATCCAAAAAAATGGGTGGGAATTTGTAACTGAGTTTAACAAAACCCATTTTCTTAAGGAAAAATCCATATAACCCCCTGTAATCTTCCTTATATCCACATAACCCCTTGACTTTTTCATAAATCCATATAACCCCATGTAAACATACTGAAATTCATTTACCCCCTTCTGTCAATTAAGTTAACAAAAACCTAACCAACCTTTAACCCCATGTTGGATTTGATTGTTTTACCCTCGCATATTAACTAGGGTTTGGTTTCCCTTTCCACATTGAAAATCATTTCTCCCTTTTATGTTAACTTTCCCTCTCTCAAATGATTCACTAGGGTTTGGTTTTCTTTGATCTCGTCGACGGCCTGGCCCCCTGAAGAGCCGGAGGAGGAGGATCTCATTGTATTGGATCTCGTCGACCTGTGCTCGAAGAGGATCTGTGTTGCTGCCGTCCGATCCCGTTCTCGAAGAAGAAGAGGATCTCATCCTCTTGAATCTACTGGACCCATACCCCCCACTGAAGCGCTGGAAGCCCCCTACAAGATCTCATCGACCCTCACCCATCCTAAAGCGTCGGAAACCACTCTAAGTTATCAAGCACCCCTTGCAAGCTCTCCAATCCGTCAAGCACCCCCTGATTTTTTTCTTTTTCAGATTTGAATTTTTTTATGTTGTGTTATTTATGAATTTGGAGGAGAATTTATTTTTTCATGATTTTGGCTTGATGAAGTAATTTTTCATTCTTCTGAACAGTGGGTTTTGATTGTTTTTGTTAAGCACTTTGGGTTTATTTCATTCTTGTTGTAGAAGCCAAAATCTGTCATACCGTAGGATCCATTTAAAAGGCCATACCGCCTCAGCCCATGACATGGGGCTATAAACACACCACCATCTCAGGTCAGGCCAATAAACAGTCTAGTCGGACAACCGACCAAATCTGGGTGAATGGGGGCATAGCTCCTGTCCGACTTGAATCAAAAGCACGGAGTCCGCATCGGCGAGATATTAGAAATCCCAGAGAATATTCCCTTACATAGTGGCTGTAACAAATTGTCAGAAGGTGGTTACAAGGCACTGATCCCAAGATCTTATGTGTTAACTGATCCGAGATCCACGTGGAAGATTCCATCCCATGATTTGCTCACACCTCCATGGTAATACACACACCCCCTCCCACTATAAATAGGAGGGTATCCCCTTCATCAAAAAGGGGACGGACGGAGAGACTTCTTCTTCCCCAAAAAAGAGAACCCTAGACCCAAGCTTCAAATCCCATTTTATAGGAGATTGGGCTTTATCGTCAGAGGTTCTCGCCAAAAAGGAACTATGTGTGGCTTGATACCTCAAAATGGGTACGTAGGCAGCCTGATTTACATCAGGTTTAGTCCAGACAAACATCCACCAAATCGCTCCACCGTCGTCGCCTCTTCCACCATCTTCGTCTCTTCCCGGATCTACCCAAACCAAGTCCGGACCGCCCTCGAGTCCGGCCTATTCAAGGAGGAGGACATTTTCACCTCCCACAAATGGCGCCGTCTGTGGGACGCGAGACAAAAAGCTGTTTTCCTAAACAAGATCTGTAAGAGATGGTGAAGATGAGAAGGGAAGCATATTAATTGGGTTTCAAAGATGAGGTGATGCTGGGGGCAAGATCCCCTTCCATCCCAAGTCTCAGATGGGACATCCCAATGAATAAGGGCAAATCTTGAGAAAGACCACCACACCAGATCAAATTCTACCTCCTCTTGTAGCTGAAGAAGAAGCGTTGGAGAGAAGAGGTCACGTGGAGCTAAGGAAGCCATTCTTTCAGATTTGGTCTTCCCTACATATCAGGTCTTCCCTGCAGGCCACCTTTTCAGGTCTACTCTGCAGGGCACATTTTTTGGTCTTCCCTTCAGGCCATCATTTCTGGTCTTCCCTGCAGACCAGGTCTACCCTGCAGGCCACCTTTTCTGGTCTTCCCTGCAGGCCAAGTCTTCCCTACAGGGCACCTTTTTTAGTCTTCCTTGCAAGGCACCTTTTCTAGTCTTCCTACAGACTAGGTCTTCCTTACATGTCACCTTTTCATGTCTTCTCAACGGGCTACCTTTTCAGGTCTTCTCAACGGGACACCCCCTCAGGTCTTCTCAACGGGCCACCTAGTCAGGTCTTCTAAATGAACCACCTCTTCAGGTCACCTCAACGGGCCACCTTCTCAGGTCACCTCAACGGACCACCTCTTCAGGTCACCTCAACGGGCCACCTAGTCAGGTCTTCTGAACGGACCACCTCTTCAGATCTTCTCAATTGACCACCTCTTTAGGTCTTCTCAACGGGCCACCCCCTCTTCAGGTCTTCTCAATGGGCCAACCCCTCAGGTCTTCTCAACGAGCCAACCCCTCAGGTCTTCTTGTTAAATATGTGTCACTATTAGCTTGCTGGTAACCGTTGGAGCATTCTGGCAGTTTTTCATTTTTTTTGGTTTTCGATCGGAATCGCTAATTTTTGGACTGTTAGCTATCGTCCTGAGTTAGAGGACTCCGATTGGAAATCTAACTGTATATTTGGTGTCCTGGTGCCATTTTAGGCCTCTCACAAAAATTTCATCGAATTCCGGTAACGTTTCCGAAATTTCACAGTTCCGAGGCGTATCCGGGTATTTTAAGTGACTTGCTATATAAGTGAAAGCTAAAATTTGCTTGGCACTATTCATCATCCCTACCAAAAAGCTTTCTCTCTCTCCCCTCTCTCCTTTTCTTTGATTTGAGCCCCTTAGAGCCCTCAAACCCAAAAACCTAAAGCATAGGAAGTGTAGATCGGGTCCCGATCTACACCCCGGTGCTTTCAAATTCGAATTCCGGTGAGTTTTGCCCCTCCATCCCCCCTCCTTTCTCCTCTGTTTTGGGCCAATTCGAGGGCCGAGGAAGATCCGGGCGTTGGATGCCTTTTGGGAGAGATTTTGGTGCGCGGAGAGCAACCGGACTTCCCTTCCTCCCCTTGGTAAGCCCTTTTTCCTCTCTTTTCATGCTTAGATGTATGTTAGGATGTTGGATTTGAGGTTGGGTGGTGGTCGGCGGCTGTGGGTGGCCGTTGGCGGCGGTGGGGTGGTGGTCGGAGGCCATTGGTGGCCGGAGGTGGGTGGTAGAGGTGCTCAGCAGGTTGCTGTTGTGTTCCGGGCAGGATGGCAGCGGACGCAGCAGGCAGGCGCACCAGGTGGCCGGGCGCGCGAGGGTGTGCGCGCAGGCGTGCGCGCGGCGTGCGCTCGGGTGGTGCTGCGGGCGTGCTGGGCGCGCTGGGTAGGGTCGGCATGGGTAGGACTAGCTCGGGTAGGCTGGGAGCGGGTGCACCAGTTTGTCGGGCGCGCGAGCGCGTGAGCGCGGGTGCGCACGCGGGCGTGCGCTCGGGGGGTGCAGGGGGAGGCGTGTGGAGCAGGCTGACTGGGCTGTGCGGGCTGGCAGGCCGGCAGGCAGGCTGGGCGCACAGGCGTGCTGGGCAGGAGGTGCTCGAGCCTCAGGCGAGCAGTACCGGGCGTACAGGCGAGCGGTGCTCGGGCCACTCGGCGATGCGCGCAGGCAGGCAGCGCGGGCAGGCTGGCAGGCGCGCTGGGCGCGTGTTGCGCGGTCGTGCGCGTGGGCGCTGGGTGAGGGTCCCGGGTGTTGGGCGCTGAGCGCTAGGAGCTGGTCGCGGGTGCTGAGCGCTGCGCGGGGGGCGCTGGGCAGAGGCAGGCGTGCGCGCGGGTAGAGGCTGGTGGTGCGCGCGGGGCAAGGTGCTGGGCGCGCGGGGCGTGCGGGGTGCGCGCGGGCTGCTGCGGCGGGGCGCAGTGGGCGCGCGGCGCACCGGGTGGCTTGGCTGCGGGTCCAGGTGTGCGGGCAGGGGCCCGGCGGTGCACCTGGGTGCGCGGGCTGAGGCGTGGCGGCGCATCCGGGGGCGGTGGCCGTGCGGGTGGCCGTGCGGGTGGTTGCCGGTGGGTTCGGGAGTTTGTCGGGATGCTCGGATACGTGTGCGTACGGGCCGTATGTACGTTATCCGAGTGTTGGGTATTTTAGAGTATTTTTGATGTATTTATGGATTTTTACTCACCAAGTTGTTACCCTGTCTTGCAGATCTCGACGGACGGTCGCGCGTCGACCCGATCTCCGGTGAGTGGGACGATCCAACTCAGTAGGGAGGCGTTACATGCACTTGGGCGTGTACCGTCCTCCCCTGGGGCACCATAGTAAATATTAACCTGTTTCATATGAAAACTGTGAAAGCATGATAATCTGTAGTATGCATGCCACCCTAGATTTGTATGCTAGGGACTTATGCCCTTAGGACCCGTATCAGAGCCATGCACCCTGTTATCATGTTTCCATGCTAGGAAAGCCCCGACCGATGCATGTTCCTATTTAGTTTAATTTATTTAAATAAAATGCGAGCATGTGATTATTAGCATGTCTTAGCGATTATCATAGGGGAGGGGCCTTGCGAGGACAGCGGTGAGACCCGGGCTAGGGTACTCCGTGTTCCTTGTTTGGTTGTCGGGATGTCCTATATCGGGACCTCACGCTGCCCTCCCAAGGATTCTTTCCCCGTTAATATTCCAACCCTGTTATAACTATTATGCATGTTCCCCGCATCTTGGTTATGCGCCCTGGAGGAATTCAGGACATTAGAGTTGGTAGGATGTGTTGTCTGCGGATCCGAGTGGATCATATGCGATGGATAGGCTGTTCTGTTCCCTTCGTTGGATCCATGTAGAGACTACCCCGGCATTAGAAAGGTCGTCCCGTGCAGGGGCTCCCACCAGTAGGCACCTCCTGATTTGGTAGAAGGACTGTGCTGAATGTGGGAGTGGCCAAACGACCTACGGAGTGGGGAGAGACTATCGGTGGACCAAGGGTGACCAACAGCCTAGTCAGTCCCAAGAGCCTAGGTCACCTGTTGTGGGTGAGGGTGAGGGTATGGTGGGCCGGCGATGTGGCGACCCACTGGATTGTAAGTCCCAATATCCTTGGTCACCCAGTGAGGGTGAGGGTGAGGGTGTAGCGGGTTGGCGGTAGCGACCCGCTGGTTTTGTGTAGTTAGTCCCAATATCCTTGGTCACCCATTGGGAGGTGAGGGTGAGGGTGTAGTGGGTTGGCGGTAGCGACCCACTGGATTGCGGAGTTGCTGCCATTTTGTGGCTTGAGTAATGTGATTGTGGATTAATATTATTCTGGTTGTGGTTAATATAAACTGTGATGCACGGGTTGTGCTGTTCACTGAGCGTGTGGCTCACCCCTCGCATAATATTTTTCTCCAGTGTCATCTGAGTCGGATTTGGAGGAGGAGCTCCCCGAGGGACTTCATCAGTAGCGGAGTAGCGCCACGTCCCGCGAGTATCAGAGGCTACCAGCATCCCTTGTGCTTGTATGTATTATTTTCCGTGCTTGGGCACGCGTCTGTGTATTATTGGATGTCTTTATATATATTGGCTCTCACAGGACATATGATTATGTATCGAGTCTGTAGTATGTTTTGATTACAGATTCAGTCTTTTAGCTTCCGCATTTGGTGTGTATATCATGTCAGCCCTGCTTTTGTCTGTGTTGTCATTTTTTAGCTGTTGTGTGAGTATGTTATTGAACTCTTGATACTGATATCATATATACACCTGCCGCGTCCCGGGGTCGACCGGCCCTGGGGCGTGACACTTCTCAACGGGACACCTAGTCAGGTCATCTCAACGGACCGCCTCTTTAGGTCTTCTCAACGGGCCATATATTCAGGCCTTCTCAACGGGCCACCCCCTCAGATCTTCTCAAACGGATCATCTCAACGGACGAGACACCATAAGTCGCACCCATCTGTTATGGACTCGAGGTCGCGCATACAAATAAGCCGTACTCGTCCATCTCGGAATAAGAGTTGCGCACCCCAAAAGCCGCACCCATCTGTTATGGACTCGAGGTCGCGCATACAAATAAGCCGTACATCCATCTCAGAATAAGAGGTGCACACCCCAAAAGCTGCACCCATCTGTTATGGACTCGAGGTCGCGCATACAAATAAACCGTACTCATCCATCTCGGAATAAGAGGTGTGCACCGCAAAAGCCGCACCCATCTGTTATGGACTCGAGGTCGCGCATACAAATAAGCCGTACTCATCCATCTCGGAATAAGAGGTGTGCACCCCAAAAGCCGCACCCATCTGTTATGGACTAGAGGTCACGCATACAAATAAGTAGTACTTGTCCATCTCAGAATAAGTGGTGATGCACACCTAGCTGCAACAACAACCAAGACGCACTCCAATGGGACGGGGCACAGACGAGGTCGCGAGGAGTTAAGGCTCCGCCTGCTAAGTGAATTGCACCTTGTCACCGATCAGGTCAAGGGTCGCGAGGAGCTCCACTTTATTCACTTATCGGGTAGCACTCGTGTCGCCCTGGACTAAGGGTAGCGCACTAGCCGCAACAACACAATTAAGACGCTCTCCAATGGAATGAGGCACAGATGAGGTCACGAATACAAATAAGTCGTACTCGTCCATATCGAATTGGAGGCAGAGCAGGTCTTCCATTCTGGTCTTCCAAGAAGATCATGTCTTCCATCGCAGGTCACCTTTTCAGGTCTACTCTGCCGTTCACCTTTTCAGGTCTTCCTTGGCAGTTCACCTTTTCAGGACTACCCTGCTGTTCACATTTTCAAGTCTTCCGTGGTAGGTCACCTTTTCAAGTCTACCCTGCCGTTCACCTTTTCAGGTCTACCCTGTCGTTCACCTTTTCAGGTCTTCCATGGCAGGTCACCTTTTTCAGGTCTTCCATGGCAGGTTACATTTTTTAGGTCAATCCTGCCGTTCACCTTTTAGATCTTCCTTGGCAGTTCACCTTTTCAGGTCCACCCTGCCGTTCACCTTTTCAGTTCTTCCTTGGCAGTTGACCTTTTCAGGTCTACCCTGCTGTTCACCTTTTTAGGTCTTTCTTGGAAGTTGACCATTTTAGGTCTATCCTGCCGTTCACCTTTTCAGGTCTTCGTTGGTTGTTCACCTTTTCAGGTTTTCCATGGAAGGTCACATTTTTCAGGTCAATCCTGCCGTTCACCTTTTCAGATCTCCCTTGGCAGTTCAACTTTTCAAGTCTATCCTACCGTTCACTTTTTTTGGTCTTCCTTGGCAGTTCACCTTTTCAGGTCTACTTTCCCGTTCACCTTTTTAGGTCTTCCTTGGCAGTTGAACTTTTTAGGGCTAGCCTACCGTTCACCTTTTCGGGTCTTTCTTTACAGTTCACCTTTTCAGGTCTACCCTACCATTCACCTTTTCAGGTCTTCCTTGGTAGTTCACCTTTTCAGGTCAATCCTACTGTTCACCTTTTCAGGTCTTCCTAGGCAGGTCACCTTTTTTATGTCAATCCTGCCATTCACCTTTTCAGATCTCCCTTGGCAGTTCACCTTTTCAGGTCTACCCTGTCGTTCACCTTTTCAGGTCTTCCATCTTTTCAGGTCTATCCCGTCGTTCACCTTTTCAGGTCTTCCTTGGCAGTTCACCTTTTCAGGTCTACCTTCCCGTTCACCTTTTCAGGTCTTCCTTGGCAGTTGACCTTTTCAGATCTACCCTACCATTCACCTTTTCAGGTCTTCCATGACAGGTCACCTTTTCAGGTATATCCTACCGTTCACCTTTTCAGGTCTTCCTTGGCAGTTCACCTTTTTAGGCCTACCTTCCCGTTCACCTTTTCAGGTCTTCCTTGGAAGTTGACCTTTTCATGTCTACCCTCCCGTTCACCTTTTCAAGTCTTCCTTGGCAGTTGACCTTTTTAGGTCTACCCTGCCGTTCACCTTTCCAGGTCTTTCTTGGTAGTTGACCTTTTGAGGTCTATCCTACCGTTCACCTTTTGAGGTCTTCCTTGGTTGTTCACCTTTTCAGGTCTACCCTGCCGTTCACCTTTTCAGGTCTTCCATGGAAGGTCACCTTTTTCAGGTGAATCCTGAGGTTCACCTTTCAGATCTCCCTTGGCAGTTCACCTTTTCAGATCTATCCTACCGTTCACCTTATCAGGTCTTCCTTGGCAGTTCACCTTTTCAGGTCTACCTTCCAGTTCACATTTTTAGGTCTTCCATGGTAGTTGAACTTTTTAGGTCTACCCTGCCGTTCACATTTTCAGGTCTTTCTTTACAGTTCACCTTTTCAGGTCTACCCTGCCGTTCACCTTTTGAGGTCTTCCTTGGTAGTTCACCTTTTTAGGTCAATCCTACTGTTCACCTTTTTAGATCCTCCTTGGCAGTTCACCTTTTTCAGGTCAATTCTGTCGTTCACCTTTTCAGATTTCCCTTGGCAGTTCACCTTTTCAGATCTCCCTTGGCAGTTCACCTTTTAGGTCTTCCATGGGAGGTCACCTTTTCAAGTCTATCCTACCGTTCACCTTTTCAGGTTTTCCTTGGTAGTTCACCTTTTCAGGTCTACCTTCCCGTTCACCTTTTCAGGTCTTTCTTGGCAGTTGACCTTTTCAGGTCTACCCTGCCGTTCACCTTTTCAGGTCTTCCATGACGGGTCACTTTTTCAGGTCTATCTTGCCGTTCACCTTTTCAGGTTTTCCTTGACAGTTCACCTTTTTAGGCCTACCTTCCCGTTCACCTTTTCAGGTCTTCCTTGGAAGTTGACCTTTTCAGGTCTACCCTGCCGATCACCTTTTCATGTCTTCCAGGCAGGTCACTTTTTCTAGTCTTCCCTGTCGTTCACCTTTTCAGGTCCTCCTTGGTAGTTCACTTTTTCAGGTCTACCCTGTCGATCACCTTTTCAGGTCTACCCTGCCGATCACTTTTTCAGGTCTACCCTGCCTATGACCTTTTCAGGTCAACCCTACCGATCACCTTTTCAGGTTTTCTCTGTAGGTCACCTACTCAGGTCTTCCCTGTCTTCCATGTTAAAATCAGAAAGAAGTAGAAAAGTGTTACCTCGACAAAAGTCAGATGACAATTCATCATGCGTGGTCCCAATGTTTGATCTTCTGCTCTCCCGATCCCCGAAAGACCAAGAGTCCGAAGATTTAGTCTAATCATTAAGAGAACTTCCCCTTAAGTCTATTCTTCTGCTCTCTCGGTCCTCAAAAGACCATAAGAGGGGGGCATTTGTAAAAGCCAAAATCTGTCATACCGTAGGATCCATTTAAAAGGTCATACTACTTTGGCCTAATGACATGGGGCCATAAACACACCACCATCTCAGGTAGGGCTAATAAACAGTCTGGTCGGACTCCCGACCAGATCTGGGTGAATGGGGGCATAGCTCCTATCCGACTTGAATCAAAAGCACGGAGTCTGCATCGGTGAGATATTAGAAATCCCAGGGAATATTCCCTTACATAGTGGCTGTAATAAACTGTCAGAAGGTGGTTACAAGGCACTGATCCCAAGATCCTATGTGTCGACCAATCCGAGAGCCACGTGGAAGATTCCATCCCATGATACGCTCAGACCTCCATGGTAATACACACACCCCCTCCCACTATAAATAGGAGGGTATCCCCTTCATCAAAATGGGGACGGACGGAGAGACTTCTTCTTCTTCCCCAAAAAAGGGAACCCTAGACCCAAGCTTCAAATCCCATTTTAGTGGAGATTGGGCTTCATCATCGAAGGTTCTCGCCAAAAAGGAACTACGTGTGGCTTAATCCCTCAAAATGGGTACGTAGGCAACCTGATTTACATAAGGTTCAGTCTAGACAAACATCCACCAAATCGCTCCACCATCGTCGCCTCTTCCACCGTCGTCGTTTCTTCGCGGATCTACCCAAACCAAGCCCGGACCGCCCTCGAGTCCGGCCTATTCAAGGAGGAGGACATTTTCACCTCCCACACTTGTGATTTGTGGATTAGGACGGTTTTTTGTGTATGTTCAATATTTTTTCATTCTTGTGAACAGTGGGTTTTCATTGTTGTTGTTAAGCACTTTGGGTTTATTTCATTCTTGTAATTTGTGAATTAGGAAAATTTTTTTTGTGTGTATGTTCAATATTTGTTCATTCTTGTGAAGAGTGGGCTTTGATTGTTGTTGTTAAGCACTTTGGGTTTAATGGAGATATATGGAACTTTGGGTTTAATGGCGACAGGTTGAGGAACTTTAATGGAGATGCCAGAAAGATTCATGGAGGGGGTAAATTTGGGAATTTAAGGGGCTTATTTGGATTTTTTGATCTTTACAGGGGGTTAAAAAGCATATAACATTTTTATCTGAGGTTAAGAAAACAGAATATACCTCGAATATTCCAACTTTGTTAACCAATTTTTAACTTGGGGGGTTTTTTGGATTTTCAGTATGTTTACAGGGGGTTATATGGATTTATCAAAAAGTCAGGGGGTTATGTGGATATAAGGAGGATTACAGGGGGTTATATGGATTTTTCCCATTTTCTTAACATCATACATTCATATTAACCGAAGAAAATACTTTGTTAAAAAAAATTACATTTTTTATAAATATAAAAAAAATATTATATAATTTACTGGAGTATATACTTCATTTTTATAAAAGCATATATCTCATTTGAAATATTTTTTAAGAAATTTAAAACACATGAAAATAGGAATTGAGATTGAAAAAATCATGCAATTAACATTTTCCTTGCAAAAATAGCTTTTCTGATGCGGCATAAATTTTGAATATCATCTTTAGAAACATGAGGCCTGTAAATTTTAGGTTTTGATGTAAGTTCTGTCAATTATTTCTCATTCATGAATAAGGTGATCGGGTTGGTCCACTCAGTTGTTTCTCCACCTGGTTGACGCAGTTCACTGGAAACATGGCTTTGGATGTCGTCGGAGGGAGGTGACCTCCAAAAGGCCCTCTGATGCTTAAGTCAGTGAATTGAAAATCTAAGGCTTTTGTAAAAATGAATCACATAACTCTCGTAAGAAATCTGTTCCATTTTGGTAATTCCGTCGATCTCACCATTGGGATCCTCGACGGGATATCCAATCCACCTAGTTGTATGCGAAGGAAATCTAGAGGTATGATGGGATCTTGGGAGATCGCCAGGATACATTTGACTATAATGTTCTTCCAAAGTGGGATTGATCCCAGTTTGTTTTGATTCGAGCTAGACCTAGTCGCCAGATGCACGTGCACCGTTGAGATGGCACGTGCAGATCATTGGTGATTGATCAGCAGGTTGATGGGACATGTGACATATTTTCATTGGAGCTGGAAAGTGGTCTTTACTGTCCGTTTGATAATTCTGATCCAAAAAAATTCTTCCTATGCATTGAGTTCTAGTATTTCCATGAATTTTTTTTTAACGATAATATTCAAGAATGATCACATAATGAAGGATTAAAAACAATTTTTTTATGTTAATTTGGAGCAGTGTTTAAAAACCCGACCTGGCCCAGTCGATTGAACGGTTAAACCTTCATTCGCTTTGAATTCTGGTTCGATTTACCTTTAAAACCCAATGATATGAAAAATCGGTAAAATCCAATCAACTCACCCGTTGAACCGAACCGACATGAGTTGATTTAACCGATAGATTATTTATTAATAGAAATTGTGACTAATTATTTGATAAAATATAAAATTTAATATTTATATACTAAAATTATGTTATGATGTTAAATAAAAATTTTATGCAATTTTTTTAAAAATATTTCATATTTTTATTTATTGTTGATAATTAATATATTTAATATATTATAAATATTTATTCATTCTATTATAAATAAGTCACGGATCAAACTAGTGATACTTCACCTGGTAATTTTTCCGGTTGATTAAACAGTTCGGTGAGGTTTTAAAGCATTGGCCCGGAGCAGAAGAATGAATGCTATCCAATTGCTAAGTTTTATAGTTTTTATTTACTTATTTTACGTTAATTGTTTTTATTTTTTTTGTCCTTGTGACCTCTAGCAGTCTAGCTGCGGACAAATTTATTTAACGCGTAACACGTTACCTTTACAAAAAAAAAAAATAGGGGATTTTTAGTTTTAAGTCCCTACAAACCATCATATTTAGTGATCGATTCCTCCTTTCTTCATATTTAGGTTTTAGTCCCCAGATTTAAATGATAACTCCTTAGTTCCTTTTTAGTCCCTGAGAGGGACTATCCATAAATTATTTAATTTACTTTTTAGTCTCTGTGAGGGATCTATTCATGAATTATCCTTTAAATCGAGGGACTAAAACTTAAATACGAAGAAGAGAGGGATCGATCATTAAATATGATGGTTTGTGTGGACTTAAAACTAAAAATCTTAAAAAAATAAAATAAAATAAAATGAGAAAAAAGGTTTATTTAAAGTGTTTTCCTCGTCATTAGGAAGTTTCTCGGAAACTTCCGAGGGACAAAAAATCGTTACCTTGCCCTTGTATGTAGTGTGATGTGATATAATATACGATTTGGATGACCTGTGAAAGAAACTGCCACTAATAAATACAATGGTAGGGCGGTCAGCTTCATGAAGTCGTGGGGGTGGCATCGCTCATATAACAATTCAAGTGAAGACAGAGTGAGTGACGAATCAAATCTAATCGAATCCGCTTTGCTTCATTTTTAAGAATATTTTTGCGAGAAGACTTAGGTGGATTCCACTATTTTTTGTATTTTACCTGGTGCAATTTCATAATCCGATTTTTTTTTTGGGCGTCGAATATTTTTGCGAGAAGACTTAGGTGGATTCCACTATTTTTTTGTATTTTATTTGGCGCAATTTCATAATCTGATTTTTTTTTTGGGCGCCGATATCAGCACCTCACATTGCAAGAACTGTACCCTTTTAAAAAAATAAAAATAAAAATTTGTGCGCTCTTGCAATAAGAGTAAATCCACCTCGAGGTCGATATTCCCTTTGACGATGGGGTGAATTATGGTTGATTGAGAGTTTGGCGTGTGTACTAACCTAGGTCGACAACCACTTAAGCGACGATGTTGAAGTGTGGTCGCCAGAAAGCCTAGTGAGCTAATATATGTGGAATTGTAAATAAGTGATGCCCTAAGTTAGGAGCACAAATTTGTAAGAAGATAATGCTTCTTTGTTATTTGAGGGTGATTTACTTTCCATTTTTGGTCTTCAATGTTGTAATGTTGCAGTTGTAGTGTTTTTTTATTTATTGTGGTGGTTGTTTGGTGGTGATGGTGGTTGTTGATGATGGCTGTTGTTGTTGTGTTTTTGGTGTGTTGATGGTGGTGGTTGTTGTTTTTTTGGTGTGGTTGTAAATCTTGTACAAACAATATATATGAAATGTTGTGAATTCAATATATATGTAAGACTCCTTTTGGTATAAATGATCTAGTAAAAATATTTGGTATGATCCATTATGAATGGGTGCTTGACTCTTTGTAATTCTTTGATGTGGTTGTATAAAAGAGAGACAACATAGTTTTGAGTGAGTTTGTAATTTATAGCTACGATGTCAAAGACATTGTAATCCAGAGGATGATGGAGACTCTATGAGATATTCGACATACCAATTGGTGTGAAATCAATTTCAGGTCGGCAGGTCATCCGACGAGCCTTTTAACTATATGTCGCTAACTGGTTCGACGATTTGAAATCAGAGGGGACATGCCCTCTATGATGTATTCGACAGACCAATTGGTGTGTGTCTCAACCCAGATCAACATTACCTCTGGCGATGGTCGTGAATTCGGGTCGCCTGATGCCCAGGCGAGTTAAAGTTAGATCATCCCTCACTAATGAGTTCGTCAGACCAATTGGCGTGTGTCCCATCCCAGGTCGGCATGTCCTCTGGTGATGGTCGTGAGTTCGGGTCGCCTGATGCCCAAGCAAGTTAAAGTTGGATCATCCCTCACCAATGAGTTCGCCAGACCAATTGGCGTGTGTCCCATCCCAGGTCGGCATGTCCTCTGACGATGGTGTTGAGATCCTTTCGCCGTATGTCCCGACAAGCTAAAGTCAGAGTGATCATGCGACGTGTTCGCCAAACCAATTTGCATGTATACCCTCCCAGATCGGCAACCACGCTGGCGAAAGTGATGAATTGTGATCGCCTGAAGGCCCGGCGAGCTAAAATTAGAGAGAACAATTTGACATTTGAACAAGTAAAAACCTAGGTAGTGTTACAAGCTTAGACCGAACACGACAAACATGTTAACATACATTGGTCACACACCCACAAAATACACTTTAAAGACATGTCCCATGGGATTTGTTTGATTGAGTAGTGGGCGTTTATTCAAGTATATGTTGACAATTACTGTCACGCCCCGGGCGTCCCCGAGACGCGGCAAGTGTATATATAATATCAGAATCTACACAGGAGTTCAATAATATACCATAAACAAGCAACTAGAATGACACACAGACAACAAGGAGGCTGACATGATATATACACCAAATGCGGAAGCGAAAGACTGAATCTGTAAATAAAACATACTACAGACTCGATACACAATCATCTGTCCTGTGAGAGCCAATATACACGATATACAACTGAATATATACAAACGCGTGCTCAAGCACGGAAATAAAATACATACAGCCAAAAAGGGATGCTGATAGCCTCTAACACTCGCGGGACGTAGCGCTGCTCCGCTACTAAAGGAATCCCTCGGAAAGCTCCTCCTGCTGATCCGGCTCAGTGGCAACTGGAGAAAACATATGCGAGGGGTGAGCCACACGCTCAGTGAACAGCACAACCCATGCATCACAGCTATATTAACCACAATTAATTAACAACCAGCCTCAAAGTGGCATAACATCATAAATCCAGTAGTTCGTACATCGCCGAACCACCACACCCTCACCCTCACCCCTCAATAGGTGACATAGGATATTGGGACATACTAATCTACTAATCATCCTTAGACCAAAATTCCACAACCAGTGGGTCACCCCATTGCTGACCCACCACACCCTCACCCTCACCCTTCTATGGGTGACATAGGATATTGGGACTGACTAGGCTGTTGGTCACCCTTGGTCCACCGATAGTCTCTCCTCCACTCCGTAGGCCGCTTGGCCTTCACCCACAACTTCAGCACAGTCCGTCACAAATATCGGGAGGCGCCTACTGATGGGAGCCCTCGGAAGGGACGGCCTTTCCAACGCTGGGGCAGTCTCTACACGGATCCAATGAAGGGAAAGAGAACAGCCTATCCATACGCATTCGATCCACTCGGATCCGCCGACCACACATCTCTACAACTCTAATGCCTTGAATTCTTCAGAATTCCAACAGGGCGCATAACCAGGATGCGGGGAAACATGCATTATAATAATAAAGAGGTTGGAATATTAACGGGGAAAGAATCCTTGGGAGGGCAGCGTGAGGTCCCGATATAGGACATCCCGACAGCCAAACAAGGAACACGGAGTACCCTAGCCCGGGTCTCACCGCTGTCCCCGCGAGGCCCTTCCCCTATAATATTCACTAATACAGGATAATAATCACATGCTCGCATTTTATTTAAATAAAATAAACTAAATGGGAACATGCATTGGTCGGGGCTTTCCTAGCATGGAAACATGATAACAGGGTGCATGGTTCTTATACGGGTCCTAAGGGTATAAGTCCCTAGAATACAATCTAGGGTGGCATGCATCCTACAGATTATCATGCTTACATAGCTTTCACATTAAACAGGTTAATATTCACTACGATGCCCCAGGGGAGGACGGTACACGCCCAAGTGCATGTAACGCCTCCCTACTGGGTTGGATCGTCCCACTCACCGGTATCTGGGTCGTCGCGCGACCGTCCATCAAGATCTGCAAGACAGGTATTTAATATGGTGAGTAAAATCCACAAATACCTCAAAAAAATACACAAAACATTCTAAAAGTACCCAACACTCAGGCAAACGTACATACAGCCCGTACGCACGTTAGCCCGAGCACCCCGACTCACTCCCGCACTCCCAGCAACCACCCGCACGGCCACCCGCCCCCGGATGCACCGCCGCGCCTCAACCCGCGCCTCAACCCGAGCCCCTGCCCGCATGCCTGGACACGCCGCCGAGCTCCCCGGGTGCACCGCGCGTCCACTGCGCCCCAGCGCAGCAACCCGCGCGCACACCGCACGCCCCGCGCTGGCCCGCGCGCACACCGCATGCCCCGCGCGCCCAGCGCCTCGTCCCGCGCGCACCCCGTGCACACCACCCACTCGACCAGCAGCTCGCCTAGCCCCGGGTGCACCCGTGCACACTGCGCCCCAGCGCAGCGCCCCGCACGCGCACCCGCCCGCTCGCACCTACTGCTCACCTCACCGCGCGCACGCCTGCGCCTCTGCTCAGCGCCCTGCGCGCACGCCCAGCATCCGCGACCCAGCGCCCAGCGCCCAGCACCCGGGACCCTCACCCAGCGCCCACGCGCATGCCCGCGCAACACGCGCCCAGCGCGCCTGGCAGCACGCGCCCAGCGCGCCTGCCAGCCTGCCCGCGCTGCTGCCCGCACTACTTGCCTGCGCACATCACCGAGTGGCCCGAGCACCGCTCGCCTGCACGCCCGGGCACTGCCCGCCTGATGCCCGAGCACCTCCTACGCAGCACGCCTCCCCCTGCACCCCCCGAGAGCTTGCCCGCGCGCGCGCCCGGCAATCTGGTGCGCCTGCCTGCTACGCCGGCTGCCAGCCCTGCTACCCCCCCGGAACAGCCCTGCCAGCCCTGGCATCCTGCCCAGGACTGCCTAACACCCTGCCCGACCACCCAAACTCCTCCCACCGGCCACCAACGGCCACCCACAGCCGCCGACCACCACCCAACCTCAAATCCACCCTCCTAACAAGCATCTAAGCAAGAAAGGAAAGGAAAAAGGGCTTACCAAGGGAAGGAAAGGAAGTTCGGTTGCTCTCCGCGCACCGAAACACTTCCCCAAAGGTCTCCAACGCCGGGATCTCCCTTGGCCCTCGAAATGGCCCAAATCAGGGGAGAAAAGAGGGGGGATGAAGGGGCCAAACTTCTCGGAATTCGAATCCGAGAACACCGGGGCGTAGATCGGGACCCGATCTAGCCTTTCTATGATTTAGGTTTTTAGTTTTGGGCACTCCAAGGGGCTCAAATCAAGGTTTTTGAGAGATGGGGAGAGAGAAAGCTAAGGGAAGAAGATGATGAATAGTGCAAGAACTTTTTAGATCCCACTTATATAAAGTCAAACCACTTGATTAGGCTTAAGCAAGTTCAATTAGGGCTTAAGTGAGGGGTTAAGTGGGATTTGACTTGGGTCAACCCAACCACACAAAAAGACAAAAAGGGTTGACCAAGTCATGGCCCCACTTTGACCAAGTCAACTCTCCCAATGACTTCTCGCTCGGTCAAAACCCGGATACGCCCCGAAACTGCAAAATTCAGAACGTTACCGGAATTCGACGAAATTTTTGTGAGAGGCCTAAAATGACACCAGGACACATAATATGCAGTTATATTTTCAATCGGAGTCCTCTAGCTCAGGACGATAGTTAACAGTCCAAAATTTTAGCGGTTCCGATCGAAAAATGAAAAAACCGAAAACTGCCAGAATGCTCCAATGGTTACCAGAAGGTTAAAAGTGACACATATATAACAATTACTATGGCAAAGTTGTGGATTCTGTGTTGCCGGTTGTTATGGCGAACCAAGAGAATAATTTGACAGTTGACATTGTAGTCTAAAAATGCATAATAGGTAACCATTTTAACACATCAAAATACAAAATTGGACACATGTCATACATCAAAATACAGTAATATATTTCATATGTGGTCATATAAGTGAGTTATGTCAATCATGTCGCTAATTTGCCCTTCATTGCGTAGCCGCTTCTTCGGGAAGGGGTGTCCCATTTTTAGATGATCAATCGCATGACGTATGCCCCTCTATGCTATTGAGTCTGTGATCCCCCTTTCGAGATGTTCAAGATATCGAACCACAATAGTTACACGCTGCAAAAAAAAAGTCATATCAAAACACAACCAACTGTATACCAAGATAATATTAAAGTACTCCAATCTATGGGTCATTACCATTTCAACAACGGAAGAGCTAGCCCCGTGAAAAAATTTCTTGTTCCGTGGGCTTTGAACTATTTTATGACTCATCTTCCCAAGCCATTCGAGGTATTCTGGGCCTGCGTCCCATGGTAGGTGCACCTGGTTCCCCCTTGTCCTTGGACTTAACACCATGTCTTCCCATTGTTCAATTTGTTGACCGTACCATTCGTATCATCATCTTCTTCCACCTCCCCTCTCTCTACCTCAGACTCTCCGGATTCCTCATCCTCTACCTCTCCCTCCTCTTCAACATTAGGAACAGTGGGATTAATTGACTCTTTTGAAAGTCTTTGTGATTTACGTTTTTGAAGAGAAGCAATTTGTGGAGCGTATTTCTTAGGTGCCATTCTGCAAAAAAAGTATTTTGTTACATTTCGTTCAATCAATATGTCATAACCAATGTGTAGACATACTTCAATCATTGATTCAGACCTCAACAACACTAGTATAACCATTAAACGATAATTAAAGAGTTTTAACTTTCATCAAGAATGCACACAAACAAGAACATCGCAATTAGTTCAATAAAAAAGTTATTTGAATGTGTTTTTCAATACAAAGATGGTGTTGGTTTATAAATCCTATTATGTCATAAACTATTATATCAGCATCCATTACTATAGTAAGTATGCTTATTACCTTAATATTGTCTTTGTAGGTCTTCGTATTCTTTGCCTATGCCACCATCCATAATTTGTTCACTCTTTATATATATTTAGTCAAACAGTGGGCGTTGGCTTCCAGTGGCACATAGTCGACTGGCTCGAGAGTACGGGGTTCATATTCTTCTTTGAGAAGAGCTCAAACCCATTTTGACAGTCGATCGGCTAATTGCTATTTCAGCAGAGGGGGCTCATCCTGAGCAGGCGAGACTGTCACCCTGGAGGCGATCATGCAGCACCTCCTGGAGGTGACTTGGTCGTCGCGGATGTCGATTGTCAAACGTTCATCTTTGGTATGGCAGCGCATGACTTGGTGAAGGGTTGATGGAGCACCTTCCATACGGTGGATCCAATCTCGCCCCAGATGGCGTTGTAGGTCGAGGGAGAGTCCACCACGATGAACATGTCAAGGATGTGATCGGCCACGGTGACAGGTAGCGTGACAACCCCGACTAGGATGACTCGCTTCCCGTCAAACCTGACTAATGGTGGGTTCGAACGTTGGATGCTTTAGGAGTCCAAGCCCATCCAATTGAATGTATTGAAGAAGAGGATGTCGACGCTGCTTTCTCCATCGATCATTATTCTTTGAATTTGACTACTGCAGATAAAGAGAGTAATGACCAGTGGATTGGAGTGGGGAAGGAGTACCGTTTCGAGATAGTTCCGATTGAACTAGATTGCATGGATCGTGACGTCGGTTCTCTGATTCGGGTTTGACCACTTGTTTGGCCTAGTTGGTTTGTCTAGCTTGGGCTTGAGCCCTTGTGGTTCAGGGCGGCCGTGTATGGTCGAGATAATCTGAGCTGGTGGGTCCGCCGGTTTTGCATTGGGGACACGACCATCTACACCCTTGGCGCCCGGGGCAACCTGCCATGCCACGTAATGCGCGTGCCTCCTATTGTGTATGAGTGCTTCGACATGCGAGTGAAGGCTGCGGCACTACTCGATGGTGTTACCCACCTCATTATGGAACTCGCACCTCTGGTTTTGATCACGGTTTTCCACAGACGACCGAATTGGGGCCGGTGCTCGGAACAACCCTTTGTCTCTGTTCTCCCTCCATACCTGCCTGATAGGGATGGTGAGGGGTGGACTCTGCGTTGCTTCCCCTAGGTGTCCCCACCCCGCTGGCGGTGCGTTGTCGGTCCTTTTCACCATACTAGGAAGCAGTTGGAAGATCCCCCCTTTGGCGCTGTGGTGATGATCACGGCAGTGGTAGTCTTCCAGCTGGTGAGAGCAACGTCCACTTCCAAGCGAATATATCCGTCGGCTGTGGAGAGGACGTTAGTCATGTCAACGGGGGGTTTTCGGACGAGGGACTCATAAAAGCTTCTCGACACCAGAAGTCTAGAATGAAAGGCCATCGCCGTGGTCTTTGGATCGCAATCATCGACTTTGGTCATCCTAGTGCTAAAGCGTGTGAGATAATCCTTCAACTGTTCACCCTCAGCTTGTTTCATCCCGAACAGGTTCGCGATTTCTATTTTCAGCTTGCAGTGGCAGATGTAATGTCCGATGAACATTTTGCATAATCCACGGAAGCTAGATATGGATCCTGTAGGGAGCTTCCAAAACCATGCGAGGGATTGTCCCCCGAGACTTTGGGGGGAAATCCTTGTAGAGCAGAGCATCGTCTCTCGCCTCGAGGGACATACGTTGCTGGAACAAAAACATATGCTCCATCGGATTTGATTTCCCCTTGTATAGTTTGAACTTCAGGGGGAAAACTTCTCCAGACGTGGCAAGTGGAGGATGCCCGCCGAGAGTGGAGAGAGATGGATCAAGTCCATGGTTTGGAGCGCGAGGTCCGTACCATGTATGACCTCATGATATGGAAGCGTTGGTCCATCGCCTTCATTAGGTATTCTCATAACTCCGAGTCATCCTGACGTGGCTGCTTGGAGTTGGCGACCGCGTTTCACAAACCAGAGGGCTGTTCAACAGGATCAGGATAAGCTGGAGGATCCATTGGGACATGGTTGTCGCTTGCATGTATGGGGTTGTCTCAGTCTGTTGGTAGGGCACCGCAAAGCGGTGGGTCCTGATGCTCGCCTTCTTGCTCTAGAGGGTTGTCGAGCAGGCTGCAGAGTTGACTTGGTCAAAGTGGGGCCATGACTTGGTCAACCCATTTTGTCTTCTTGTGTGGTTGGGTTGACCCAAGTCAAATCCCACTTAACCCCTCACTTAAGCCCTAATTGAACTTGATTAGCCCTAATTAAGTTAGGTTTGACTTATATAAATGAAATCTAAAAAGGTTGCCCACTATTCATCATCTTCTTCCCTTAGCTCTCTCTCTCCCCCTCTCCCTTTTTCTTGGTTTTGAGCCCCTTGGAGGGCTTGAAACTAAAAACCTATAACATAGAAAGGTTAGATCGGGTCCCGATCTACGCCCCGGTGTTCTCGGATTCGAATTCCGAGGAGTTTGGCCCCTTCATCCCCCCTCTTTTCTCCTCTGATTTGGGCCAATTCGAGGGCCAAGGAAGATCTCGGTGTTGGAGGCCTTTGGGGAAAGGTTTCGGTGCGCGAAGAGCTACCGAACATCCTCTCCTTCCCTTGGTAAGCCCTTTTTCCTCTCTTTTCATGCTTAGATGTATGTTAGGAGGGTGGATATGAGGTTGGGTGGTGGTCGGCGGCGGTGGGTGGCCGTCGGAGGGCTGTGGGTGGTGGTCGGAGGCCGTGGGTGGCTGTGGAAGGGAGTTTGGGTGGTCGGGCAGGAGGTTAGGCAGTCCGGGCAGGGTGGGCGGCTGTCCCGGGTGAGTTGGCAGCGGGCGCAGCAGGCGCGCACCAAGTGACCGGGCGCGCGAGTGCGTGCGCGCAGGCGTACGCGCGGCGTGTGCTCGGGTGGTGCAGGGGGCGTGCTGGGCGCGCTGGGTAGGGCTGGCAGGGCTAGGCGTGCGGGGTAGGCTGGCTGGGCTGTGTGCGCTGGCAGGCCGGGCAGGCAGGCTGGGCGCGCAGGCGTGCTGGGCAGGAGGTGCTCGGGCATCAGGCGAGCAGTGCCCGGGCGTGAAGGCGAGCAGTGCTCGGGCCACTCGGCGATGCGCGCAGGCAGGCAACGCGGGCAGCAGCGCGGGCAGGCTGGTAGGCGCGCTGGTCGCGTGCTGCCAGGTGCGCTGGGCGCGTGTTGCGCGGGCGTGCGCGTGGGCGCTGGGTGAGGGTCCCGGGTGCTGGGCGCTGAGCGCTGGGAGCTGGTCGCGGGTGCTGAGCGCTGGGCGCTGGGCACCAAGAGGAGCATGCGCGCGGGGAGATGGGCAGAGGCGCAGGCGTGCGCGCGGTGAGGAGGGCAGTGGGTGCGAGCGGGTGGTGCGCGCGGGGTGCGCCCGGGGCGAGGCGCTGGGCGCGCGGGGCGTGCGGTGTGCTCGCGGGTCAGCGCGGGGCGTGCGGGGTGCGCGCGGGCTGCTGCGGCGGGGTGCAGTGGGCTCGCGGTGCCCCCGGGTGGCTTGGCTGCAGATCCAGGCGTGCGGGCAGGGGCTCGGCGGTGCGCCTGGGTGCACGGGCTGAGGCGCGGCGGCGCATCCGGGGGCGGGTGGCCGTGCGGATGGTTGCCGGGGGTGCGGGAGTGAGTCGGGGTGCTCGGGTTGACGTGCGTACGGGCCGTATGTACGTTTGCCCGAGTGTTGGGTTCTTTTGGTGTATTTTAGAGTATCTTTGATGTATTTATGTATTTTACTCACTGTATAAATGCCTGTCTTGCAGATCTTGACGGACGGTCGCGCGACGACCCGATCTCCGGTGAGTGGGACAATCCAACCCAGTAGGGAGGCGTACTACTCACTTGGGAGTGTATTGCCCTCCCCTGGGGCACCATGGAGTTATATTAACCTGTTGTAAAATATTAATCCATGCTGCATGTTTTAAAATAGTATACATGCTACCCTAGACTTGCATGTTAGGGACTTGCACCCGTAGGATATGTGTAAATCTTGTCCCCCTGTTCTCATGCTAGGAAGCCTTGGCCTATGCATGCGTCCTACTAGTTTATTTATTAAATTAAATGTTAGTGTATGTTAAATTGCATGCCTTAGATAATATTATAGGGAGGAGCCTTGCGAGGTCAACATTGAGACCCGGGTTAGGGTACTCCGTGTTCCTTGTTTGGTTGTCGGGATGCCCTGTATCGGGACCTCATGCTGCCCTCCCAAGGTTTTCTTGTCCCAATAATATTATAAATAATGTTATACCAATTGTATGATTATTAGCATATTTAGTGAATATTATAGGGGAGGGGCCTCGCGAGGACAGCGGTGAGACCCGGGCTAGGGTACTCCGTGTTCCTTGTTTGGTTGTCGGGGTGTCCTATATCGGGAACTCACGCTGCCCTCCCAAGTTTCTTTCCCCCAATGATATTCCAACCTGGTTATTATTATACATGTTCCCCGCATCTTGGTTATGCGCCCTGGAGGAATTCTGAAGAATTCATGACATTAGAGTTGTAGAGATGTGTTGTCGGCGGATCCGAGTGGATCATATGCGTATGGATAGGCTGTTCTGTTTCCCTTCGTTGGATCCGTGTAGAGACTGCCCCAGCGTGATAAGGCCGTCCCTTCCGAGGGCTCCCATTAGTAGGCGCCTCCCGATATTTGTGACGGACTGTGCTGAAGTTGTGGGTGAAAGCCAAGCGGCCTACGGAGTGGAGGAGAGACTATCGGTGGACCAAGGGTGACCAACAGCCTAGTCAGTCCCAAAATCCTATGTCACCCGTTGTAGGGTGAGGGTGAGGGTGTAGTGGGTTGGCGATGAGCGACCCACTGGATTTGTGATTGGATGATTATCAGTCCCAATATCCTATCACCTGTTGAAGGGTGAGGGTGAGGGTGTGGTGGTTCGTCGTTGTAGCGACCGGCTGGGTTATGTTGTTCCTGCCACTTAGAGGCTGGATAAATAATTGAATTGTGGTCAATATTGTCTGTGATGCATGGGTTGTGCTGTTCACTGAGCGTGTGGCTCACCCCTCGCATATTTTTTCCCCAGTTGCCACTGAGCCGGAGCCGGAGCAGCAGGTGGAGCTTTCCGAGGGATTCCTTCAGTAGCGGAGCAGCGCTACGTCCTGCGAGTGCCAGAGGCTATCAGCATCCCTTCTTGGCTGTATGTATTTTATTTCCGTGCTTGAGCACGCGTTTGTATATATTCAGTTGTATTTGTGTATATTGGCTCTCACAAGACAGATGATTGAGTATCGAGTCTGTAGTATGTTTATTTACAGATTCAGTCTTTTGCTTCCGCATTTGGTGTATATATCATGTCAGCCCCTTTGTTGTCTGTGTGTCATTCTAGTTGCTTGTGTATGATATATTATTGACCTCCTGTGTAGATTCTGATATTTTATATACACTTGCCGCGTCCCGGGGACGGCCGCCCTGGGGCGTGACAGGAGGGGATCCTAGATTTTAGGGAATAAATTATGTGTTATTTGAGGGATTTGCAGGATCTGCTGTCATTATCCCTTGATAAATACATATGATTAGTTGGGATCCTGTTAATCAATTGATGATCAAATCCACATCTAGAATATATTATTGTGATATCTGAGAATCAGTTATATGATAGCTACAGATTTAACATATCTGTGTAGATTCAGAAAATCAACAATAGATGATCCTTAATTTAAAAATTGAATTATGAATATACTGACTTAGATTGATGCTCGGTTGTCGGATATAGAGGGGCTAACAGGTTGGATCCACATATGGTGAGGGACATCCAGGTCGTGGGCCCTCATTAATCGGATCATGGGTGACCGGTACGTGGAGCATAGTTGTTGAGTCTAATTTTTGGGCTAGATACAATATTATAATTGTTTTTACAGAAAAAATAATTTTTTTTTGTGTCATATACTATGATAGAACCCTATAAATTATTATAGTGTAGTATATATTGTGATATCATAGTGTATGATGGAGACTGGACTGCATAATAATTAACTTTAACAATTAATAATCCTATCGCATGTGATATATAAAATTTAAGCTATACATAATTTTTTTTTAATCTTAACACAGTAAATATAGCAAAATCAAAATCTAACTATATCAAGGAATATTATGTTCTCAAAATTCTAATTTGCAAAAGAAAATAGAGTGTTGTTACACATTTTTTTTTCACCCGAACTCATATTAATGAGATATATGCTTCGATAATATTTTTTTACTTTTTATATAAATACATTCATATAATTTACTTGTAGATTAAAATTGAAGCTAAAAAATGAATTGTATGTAACACTATCCAAGAAAATATAGAGTTCAAAATGTGTATTGAAAAAAGTAGAAGCGAGTTGGATTCTATCCTCAGTAAATAGTCTCTCTTCACGCACAGGAAACATAACATACTATTACCTTTTCAAATGCCAGGATCAAATAGAATGGCAAACTAAATTGATAATTGAACAGTGTACGGACACATTTGTATTGTATGGAGTAAGAGAAACTCGTAAAAAAAATGAGATCACTCTTAATGGAAGTATTTTTGCCCTATCACTCTCTGTTAGGGTGAGTGATAGGTGATCATCTTATTTGTCTTCAATCTGGATTTTTAGGTAAATAAAAGGAGGAATTTATGGGAAGAAAACGCATGACATTGAAGTTGGGGTGAATATTTTAAACCTCCAAAATACATGCTTGAAATTACAGTGTCCGTGATGCGCTTGTATCCATTGTAGATTCAAACAATGCATGTATGTTAGGACAGTTACAGGTTCTACGAGAAGTGATATAGTAGTCATATTTGTCACTAATTAAATGCTAACAATCCCAATGACCAAAAATGCATAATAATTTATAACACGAAATAGAATTGATTGATGAATGAAACAAATTTAGGGATTTTTAGTTTTAAGTCTCCACAAACCATCATATTTAATGATCGATCCCTTCCTTTTTCGTATTTAGGTTTTAGTCCTCCGATTTAAAGGATAATTCATAGATAGGTCCCTCACAGGGACTAAAAAGTAAATTAAATAATTTATGGATAGGTCTCTCTCAAGGACTAAAAAGGAACTATCATTTAAATCTGATGATTAAAACCTAAATACGAAGAAGGGAGGGATCTATCACTAAATATGATGGTTTATGGGGACTTAAAACTAAAAATCTCAACAAATTTTTACTTGTCCAAACAATGACTCAAATTCATTAAAAGCATAAATTCATCTTTCGCTGTAGGTAACAATAAAATGGGCTAAAGCCTTACAGGGTTATATTTTTGTGTTGTCAGGAAGCCCCATCAGTTGAAAATCTATATTGCAAGAAATCATTCATTTGGCGAAGAATCCAGTGTTTCACAAATAAACCAAATACATCGAGATAAAATATTACAATATTCGAGATTAGATTGATGAAGGAAAGATACTTCCTCAGAATATTGACACACAGAAGCACCGAGCGTATGCTCACGAAACCTATCTCCATAGAAGTTCAAATCAAGCTTGGAATTTATCAATGTTCTCCATTAGTGACAGATTTATGCATCCCCAATCAGGGGATGTTAAGGGTATCATGACAAGGGTTACACATGAGGGCAAGCATTCACTTTCTCAACTTCACGGTGGCTATGCAAAATACAAGCCAAGGTGGAGTTTAGGACTTATGTCTTGCATTCCGTTTTCTAAGTCAAGGAAGAATCGTAGAAGTGAAGTTCTCTATGGTCGATTATAGTTTTCCTCTACAACTGGAAATGCGGATCGAAGGGGGATAGCATCCCCCAAAAAAGATCATGTGTAGTGGCAATACTATAATTATGTATTATGTATAGAGGAATTATGATTATGTATTGATCTATATATACGATTTTTGTGAGTTAAATTTTCTCATACAATTGAGAGATCTCCCTAAGTTTTGAAAAAGAGAGTCAAATTTATAGTTTCATCACACAAGGTTTGTATTTTAGAAATTAAAAAAATTCTCTCTACCCTCTCTGTCGACGTAAACAACCCTTTTAGAATCACATAAATCTCTTATTTGTGGTTATGTGTTTTTTTTTCATTTTCGTACTTTAATTAATGACACTATTTTTTCAACAATATCATTAAGAAAATGATGTCAAAGATACGTTCATTCTCAAATTGCATATATAAATGAAATTTGATCGCGCGTAGCCATAAAACTGATGACAATTTGATTGTTTAACGCGTTTATGACCATAAGATTTCAACACTAAACTTAGAATACAATTAAATTTTAAAACTTTCTTTTATGATTCAATTAATTTGTGTATCTCAAAATTATAAGATCGAACGGTCACGAACGCATTGGACCTAATATCATCTTAATATAGTACGTGATAGACTAGTGAAAATTAAATGACAAATATTAGATTCAGTTATTTTTACAGACCAAAATTCAGACCATATATTTTTAAACAGTAAACATTATTTAATGACATATACGCTTTGATATATATCGCTGTATTTCAGGTTAAGTGACCTCATTTTTTATGAGTGTAAGAAAAAATTTAACGAGGTATATACATCATCTTACGATGTATATATTTTATTAGATTTCTAATGATGTATATAGAACTATATTTTGAACGGTAAAAAAAAACGGAGTATAAGAACGCCCAAATTAAAAAGGAAAGTTTGCATTTATACCCCTGAAAAAATATCCATTTGGCGTTATACCCCGCTTAAAAAGGTAATTGCACGTATACCCCTAGAAAATTTAATTGTTGTGCATGTATGCCCTTCCGTCTGTCACTGTTAATTTTTTTGACCTAACCACGGTTACATATCTAACCATTCCCTGTGAAAAGCCATTTATGCCCTTGGAAAAATTTGCATGTATATCCTTAAGAAACATTTATTTGGCCTTGTATCCCGCTTAAAAAGGTAATTGCACATATACTCCTAAAAAATTTGATCGCAGTGCATGTATGCTCCATGCCATTGTTAATCTATTTGACCTAACCACGGTAATCTATCTAACCATTCATTGTGAAAAGTCCCTTATACCCCTATGACTTCTGTATCTAAAACCCAAAAAAACAAAAACGCCTCCTCTCACATCCTCTAATCCCCAAAAATAAAAATTTAACATATAATTCAATATAAAATAAAATTTATTTAATTCTTTGTTATCTTATATACTATTTTATTATCAAATGGTTATCCACGAAATCAAGAAAAAACTTTAAAAATTAAAATATAATAATAACATAATACTCTCATAATATAAATATATTAAACAATTTAATCAACTTCTGGGTACCAAACAGTGGCATAATTATGATTTATAATAGTGGGGCTAAAATATTGCACTTTATGAATAATGTTTCAGAAAAATAAAAAAAGTCTAAAAACATAAAAACATAAAAGTTTAAATGTGAAAAGCAAAGTACCAAAAATATATGCCCTTAGTCAATTCCAGTCATATTTAACACCATTAACAGAATATTCCATTTTTATTTGACAAAACTTAACTCAAGGATATACGTGCACAATGATTAAATTTTTTAGGGGCATATATGCAATTATTTTTTTAAGCGGGGTATAAAGTCAAATAAATCTTTTTCGAGGGTTATACATGCAATCCCAAATTTTAATTCCCTAATGGTCATAAGGGCATGTCATGTAAGCTAATGTTTTACTTTTATTTGACAGAACTTAACTAAGGGTATTTGTGCACAACGATCAAATTTTTAAGGGTATACATGCAATTACCTTTTTAAGCGGAGTATAACACCAAATAGATGTTTTTTTAGGGGTATACATGCAATTGTCCCTACATCTCAAAGTATCTTCAGGAGAAGATCTCCAGTTGAAATCTTGAACAAATGACTGGACTTTGAAGATGACTGGCTGTCATTTTCTATCATCAAGATGATCGTACACATGTTTTAAGGCCTTGGCATTCGATCACATGTAGACACATAGTTGCATTATTAACAAAAAAGAAGAGGTATTTGTGTAAAATCAACTTGAGGGGGCATTCTGACAATAATAAAACTTTCATGGGTTTTAGTGGAATTCACATTGCAGCTAATAGAAATTAACCTTAGGGTATTTGCATAACACAGTACTGTTTGAACATGAGTAATTTATGCAATAGAGGCCAATCCCTCGCTTGGCGAGGTGGTAAGGATGGCACCTCCCTTTGGGGAAAAACTAGGGTTCAAACCATGTTATCATCCCTCGTGGATGAAATAAAGAAAGAAAAATGCTATACCCAGCCCCGAATGCAGCCCGGCACGCAGTCTCCATCTCAGCAATTCAACGTGGCAGCAATCTTACGTGCCTTTCCTTTGCTTTCTTTATTTTCGGGTGGACGAATTTTGAAATTCAAAACTCTCTTTCCAAACCACTTCTTTCCTCTCTCTCTTATGTTTCTTCTTCTTCTTCTTCTCTCAATGGATCTGCTTCTTCTAGTTCTCTCTCCCTTACATCTTTTTGTTCTCTCTTTTTCTCCAACAAACAATGGGGGATGTATGTTGTTATTTTTTGTATTTTTTTTGTATTGCATGTAGTGTTTTTTTATATGAGAAGATATCAGTTTCATTAATTATGCATGTTCGTGTTAGAAGAAGTGTGGTAAGTAGGTGTGGTGCTTTCTGTGATGGATCTTTTTTTTTGTGGGATACAATATATTCAGTATGTATATTCCTATAAGAAGAATGTCTTTTCCCCTATTTGATGCATTGTTTTATAGTTTCTTTTATGATTTTTTGGGATTCAACCTATACAAAATTTTGCCTTAAAAAAAAAATCTATACAAATTTTTGCCTCAAAATAAAAAAAAACCTATACAAATTTTCCCCTTTTTATCTGATTGTAGTATATTTTAGAGTTTTTGTTTGTAGTTTGTCTTGCATTTTTTGGTAGATTTACATTCAATAGATATAGTATTTGAAAATATATTAGTCATATACACTGTTTGAAAATAAATTAGTATACACTTTAGTAGCATAGTGTATGCACTGCTATGATAGTATATGCTTTATTTCATATAGAAAATAATCTAACATAGCGTATGTATACACTATTATATAAATATAAGTAGTTAATATTATTTTATATTATACTGGATTCTTTGACATGCTGCGAGATTTGATTTGACGGTTGATAAATGGGGTGCGCCGGGTGAACTTCCACGTGTACGAGTAGGACGTCAACCGATGGGATAATAAATGATTGCATCAAATCAACTGTCCGTGGCAGTGAAGTATATGCAAGGCTATCGTAATACATACTTAATTGGTTTCTGAAATTAATATTTTATATAAAAAAATCAAATTTCAAAAACCGAAGATTACTGATTGTCTTTGATTTGAAAACCGAGACTTGAAAATGCACCCTTTTGGTAACACCTATACGCCTATTAAATTGGAAAATGACTCCACTATCCTCCCTAACACAGTATGCACTATGTTAAGGTACTATGCACTAAGGGAAATTTCATCATCTTATTTGTTATTACGTATAAAATCTCATTTTTAGCGCATGCTTCTTCTTACTTCACTTGATTGCTCTTCTGAACCGTCTCTTTCTCTTCAATCCTCTGAATTTACATTTGCAACTTTCAATTCCACTTCTTGCACGAAAAATCACTCCAATGGCTGGAAAGGAGAAGATGGCAGTGGAGGGGGAGGTAAGGATATGCTGCTAATGTAGTATAGACTATGTTTTTCGATATGGGTTTTGGTTTTTTCCTGAAAATATATTGGTTATTTTGTGTGATAGGTCAAACTAAAGCCTGTCAAAGAGGCAGGGAAGCCCCTCCAGTCGCGGTGTAGAACCTTTCGTCTAGTTGATTTCATGCAAGACGTGGGGTTAGAAAATTCTCCACTCCACCTATAGTCCATTCGAGCCACCCCGTTTGGACATTTCATTGATATTCTTGCCGTTGTGCAGGAGAACTGTCTCATTCAGACAGTTTTAAGTTTCTACGACTTGGACCACGACATTTTGGTGGTCCGATGAAAGGAACTTCACTTTTTACCAGAGCATGTCTCCACAATCCTTGGCCTGTCTAGCCGAGGGGCGCCTGCGACCACCGGTAAAAAGTCCCCCACCTCTCCCTTTTATAGGGAGTATTTCACATCTCAAGGCCAAAAGTACCTTGTACGGCCACTCATTGAGAAGCACATGCGTGACCTTATTCGCAAGACAGACGAGAAGTCTGTTAGGGACCAATTGTGCAATCACCAGTTTCATCCCTAGTTGCGTTGATTGTTCCTAAATCAACAGGTATAAATGCACTTTGAGACTCTGATTTGTTATATTTTGAATCATGGTGTATGCTTTCCTATGACAGTGTATACTTTTGTAGTATAGTGTATACTCTGCTGTTATAGTGTGTACCACGTTAACATGGTATATACCTTGTTTAGTTATTATATGCTTTGTTATAATAGTATATATATTTCTAATAAAGTATATACTTTTTAGGCATTTCAAAAGATGGGCAAGGCATCACGACTATCCCAATAAAGACCAGGACTAGAAGGGGTGTTCAACCAAGGGCTAGGATACGAAGGTCATTGTTAAGGGTTACAGGACAGGGGGAACCCTACTGCAGTCCCAAAAATTACATTAAAAAGGACAAAAAAAACAAAGGTAGTCCAAGTTAAAGAAGAAGAGGAAGACCTAGACATGAAGAAGGCCTTGGAGGAATCGAAGGAGGCTAATGCACAAAAGCCTACTTATAAAGAAGTGACAACGGCTCTATTCGATGTAGTAACTCCAGTGAGAAAGACATTGACTTCCCGCGAGTCAAAATCAATGCTTCTTTTTGGCTTGGTGAACTGTTCCGATGTTTTTAACGATAATTACTTCAGTCATGGTGTTTTTTTTATATAAACATGTGTTATTTGTTGATGTATTTAAACAATATCTTTGGTGGTAGTGTTAGTAATGTGAACATGTGTTTTTGATGGTTTATTCCACATTATGTCTTTTTATTGGTGGTTTGAATTGTGTATGTGTGAATTGATAAAATACACAATGTATTAATCATATACTCAATGAAAAGGTATGTAGTGTAATAAAAGAGTATATACTATATTAAATTAGTATATCTTACGTTAAATATGTATACAATGTTATTTAGTATACACTATGATAACATAGTATATACCAAGATAGTACAGTGTATGCTTTGCAATCGAATATTCTGCTACTCTTTGCTCATATTCAGTGTGTGTGTGATGTTACACACTGAATAAATCTCATTAACTAAATACTTATTTCAAAATAAAATAACTGATTGAAATGTTTCTAAAATGAATCCTTCTTATACAAATAACTGATTGGCCATTAACGAATTTAATAATCAATTTACAATTTCACAATTAACTTACTCTGTGCTGAATATTGGGTGACATCTCTGAATATTGGGCTCTCATGCCGGCGCTGGATTGCACCGGTGTCGACTCCTCTATCTCTCTTGAGATAGGGTCCGTTCTTGCCCAAAGGATGGACGGCAGTGCTCCATCTTCTCTCGATGGAGGTAAGTCAGAGGATCCCCCTTCAAGCGACGGAGCGCCGACCTCGGGTCTTCCTTTGTAGGGGCGGTCTGAGGTGGCTCTTCCTTCGTCAGAGGGCTCTCCCTCGTCAGGGGAACAGGCTTCTATAAAGGTTTGCCTCCCAAAAGAGGGGACTATATGCAGGGTCCTCCTCTCCTTTCAAGTTGGGCATGTCTTGACAGGGAAAGGGCGAAATGGAGAGTTCTCTTCCTCAGGAGCTTCACAAGTAAGGCCTGGTTCTATCCCAGTCGGGGGTCGGTCGTCACAGGCCACCTCTGGTGGGCAATTCCATGGGCCCAATGTGGGAGGTCGAATCACTAGTGGTCCTGAAGGAATAAAGTCCCGAATCCCTCTTGTGGGAGGGAAAGCAACGGTGGTTAACATTCCTCAATGGGGGTCTTGCAAGGTAACTACAGCAACCAAGACTATTTTAGCTTCCTCTACAAGAACCTTGGCACAACTGCTTCCGCAACAGATTTTTGAGAAGCACTCTACTGAGCTGGAGCATATCCCACTAGAGGTTGAAGAGGGCGAGATAACTGTCTCTTGCCTATTGGAAGAATCTGAGGAAATGTTAGTGTACTGGAAACACTCCTTGCTATGGTAAGCGCCCATTTTACAAGCCTTTTGTTGATTTCCTAATGTGAACTTGGAAGGCCAAGGGCTCTATGTGTCACGCCCCACGGCTGCCATCCTCGAGACGTGGCAATAGAAATAATATCAGTTATCAATACTTGAGGTCAACAATAACTCTAACATACAACATATGAGGTGGCAAAGCAAAGATAAGTGATAGCTAACTGAAAAGCGGAAGCATAAAAAAATCAATAAGTCTGTAAACCAAAACATTATTACAGACTTGAATACACAATCACTGTCTTGTGAGAGCCAAGTCTAGTCCAATAAAATACATCATGTGCAACACGCATAATTAACAAATACATGACTCTAGGATTGTTGACAGCTTCGCACTCGCCAACCACCGGACGGAATGCTCCACACACAAAGACCATGTCACAGGGAAGCTCCAGCTCTACACCCAACACCGCCCCTGTAAAAGAAACAGTATGCGAGGGGTGAGCTACAAGCTCAATGAGTGACTAGAAACCAAACACTATTACAACAATTTAATGTTAAGGCAATTTCCTTTCAAGGAAAACATGGGTGGAAACCCAATAAATAACAAGGTCACACAGCGGCGTGACCAACCTCACCCTCACTCCCGGAGGGAGACTCTTGGGACTCTTGGGGAGAGGCCATACCGTTTGTCAAAGACACACGGAATTACTAGTTCACACAACACTACTGGATTATCTACATGAAGATAACTGCCCAATGATGTCTCTCAACATCGATACATAACCAGACCCAACCACTATGGGAACGGACGAACAAACGAAAGGGTCACGTAGCGACGTGACTGTCGGTATCCGATTTCGGGGGGTGGGGTCTCCTAAAAGGCGCCTTTCCTTCGGTGCGGCGTGTGTGGGTTCTTTGGGGATTTGGATCCGGTGCGCGCCTTGGCAATCTCGGTCGGATCTTCTCTCGGAAGGGGGGGAGGGGTGTGTAGTTCCTTGCTCAGGCGCTCGATGCTCCTCAGGAGGATTCAGGGGTGGTTGTGATCGCCACCTACTTTCTCAATAAGCAGGAAAAGTTGGGGTTGGATTTGATCACCTTCGTGGGGAGTTTATGGAGTCTCCGCTTTGAGATACGGGCTTGCCACACACAGAGGTGAAAACAGAAATCCTTCTCTGCTTTGAGAACTTAACAAAGGAATGTTTGAAAGACAAGGGTGTAGGTGAGGGTCGGCTAGTGAGAATTAGCTGCCTGAAAGGGGACGTCTAGTTAAGGTTAGCCGCTTGGTACCCAGTTCAATTTGGGAAGAACCAGGGTAATAAATGGGTCAGGGTTTGGCTGAGGTTAAACAAGGTTTAACCTGGGTTTTAGAGAGTGGATTTGGTCAGTGAATTTGTATAGGAATTAGGTTTCTTCCTATCAAAATAAAACTCTCTCTCTCTCTCTCTCTCTCTCTCTCTCAAGGATTTTCAAGTAGGGGGAGGGGGTATGGGCTTGTGAGTGTGGCTTGGGAATGAAATGTATGTATTGATTTGAATTAGGAATGAATTTGAAATGCTTTGGACCCCCTCTATTTATAGTAAAAGAGAAGCAGGGGAATGTCCATTGGACAATAGATAAAAATGGGTAATAAGGTGCTTGATTTGACCCCCCCATTAGATCTTTGTTCCTCTGACATTTTTCAGGAGGGGGGCAGCTAGTTGAAACTAGTCACCCACTGAGGGGCGGCTACTCTCAAGTTGCCGCCCTAATGATGGCCTGCCAAATATCCCATCTCTGACAAGTGGTGGCTTGGGTGGACTACTAGGTTTGAACCGGCCAAGATGGGGAGGCTAAAGGGAAAAAACCACCGCAATCATCAGCATCAAATGCTGCTTTATGTCCCATATAAGGGAAGCGGTTTGAGGTCGGCTGGGGGCGGCTAGTTGGAATTTTTTAAGTGTTGGACTAGGGTTTCCGGTTTTAGTTTCTAAGGAAGTTTTCTATTAGATGTCTAAATGTGGTCATTTCTAAATATTACTTGAAGTATTTTCATTTCTTTGGACGGTCAAAATTGGGGTATCTACAATTGTCCCTCATCAGACAGAGTCTTTGTGCAAAGCAGAAAGACTTCGATCGATGATAAGGAAAGAGACCCCTATTTTGGCTGGCCCAACCTTGAAGAAGTTTAGGTAACATGACAAATACTATTCAGGGAGTTGATTTAGACTGTCAGAAGCTAGGTCTTGACTAGAATTTTCAACTGAAAGGAATGATCCAGGTGGAAGGCGAAAAAAGTAAAGTAGCGAGTGATCCAACCCTCGAACGGGGTTCTTAGCCATCGTGCATAGAGCAGCCCAATATCCATTTTCTTGTACCTACCGTACACGTGCTTGGGTAACTCAGCAAATCAAGGGGATAATGCAGACATAAAGCAAGTAAAAAGTATTTGAGTTGGTGAATTGGATCATCCAAAGGATAGAAAATTCAGGAAAAGAACCAAAACTGAAAAAATTTAAACTTGAATGGTACTAGAAATGTGGTAAAACTTCAAGAAAGTTGTGTTTGATCAAGTAGAATTTGGAAATAAACCAATACATGGTTGTTTGGTTTAGAAAACTTGGAAATAAGTGTGTTTTGAGAAGCTGGCTGAGGGCGGCTACTTCTGTTTAGCCTGCAGGGAGGGGCGGCTAGTTGTGTTTAGCCATCGTGCAGGGGGCGATTACTCGCAGGTAGCCGCCGGCCGACTGGGTCCCTTATAACTGAAAAGGGACCCTCTCTCTCCCGCACATTTTTAAAATGGTTGCTTTTCCCTCACTTCTTCTTCTTCTTCATTTCAAAACATAAAACCTTCATTTTCTTCACCCTCTCTCCTTCCATTTCGACCTAATCCATCTTCTTTTCTTGATATCAAAACCCTAGGTCTTTGGGTTCTCCTTTTTCTTTGAAACCCGAGAAGATGACGAGGTCGAAGGCGATCGCTTCAAGGGGGAAACGACACCGGGTGGCTCATGGAGAGTGTAGCCTGAGCTCTTCATTGTCGGAGAGCGATAGGGTGGAGGAGGAGATCATGGGAGAGGTGATGGGTGTGGCGGAGGTGCCATTGGTGGGCACCGGCGTGGGTGAGGTTGAGGATACGCCTTCGGGGGCTATCCCGGGGATTCCTATGGGTTCTACGGGTGGGGTGATTGGGTATACGCGCAAGTGGAGGCGCGGCGACCGATTAGCGGTGGCCGAGGGCGCAGGTTTGGAGGCTGGAGGAGCGGCCAAGGGTGTGAGATTGGGTGAGGGTGTTCGTGAGGAGATGGCCCGTATTTTAGGTGAGGTGTTTGGTGCAGATGAGGGTGGCCTTTGCGAGGGTGAGGCTAGTATGGCAGGTGAGGAAGAGGCGAGGAGGGCCTTGGGTGTTTATGAGTCTTTGGCATTAGGCGCGGAGGAGACCGAGGATATTGGAGTCGAGGCCGTGAGGGCCAATGACGTAGGCATAGGGGCCACAGAGGCCAGTGCTGATGAGGGGGACTGGAGGCATTGGTGTGGAGGCCGTGGAGGCCATGGCTGAGGAGGAGGGGGATGACGAGGATGAGGGGGACGACGACGGGATGGATGATCCCGACGAGGCTGAGGCGGAGGCTCCTGGAGCCACACGAGCCATGGTGTTCGCCTAATTCCCCTTTGTCTTATTTCAGATTTGGCATGTTGCATTTGAATTATGGGTTTTTATAAGCATATGTTAGTAATTGATGTCTATCTAATATATGGTATGGGTGGAAAGTAGTACAAGTTTCTTGTGAATGAAGGATATGTATATAATAGAAAGGGTTTGATCATGGTGGGATGTGAGGTAAAACAAGCATGTAATTTTTAAAGAAATAAAGCACGTACAAGTTCTTTATCATGTTTGAAATTGTTATGGTGGGGAATGTACTAAAAGGTTTTGTTTTTTAATGGTGGGGGTTTAATATGCTTTCTTTGTTTGTGGGCGGTGCTTATGACTTTTAGCCTAGGTAGTTATGGTGGGTTTTTCATGATATATGGAAGGGGGGACAATTTTTATCATATATGCATATATTTATAATAGGCATAGTGGAAAAAGAAATGAAATGTGAGCATGATATAGAAATTTTGGTCAGACCAACATGTTGAATTTGTATGTTCATGATGTTGTGGCATGTGTTTATGATGATTAGTTTAAGTATGTTTAAAGAGATAGACAATGGTGGGATAAGATGGTATATGATTTAGGGTAAAAGGTGAGTTTACATTTCATGCTTTGATGTTGTAGTTGTTTGATGTTTAACTAAGCATGATTTTAAGTGAATTTCAAAGCATTCTTACCTCCTTAATATTTTTATCAACCTAACCTCTTTCTCCATTTCTTTTCAGCAACCGAACCGCATACGAGCTTTGTGGCATGGGACCAAGAGATGGTATGATGCTCTAAGGCTGGAGGAGAGGAACTTGGTGGATGGAGCAGGTTTTCGCTCCTTCTTTCTGATCGAGCCGTTCCATGTCCATCGACCTCATTTGGAGGCATTAGCGGAGAGGTTGGATCCGAAGAGCTGCACCTTCATCCTTCCCATGGGTGTGGTGATGCCGACGCTCGAGGATCTTGAGCGGATCACAGGCCTTCCATCCTTGGGTGAGGCGGTGATAGTGGCCACTAGTCCTGACTACAAGGCGCTCTTCCGAGAGTTGATCGGTGACTAGGAGTATGTGGAGCGAGAGAGGACGTTGAACCGGATTCCTCTTGGATAGCTATCGAGGCAGTATGACCTCGGCTCCTTCACGCAGTGTCTGAAGGGCGAGGCTGCGGTTAGTTTTGAGAGGAGGAGGCTGATGATCGAGGCAAGAGAGGTTGTTCCATGCCCACAGAGGGCGCGGAATACTACAACAATGTTATCCTTGTTTTCTTTGAATTTTTTTTTTATCTCATCTTGTAATATATATATACACACTCATGAAATTACAATTTTCTTTTTTCTAAATAAAATATTTTTTGCTAATGATTTTTATTATTATCATTATTTTGGTGGGGCTGGGGAGCCTCTGTCTCTTTGAGCTTCCGTGAAAGTGCCGCACAGAATGGATCAGTCTATATATATCTTGCTATCAATGTTTTTCAGGTGCAGGAATAGAGACATGAATTCCATTTCTAGGATTCAATCTCAACCCCAAGCAGAATCATGGTTACTTCCCTTCATCAGTGGTTTGTTCCTAACATTCAATTCTGCGGTGGCTCTCTATCGCAACTGGAACAACCTCTCTTCTCTCAACTTCATTGTCACCGCCTATGGATCGTTCATGTCGCTCATGTGGTGCATCAACGCTTTGGAGAAGGTCCCGAAAGAGGACTCTCAGAAGAAGTGGAGGTACAGAGTGGCTATATGGGTTCTTGCTTCCATACTCAATCTCACCTTCTCATTTAGAATCTCCGTTGTCATGCCATTGATCATGTCAGTCTCTGTTTGGACATTGTCGGTGCTCTCCATCATCGGGACCTTCTATGTGTTCTTTGTCATTGCCGATGAGGCAGTCACTCCTAAATAAATGTTTACGAATACTGGTGTTACACATATTGGTGTGGTGTTTCAAGTTTCAACAAGTTTTAATGAATTGCCTATGTAAACCTTTAAGCATTATAGTGTGTTATATGTAATGTACGTTACTTCTATTATTCAAGTTGAGAGATCAGTCTGAACGTCCTGTTTTTTTTTATTGATAACAAATCACTTTATGTGGCAAACAGAAATATTGGAGTTAGACATACTAAGATCTTAAATCCCATCAAATTCGATCAGGCTCCCATTGGAGACTGACTTGTTGTGATATGACATGTTAAATAATACTTAGCATGTCATATTGGATAGTTTTAATCGCAACAAACCAGATGTAATCCCACCTTTTACTTGATCCCATCCCAAACATGGAGAAATATGTATTCCCCCTGTATATGGATATCTTCTTAACCATTTTACAAAATGTGGAGAACTTCTGTTGCTAAAGACAAAGTTCAGAGTTTAGACCACTCCATCCACATGCATTTCAAACAGAGAGATGGGGCTCTTGGAAAAGACGAACCCCCCTGTTTGGGGTGTGACGTAGGGTTATTCGCCCTTAATAGTTATACTGGGATAGATAAAAATCAATGTTGAATAGGTAAATTTTTATTTGATTGTCTTTTCTGTTATTCTCATTGGAAAACGTAAAATTGATCTTTTTGTTGTTTGGTTCACCTTGAATAAAGTAAGGATAACTGGTAGATAAGAGATGGATAATAGTTTTTGACTTTTTAAATGACAACTATACCCCTGCATAGTATGAGAGATGTGTGTGTAATATGATAGATGTGACAGTTTTTGGAATGTGTGCAGAGAGTGTTGTGTTAGATAAAATTTTTAAAATGACAAATAAGAGTATTTTTATCCATTGGTATGGATAAGTCCTGATAAGCCTTGATAAGTAATTCCACCATTTTCTTATAATAGTTATCAGGCCTTATCATAATTTATCCAGACATAACTATCAAGGTTTATTCTTGTCAAATAAACTTTTTTGAGCTATTTTACTGTATTCTCTCCTATCCATGGCTTATGCTATGCAGACGCGCTTAAGCTTAGGTAGGACAAGCATAGCGGACAGGATGAGATTGGGAAGCGCGTGTGGGGTATAGAACATCAAAGTGCGAGACAACGACTAAAAGACTATCTTGCAATAAATCATGGTGATCCCTCCCCTCCCACTTCCCCTACTCCTACGCAACAAAAGTATCTTTCCAAGGAATGGTGGATGGATACTTTTCAAAGTAAGTGTGACGCTTCAATCAAGCACATGAATATGCTGAACTGAAAGTTGACCTTAAAAGTTGGACGGAAGCCGGGGCAACCCTTCCCTTGTACACGTCCAGTTCCCTTCAATCAGGGACATCTGCTTCTTCCAGTCCCTGGTTTCCGGGGCAACCCGCTACATCACGTTTAGTAGCCTCAATTGTGAGCCAGCCATGAGATTAAGAAAAAAAAAATGGGGCCCTAGGCTAGCTCTGGTAAAAGGGGCCGGTCCCCAAATTCACTTAATGTTTTCTGTTTTTATTGTTATAAAAAAATTAAGTATTTTTAAAAATTTAATTTTCAGTTTTTTAAACAAGTAAGCCTAATAAAAGAGAGCAAACAAAACTAGCAAACAGATACAAAATATGGATAAGTTTTTAAAAATTAAATAAACTAATAAAAGAAACAAAAAAAATGAAAAAAAATAGAAAACAATAACAAAAAGATAAAAATATATAAAATGTGACCCAATACTGTTTCATTCATTGTATATAAATTAAAATTTTAAAATAAATTCTAGAAAATGGATTTTACCCAACAAAATACAAAATCCCCATTAAATAGGAATAAAAAAAACAGAAAATAAGAAAGAAGATAAAAACAAATAAAAAGGATTAACTAACAAACCAAAAATAAATAAAATCTAAAACAAACGTGTAAAATAAGTTTATTCTTTGCAAATAAAATAAAAAATTAAATAAATCCCAATAAAATAGGAACAACTATAAAATAAAGAAAAGAATTTAAAATTAAAATAAAAATTAAATACAAAATAAAATAAAATCCCAATAAAATAGGGATAAATAACATATTTTTTAGTTTTGGGGCCCTTCGAATGTGAGGCTCTAGGCAACCGCCTTGATCACCGATGCATAGGGTCGGCCCTGCCTCAAATCCAGTCCCTAGATGATGTTTTTATACAACGAGACGAGACGTACGGGGTTCAGAAGACATTCCGGTGGACCTGCATCAAGATCAATCTGAACAAACAAAGAAAGAGATGAGTCAAGGGATGAAGAGGTACCCCCTCTTTAGTGAGGAGACTTGAGTTCGACTTTTGTCACTTGTTGATAGGGGAAGATTTGACAAAAAAAAAAAATTACCCACTAAAAAAAAAAATTGAATTCAAATAAATTGAACATATCATGTGACGTGTTGGGTACTGTACATCTAGAATATGTGGAAAATAATGACCATACATATTAGACAAGAGGCTGCTGAATGTCTTACTACTTGTAAATTTCACATGCACATGTGTACACATTTTTCCTAAATTTCTCAATTTCTCAAACATTTTTTTAACTAACTCATGGTTGAGGAACTGAATTTTTTAATTGCTCAAGTGTCACAATTGATTTATGTGGCAATAAACTGATGAACTTCATGACAGTCCAGATTATTCTTGTAGTAAGGCAGTCTTATATTTGTGTAGGGCAAAATTTTTTTTTTTTTTTTTGTAAACCATGGTTAATTAATCAATGGGAGGTTTTAAATTACCAAGAAAACATGTTGATACTGATATTAGCTCCATCAATACATAAAATATTGTGAGACTGAGGGTTTCACGCCAAGGCGCACGTAGAGGAATGGTCATTACAGTGGTTGTAGGCCGTCGTTTTCCACCGTGTTGTCCTCGTTTCATTGACCTTCTTTCTTTCATCTTGTCTTCTTGACACAAGAGATTTCCTATCTACATAAGAGATTTCTTATTTATGTCAATTTTAATTTAATTTGGGACCCGCTAAACAGTAATTAATTATGAATGTTAGGAAGACTTCCAACGAATATCCCCATGTTCGTAGATTTTCTTTAATGTTATATTTCATGTAAGGTAATGATAGATGTACCTTAATAATATAAAATATATATTATTCACAAAAAATATAAAATTTTCTTGTTTCATCTAATAAAGCATAATTTTTTTTATTGAAATATTGGGAATCATCTTGTTACTGTAGATAATGAGGGCATCCACCAATCCACAATCTTCCAAGAAATTTCTTAAGAGCTATTCGGAATCCCATTTGGGCGGGTTTTATTTTTGCAAAACAAAAAATAAGCATACACATTTTCTGTCACGCACCAGGAACAGCCGTCCCCAAGGGGTGACACATGGACAATACCAAGTATATCATAATCAAAATAAATCACAAAGAATAAAGGATTGAAGCATAATAGACGACAGCCATCCCCACCACCTGAACCAAAACGAAAACAGTTGACCTCCCTACGTTTTCAAAGGCGTGTTGTGGAAGTCATTTGACAGCCCTAAAGTCAAACATATGTATTAGAGGATGACAACAGGCCAGTCGAGCTAGAGAGTCACGGGCAACAGTAGACCCATCAAACAGAATAATAGATAGCTTGTGGTCTGAAAATCATTCAACAACCCTGAAGTCAAACATATATATTGACAAACGACAACAGGTCAGTCGACCTTGGGGGTCACAGGCGACAGGAGACCCGTCAAACAAACCAACAGGCAGCCTTTGTTCTGAAAGTCATTCGACAACCCTAAAATCGAACATATGTATTGGGGATGACAACAAGTCAGTCTACCTGGGGAGTCATGGGCGACAGGCGACCTGTCGAACAAACTAACAGGCAGCCTGCATTCTAGATGGCGTTCGACAACCCTGAGGTCGAACATTCATACTAGAGGAAGACAATAGGTCTGTCGACCTAGGGGATCTCTGGCCACAGAAGATCCATCGAACTTTTACAATGTAGTAATCTATGTTTTAACTATGAAGTCACAGAATCATATTGATGAACAAAATAAAATACTTTCAATTTGTGGGTCCCGAAGGCATGACCAATGACAACACTCGACAATCTAAAATAGCGATTAATAGTTCCTATTACAAAGATGAACCTAATGATCAGAACGAAACAAATACACAAGCTAAGAGACAAGTTAAAACCGATGCTCTTACAACGTGATATACAAAACTATCACATTTTTGCATGATGATTGGATCCTCACATACATCAGTTGAACAAGAGGATTCATAAAAAAAGCTTCATGTTTCAAATTCATTTTAAACATTTCTTCATCAATCATTCGCATCTTAATTGACTGTTCACACACATTTTAAACAAAGCATTCATTACAATTATTTACTTTTGCACACATTTTTAACAACCTCGGCCAATAGTGACCATTTACACACATTTTAAACAAGGAATTCCTTAGAAACATGAAGCCATTTTGGGCCATTCAAAACCAAATCAATGCCATATTCTTGGGATTTGGTCTCCCCTCTAACAAAATAAGACAAGTACTAATTGACACATGAGCCGATTTAAAAGTGATAATAAGGGTGTTCTAAAGTCATTCGTGCCGATCATATCTTTACTTCGATCGTCGTTCCACCCTTGGTGCGTCAGGAAGTGGTGTGACATTCTCCAAGTATTGAAGCACATCTGGATGCTGGATTGTGCAGAAGAAATAGTTGTCCTCCTATCTAGTAACGGCTGGAGATGTTTTCTCACATTTGCCTTAAGCTATAAATAAACAAGTTCCATATCAAAAGAAGGAATTCATATACTTAATTACACTAAAATAGCAATAATCCAACAGTATACCATATGAACATCTGTAGAGACCACTTGAGTCAATTTCTTGTTTAGGGGCTATCCTACATAAAGAGGATTGAAAATCTACAATCAACTATATAACAAATGATTGTAAACAATCAATACATTCTATAAGAGTATACAATAGGTGAACAAGGTGAGACAACATGTGATCGGTAAATTCAAGTCTTTTAGGAGCACCAATTCCATTATCATGTTAATCTTCGATCAAAGTTGATTAATTATTAAGATAAATCAAAATTCAATATTCTAAGAGTAATGACCTATGAATATGATGATATAATCATTCTAAGTGATGGCAATTGAAATGCTTTTATCAAGAACAATGATTCCCCATCTTAGACATGAATTATCACTCTATTCATTCACTCTATTAAATTAAGTAACCCTATGGTTTTCATTAACAACAAAATGCAAGAGTTGTCAACAATATATATATATATATATATATATATATATATATATATATAGAGAGAGAGAGAGAGGTGATTGCCTGCGGACGAACGACAGGTGCGGACTGAATATCCACTGTTCGATTGGGGTCCATCGAATCTTACGGTGGAGATTAATCAACTAAAAAAAAATCAACCGGATGCACCCGGTGAGTGAGAGAGACCCAATCGAGGGAAAAAAAAAAAAAAACACTGCATCCCTCTCTGTCCCCTTCCCTGAAACCCTCCTCCCTGCACTGCTACAGATCCAAAACCAAAAAAAATATAAAAAAAACCTCTCTCGATTGCACTCTGTTTCCCTCTCTCATCTCCTCGGGCTCTCCCCGCGGCCCCTCCTCCGTCTCCCCCAGCGGCTCCTCGAAAAACCAGATCGAAAACCGTTTGATCTCTCCATCGACTGCTCTGCTCTCCCCTCTCGTCTCCATTGAACCCCCCTCCGGCGCCCCTGCCACTCCGCCTTGCGGCCACCACCGACAGCGACCCCCTCGGCCACCACAACCGTCTGCGACCACCCTCCAACCTCGGCCACCACCACCTGCTTCGACCCCGCTGTAATTTGTTTTTGTTTTTTTTTTTTTTGGGTAAATGATCTCTTTAGGTATGTATTTCTTTGGGGTTAATGATGCTTTTGAGTGTTCACCAAAGCTTTTAGATTTTTTTCCAAGATTTGTAAGTTATTTATTTTGTGTATTCAAATCTAGGGTTTTAATTTTTTTTTCATAAGATCTAGGGTTTTATTTTTAGGTTAATTTTATTTTTAGAATCACTTTTATAGCTAAGGTTTTTATTTTCAGATTTATTTTAGATCTAGTCTTTATAAACGGCTCAATCTATTAGTTGTACTAGCAGTTTTTAGAACCAAGTAAGAAATGTTTGAATCGGTTAATTTTTTGACATCTTTTTACATATGATTGGTTTTTAATAGTCTGAAATATTTTCATAACTCTTTTTAACGTGGTCATACCAAAATATAAATAAAATCAATAGATGAGAACATGTGCAATAGAGTCTTAGACAACATTGAGTATGTGAGTCCCTCCAAAGCTTTTCTATTATCTTCCCAAAATCCTATGTTCCTCCTGATATCAACAATGCATAAAAGACTAGCCTATTCAATCATAGCATATCTATTCATCTTGCTTGAATAGTTTAAAATATCTGGAAAAAAATTTGTTTTCATTTTTGATATGCAATAGATTCAACCATTGCTTCAATCATTACAAGAAGTAAAACCATTTAAAGTATTGGATTACACACATCAAATTTTACATCAACCATTACAAGAAGTTCTACATTGGAACCTTGCACATGTGGACCACTTCCAGAATCACCTTCTTCTAAACCTGAAACAGAGAACAAAAGAGAGTGAATAATTTGTAAGGATAGATGATTCAAATAATTTCATAGACACACTGCAAGTTATTCCCACAACCCCATTTCATGGAGCTTCATTTCATACATATGGAGGTAGAAAGGATATTCCTAAATATAAATATCCTTGTGAGTAATTCCTAAACATATGTTTATTTAAGATCATTACTGAGTAGGATCTAATAGCTCAGTCACCAATCACCAAGCATAAAAAGAGAGCCCAGAAGAAAACAGTTCAGCTCAAATCATACAAGCCTGGAAGAAAAAAAGAATGCTCAATATTTCATAGTAGAAAACAAGAGAGTATGAACAAAGAAATTTTTTTTTAATGGAACTTTGACCAATCTCAACAATACATGTCCCTGAACAGAAACATAACTCAACTAGAGAGCAAAAGCTATACAAAAGCTCTGAATACAAAGAAAAATTACAACATCCATTTTCACTTTACACTTACATCCTTTTTTTATTATTTTAAATGTACACTTTATGGATTAAAACATCCATTTTCACAAAAATTACATGTTCATTTGGCAAAACATATATTGAATTAGATAAATTAGATTTCACATTAGATTTTACACAATAATAATCAGTGTAATGACGACCAACAATGAACCCACCCAACCATGATAACCCTGTTTTAAATGGTTGTAAGATATGATTATCCATATTTAAATGTCTTAAGCCTAAGTACAAAAACAAATCGGTAGAAATTCCTTCTCATCCCTTATTCAGAATAAATAGAATAAATCTATGTAATTCGTAATAAATGGCTAGACACAAAAAAATGCAATTTATAATATTCACCAATGGGGAAGCAGTGAAGCCATTAAGGGGATCAATACCAAGTTAGAGAAATCTGCATATACTGTTTCCTATGCATACATTATGACTTTGTGTTCCAAATTACCAAGGTGCGGATTGAATATACATATAATCTAATCAATCTCAAAAAATAGAAACCAAAACCCTAGATTTCAAAATAAAGACATATAAAGACAACATTATTATTTCAAAACCTTAGATTTCAAAACCCTAGAAAAAAAATGTCAAGAAAGTTCTTAAAACCCTAGATTTTTGAGAGAGAGAGAGAGAGAGAGAGAGAAGGGTTCGTACCTCACGATCTGAGGGGGTGCCGCAGTGGTTGCCGCGGGGGGGCCGCAGGTGGAGACGAAGGAGGGGCCGCAGGGGGGCCGTGTGGGGAGACGGAGGAGGAGCCGCTGGGGGAGACGGAGGAGGGACCGCAGGGAGAGCCCGAGGAGATGAGAGAGGGAAACAGAGTGCAATTGAGAGAGGTTTTTTTTTTTTTTTTTTTTGATAGATTTTGACTTCGATTTTGACTTAGATCTGGTTCTTCGAGGGTTTTGGATCTGATTTAGCAGTGTAGGGAGGAGGGTTTCAGGGAAGGGGAGAGAGAGGGATGCAGTGTTTTTTTTTTTTCCCCTCGATTGGGTCTCTCTCACTCACCGGGTGCATCCGGTTGAGTTTTTTTTAGTGGATTAATCTCCACCGTAAGATTCGATGGACCCCAATCGGACGGCGGATATTCAGTCCGCACCTGCCGTTCGTCCGCAGGCAATCACCTCTCTCTATATATATATATATATATTGAACACTAAATACAATCCAGTCCAATCCAAAAATAACCTTAACTTTCTATAGAAACCATAGTTTTCTATCCCAAACCACATATATATATATATACACACACACACACACACATAAGTTCTTTGAAAAACATTAACCTCACCAATCCATTCGACAGTCTCCCTGTCGAGCGTTATAGAAAAAAATCGACAATGTCCCTGTCAACCCATGTTTAAAAACTTCGACAGTCGTTTTGTCGACAGATTTTAAAAACATTCAACAGTGGATATGTTAATCTGGGATATGTATGTCGACACTGGGTCTGTCAAACGGAAACATAAAAAATGAAATACATCACATTTGTTTCTCTATCACCTGCTATCCCTTGTGTCATGCATAGGGACCCTTACTTGCCAATATATCTCATGCTTGTATGACCTTGTTCATGCATGCTCCCACCTAGTTTGGCCATGTACCTAGTTCATACATGTATGCATGAGTATAAAGCATGACTTAGATAATATCTTGTAGTTTTACTACCATGTTAGTATTGATTTCATGATTAATTTCATGTGTAGTATTATACATGTTGTATGCTTTATTTATATGGTTAAGCCATGAGCCATGCCTAATGGTATTATGCAAGTGTGTGAACTATTTTCGCTTTACACTAAGCATTGGCATGCTCGAATTAATTGTCTACCCCCCATCTGTGCTATGCGCCCTGGAGGGAATTCATGAGAATTCGATACCCTATCGGCATTTGATAACCGGTGTTGGAGGATCCATGAGGATCATTTTTGCGAGTGTCGAATGTTTCTCCCCTTAGTAGGCTCCGAGTTGAAGTTGTCCGGTGTTGAAGCTGTCCTGTGTGGTGCCGCCACTTGTAGGTACTACCGATACCCGTTGATATACCCATATGGTAGATGTACTGATTGTGGAAGGCCGCCAGGTAGAGGCTACCTGGGAGAGGGCTACCGCATGACGAAGGGTGTAAAGCAGACGAATTTTTCCCTATAGTCCCATGTCACCCTTAGGGGTGAGGGTGAGGGCGTGGTGTGGTCATGTTGATACGTGACTCACCAATTGTTGTTTATTTCCCATCCTGGTTGGGGCTTAAATTGCATTGATGTGTTAGTATGTGTTGTGATGCATGGATTGTACCATTCACTGAGTGTGTGGCTCACCCCTTGCATGTTGTTTCTCGTGTTGGTGCACAGTTTGACCCGAAGGAGGAGCTCCCCTAGACGCAGTATCGGCAATGGTTGCAGCGTCAGTGTTTTTGAGTCTTGCGAGTGAGAGGCCAACAGCATCCTCCCCTTTGTATGTATTTGATACTCGTGCTTGTGCACAGTGTGTATATTGATATCTTTTTGTTATATATTGTGACGCCCCAGGGCGGCCGTCCCTGAGACGTGGCAATAATAAAATATCAGCTATCAATACATGAGGTCAATAAAGACTCCAACAACAACACAGAAGGTGGCAAAGCAAGGATAATGATAACTGACTGAAAAGCGGAAGCATAATATATAAACAATGTCTGTAAATCAAAAACATTATTACAGACTCGAATACACAATCACTGTCCTGTGAGAGCCAAGTCTAGACCAAAGAAAATACAACATGTGCCACATGCACGATTTACAAAACATACAATGACTCTAGGACTGCTGACAACCTCGCACTCGCCACCCACCGGAAGAACGCTCCAAGCCCATAAGACCACGCCACAGGGAAACTCCAACTCCATGCCCAACACTGCCCCTGAAAAGAAACAGTATGCGAGGGGTGAGCTACAAGCTCAGTGAGTGGCTGAAAACCAATCACCATACAACAGTTCAATACATAAACAATTTCCTTTCAAGGAAAACATGGGTGGAAACCCATGGATAACAGGGTCACGCGGCAGTGCGACCAACCTCACCCTCACCCTCACCCTCACTCCCGAAGGGAGACTCTTGGGACTTTTGAGGAGAGACCATACCGTTGGTCGAGGAGACCGGGGATTACTGGTCTACAACACTACTGGATCATCTACATCGAGTTAACCGCCCAACGATGTCTTTCAACATCGATACACAACCGGACCCAACAACTATGGGAACGGACGAACAACGAATGGGTCACGCGGCGATGTGTCTTCACCTCATTCTCACCCTCACCCCCCAGAGGTTACATAGGACTTTTGAAAGAGACTTAGACTGCTCTACACCCTTGGTCCACCGGTAGCGCTTTCCCCATGTAGCCTCTACCTGGTATACTCCCACGATCAGTACGCTTCCGAATGCATCGGTGGTACCTACGGATGGGAGCCCTCTGTCAGGACAGCTGTAATCGCCGGGGAGTCCCTACATCGGATCCAACGAAGGGGAGAACGATCCCACGCTCGCAATATCATTCGTTAACCCTCTCCCGGGTAGCCTCTACCTGGTATACTCTCACGATCAGTACGCTCCCGAATGCATCGGTGGTACCTACGGATGGGAGCCCTCTGTCAGGACAGCTACAACCCGGGCCCCCTCAACACGGACGACACTGGGAGTAAACATTCCATGTTCGCAAAGCGAACCCAATGGAAAACAACTACTCTCGATAATCACTTATCGAGATATCGAATACTACTGTACTGCCACACCGTTGCGTCGCTCAGGCACAAAGGGGTGACACGCCCCAACTACCAGCTTAACAAACCGTTTGGTGAATTTTGAACATTCAATTTTGAACATCCAATTGCATTCTCATACTTTCCCCTTGAAGATATTTGGAAACCAATAAGACGGTTCAATTCTAGTTGGTATTCAAAGTTTGGTGCCTGGTTAGAGTATATCATATCAAAGGATGTTGTATTTTGCTTGTATTGCTACTTATTCAGAAAAGAGCAAGGAAATAATGAAAAGTTTGTGAATATAAGATTCTCAAATTAGAAGAAGAAAGAAAAACTTAAAGAACACGTTGGAGGATGCAATAGTGCTCATAATGATGAAGCCTATATGAAGTGTAGAAATTTATTAAATCAAAAGTTAACATATTGAAAGAGTTATTTCAAATCACAGTGAGCAATCACAAGTGCAATATAGAACTCGTATGGAGGCTTCAATTAAAGTCATTCGGTTACTTTTGAAACAAGGTTTGGCTTTCTGTGGTTATGATGAATCGAATTAATGCCTCAAATAACCAAAAGAAATTCCTTGAAACTGTACATTTTTTTGCTAAAAATAATGAAAATGTTAATAATTTTTGTATTGAATAATGCTCTAGACAACATGAAATTGATTGCACCAAAAATTCAGAAGGATATTGTGAGTGCTTGTGCGATTGAAACTGTTAATGTTATCATAAATGATACTGGAAATTCCTCTTTGGCATTTTGCTTGACGAAGCTCATGTTATATCAATTACAGAGCAAATGGTCGTTGCAGTTCATTATGTAGATAAAAGAGGAATGGTGCTTGAGCGTGTTATAGGATTTGTCCATGTAAATCAAATTACATCTGTTTCACTTAAGAAAGCTATTGATGAATTGTTTTCCAAACATGGGTTAAGCATAACAAGATTGCGTGGTCAAGGTTATGATGGTGTTAGTAACATGCAGAGTGAATTCAATGGTCTCAAAGCACTCATATTGAATGAGAATAAGCATGCATTTTTTGTCCTTTGTTTTGCACATCAATTACAATTAACTCTTGTTGCCGTTGAAAAAATTTATAGGCCTATCTCTAAATTCTTTGACTTGTTGAATAATATTGTTACACTTGTTGGATCTTCATGCAAACGCAAAGATGCTCTTCACGAAAAACAGATTGCTAAAATTTTTGAAGCAATGAATAGTGGTGAACTTTCAACTAGACAAGGACTCAATCAAGAAACTAGCCTTAAAAGGCCTGGTGATACACATTGGGGCTCACACTATGACACATTATTTAAGCTTTATTGGTATGTTTTCTGTTGTTATAGAAGTACTTAATCTCTTCGATGAAGATGGATGGTTCTATTAACAAAGAGTCAGGGCAAAAAGTTTAAAGGAGTTTATGCAGACTTTTGATTTTGTATTCAATTTACATATGAAGAGAAAATATTATTGACCACAAATGCTTCATCAAAGGCATTGCAACAAAAGAATCAAGATATTGTAAATGCTATGTCACTAGTCAAAATATGCAAATGAACATTTCAAGAATTAAGAGATGATGGATGGGATTCTCTCATTGTAGAAGTATCTCCATTTGGTGAGAAGCATGATATTATAGTGCCTAATATGGATGATAAATTTGTATCACATGGACGATCACAACGTGGAGAAATAGTTAAAAATTTACATCACTATTGTGTAGAAATATTTTACACCGTTATTGATATGCAATTACAAGAGCTTGAGAATCGTTTTACTAAAGGGAATACAGATTTGCTTCTTTGTATGGCATCTTTGAGTCTAGTAAATTCATTTTTAGCATTTGATAAACAAAAATTGGTTCGTCTTGTTCAATTTTTTGAAATCGATTTCTCAGTGATAGATATTTTAGCTCTTGACAATGAACTTGATATTTATATCATGGATATGCACTCGGACAATGATTTTTCAGGATTGGAGGGGATTGGTGACCTTGCGGCAAAGATGGTTGAGACAAAAAGACATATAGTGTACCCATTAATATATTTGCTTATCACTCTCACATTGATCCTTCCAGTTGCCACTGCTTCAATTGAGAGAGCATTTTCAGCAATGAATACTATGAAGAATAGACTTCGCTCACGAATGGGAGATGAATAGTTGAGTGATTCTTTCATCACTTATATTAAAAGAGATATTTTTAATAGTATTGATACATAGACAACCGTTCAACGTTTTCAAAACATTAAGAGTCGTCGAGGACAATTGCCTTAAACATGTATGCCATTAATCTTTGTAAATTATTTTTTGTGAATGTTTTACTTAAAAATTGTTTTATAATAATGAAACAACAATAATGAAACAATGCTTATTTGTAGAGTTAGCTGTATTTTGAATAACTAACCAGATTTTTAGTTGACTTTAAGGGGATTTACTAATTTTACAAAAAAATTTACAATTTTCATTAGTTTCCAATGAGCTAAATTTTTTTTTTTTTTTTAATCATTGGTGAGTATAGGATAACAGAAGAATTTTTAGAAAAAGGCATGAGCATTTCTGTCATCAAAAGGTCTAAATCAGATTTTTTATATTTTGTATGGACTTATTTGAATTATTTATTAGAGTAATTTAACTCAGAGACTAATTTCATTAACCATAAATACATTTTGGAAGCCTGTGATATTTTTTCAATTTTACAGAAACTAAAATCGATTTAACTAACTTTTTAGAGAGTTATATGATATATTAATTTTTTCTAAAAATTTAATTAGTTATATATTTCAATGCAATAAATGCTGGGGCTCACTATATATATATATATATATATATATATATATATATATATATATATATATATATATATATCTTGATAAGTAAGTGCAAGGGGCAATAAAATGGACTAATGGACTAAGTAGACCACAACACTTTTAAAAAAGGGTGTCGATATCCGCACTCCGAGTTACAAGAAATCCACCATTTTTAAATTTTTTTTTTAATGTACTGTAACAGTAAACGGAAACCCACACCGAGGTCGGCATTCCCTCTGATGACGGTGGTGAATGATGGTCGCCAGAGGTTCTGGCGAGTGTATCAACCCATGTAGGCATTCCCTCTGCCGACAGTGTTGAAGTGTGGTCGCCCGAAGGCCTGGCAAGCTAAAGTAAGAGAGAATAAATTCACATTTTTACAAATTTCAAACCAAATAGACAAATTTCACATTTAAACACATATAACAGAGAGACATAACAACATTTAAAACACATCAAAATATGATGTTAACATTTATAACACATTAAAATACGATGTTAGCATTCCATAACGAATCATTCATATGACTACACTACAAAATACATGTTCAAATTGTTTTTATGTTTATTTTTATTTTTTTGAAAAAATGGGTAATTGTTGTTATTGGATAAGTTATTTATTTTTATATATAAAAAAATCAATATAGTCATATGAATGGTTGTGGAATTTGAACATGTATTTTGTTGTGTAGTCACGTGAACTTGGTTATGGAATGCGAACGTCATATTTTGATGTGTTTTAAATCCTGCTATGGTTGTTTGTTATATGTGTTTAAATGTGAAATTTGAATATTTGGTTTGAAATTTGTAAAAATATAAATTTATTCTTTTACTTTAACTCGTCGAGCCTTCGGATGACCACACTTCAACACCGTCGCTAAAAGGAATGCCGATCTGGATTGGTATACTCACCAGAACATCTGACGACCATCATTCACCATTGTCGTCAGAGAAAATATCGTCTCTTGATGAATTTCTGTTTACTATTACAATACATAATTTATTTATTTATTTTTTTAAACGGTGGATTTCTAGTTACTCGGGTACGGATCTCGGCGCCTTTCAAAAAAATTGTAGTTTAAGACTCGGAATGTGCCTTGAAAATCCCGCTTCTTTCCGAGTTTAAAATGTCAAATCAATCGATTGAGATTTTTCATGATGAATTTGGTGTACCAAACTCAACTACTACGCGGAAAGTTCCCTCGTACCCTACCAAACCTACCACTCAACCTATCTTATTAGTTTTCCAAATCTATCATCATTAAGCAAGCTATGGGTGTAAACATATCAATTTTAAAGTGAAAGCAAAAGAATAAGGAATCTGTCTGAACTCACACCGTAGCCTCCTATTTTATGATACTCAGATTAGTTTTGCCCATATGAACGCGAGCTACCGCTGTCAGTCTCACACTTTATTCCTTGATGCATGAGATCATTCTCCCTCACACATTTTTAAAATAAAAAAATAGTCTCCTTGATCATTACTTTATTTTTCGCTCACCAAATCACTCAAACTATAGACACCCTTTATCTTCGTGCAGGCTGTCATCCCCCAGAAATCACGCAGTGAAGAGAGGACCAATTGTCTATTCATACTACACTCCACTGCACCGACTGCCATATCCGTGCAATAGCAGGACACTCACATAAAAGATGGAACATCGTTTTCCACGTCCCGTGGCACAGAACGCAGTCCGGTTCTTTTATTTCAAACCAAAAAATTGTTGAATTTTTAAATGTGTTAAGAGTATCTTTAATGGATAGGTTAATTAACATGTTATTTTTAACTTGTTACATAACATATAAAAATATTACTCCAATGAAGACGTTAAAGAGGAGCTAAATGTGGACGTCACTTGTAAGATGTTATATTTTAAGCTAACTGTGCTTAGTATTTTAGTTAGCTAAATATGGATCCCTTACCTGATTTTTCTAATTAAAGAATTTAAAAAAAAAAAATATTTAGGAGTTAAATGGATAGAGAGTTGGGTCCACTATTATTTTGACTAGTTTATTTAACTAGTCTATTGGAGCAATAAAAACTCATTAAATAAGGATGTAGTAAATGAGGGTGTAGTTGAAGTATAAAGTGTTGATCTAATACTTTAACATCTTGATTAGCTAACATATCAATTAAAGATGTGCCCGTTTACGTTTAGTTATTTTACAAGGTTTTTTTTCCCTTTTTATATATTTTGAAAGTTGTATAAAATAATTAGAAAATGTTTAATTAAATTAAGACAAATATAGTATTACGTATGAATATCAGATGGACCTAAGTGATGTTGGGATGAACACTTAATTGACAGAGTCAATAATCATATGATTAATACTAAATATTAACCAATTATGTGAGCTTTCCCTTTAATATCTTAAATGTTTGTTAAGACCTGATCGACTTGGTTATATTAATTAGTTTCTAATGCTTTACTTACATCAACTTGTGGTTTTTTAAAGTGTGGTAACTTAAAGAAAATGCCATGATAATTTGTGATGGAAGCACAGTTGTACTTTCAAATAAGAATACGTGCTTTCAAATAAGGGGAAAACGCTTAAAAGATGTTCTGTAGAGTTGAAAAAAGAGGATTAAACATAGTCTAATCTACCAACCGACAGCCATTCACAATCAGGTTAGAATACTTTTAAGAAAAAAGTGGCATCAACATTTCATCATTTTAAAGTTTGTTTTATGCTAAGTGTTCTTGTTGTGTATTTTAAAATACTCTTATTATTTTTTAATCTATCTCTCTCCAATATTTTTCTAGGTCAATATATCTACTTGAAAATTTTCTGATTTTCCTCATTTTAATATATGAACCGACAACCAATCACAATCAGGCTAAAATAATTATTTCTTTTTAAACTTCCTACTTTGACATGAATTTTCTTCTTAACTATTGAATGGTATATTTATCAATTATCAATTAATCATATACTTTTATAAGACATATTGTGTTCGTGTATGTATAATGGCTTCATTATCTTCACTTTTTCAATCCCAAACTTTTATAACATTGATCGCTGATAAAAACACATGTATGAAAAAAATTTCTAAAAGGATTTCATCTTCAACTTCAAATAGCACAATTATCATGGTGTCACGTACTAATGATATTGTTCAAAAGATCAGGGGCAGATCCAGGACAATATTTTGGGGTGGGCTACATAGCCTATATTAAATATTTATAGAGAAAAAATTTTGTTCTTATATTTAATAGCCTATATTAAATATTTATATGGAAGTTTTTTGTTCTTATATTTGATGTAATTATTTATATATCAAATAATGTGATATTCAAAAGACATATACATATGAAGAAAAGGGAAAAAAAAATAATGTAATTAAAGTTGAGTATTTTGATTTTGTAAGAATTGATAGAAAAATAGGGAGAGTTGCTATAAAAATAAGAAGAGTTGTTTTATTAATATAAATTTTCTTTATTGTTCAATTGACAATAATCTTAAGATAATGTTTGAATTTTAAAATTTAGAATTGTTAAAATTTATAATAAAATTAGGCTGCATTTGCTTGCACGATTGCAAAAGTACTGATTTTAGGCAAAAGCTAGGTTTAATTCTACTTTGCAAGAAGTTGTCTATCCATAGTTCCTGAAAAACTCAGGTTTTATACACTTTTTCACAAAAAAAAATGTATGCAGCTTTTGACCCTATTTTTTTTTGTTTGAAAACGTATTTTGGAAAAACAGTTTCCTGCAAACTCAAAAACTACCTAAACCCGTTTCAAAACTGGCCAGAGTTCGATTTGGTTTGTTAGGTTGAGATCCAGTTTATTATGAAATAATTTGATTTGTTATTAATTTATTAGGTTGATATCTAATTTGTTAGAAATATATTTTATGTATAAAATGCCATTTATATAAAATAAAATATAAATATCAAAATATCATAACATGTATCATCAAATATAAAAAAAAAAATTACAAAATCTGGCCCAGCCAACTCGTATGTCAGCCCCTGCAAAAGATGAAACCCCTTCGAAAAGGCTCGTGTTGATTTCAATTTAGATGAACTTATACATGATCCAGGGTTAAGATTAATGATTTCATATTACAACGTTAATGATCAGGACAGTTGGAAGGGCATATTAGCAAAATAGTCCTTTTCAGTCTCCACTGTATATGTAAGTCTTGCATCTCAATATCGCACAATCTGTGTTCCTTGCATGTTAATTTAATTTGTTGCCCAGGTATTGTGCGCACTTCCACACTATGCCACAAGAGTCATGCTTCCCTCCAAGTGTCTAATTCAAAATTTGAAAATGAATCTAACTACCAAAAACAAGGTGGAAAAAAATTAAATCAAAACACACGTTGTTGTTACTTGACGGGGAAATTGCATCTAGAACATATTAGACAAAAGTAAATTGTCGGGGAAATTGCATCATTTGGGCGTTGTTACGCCTAGATCTATTTTCAGCCTCAATTTCAGTTCTATATGTATCGGTAGAAAATTAATGACGTATATGTTTACGTTAACAAGGCATATGCTCTGAAATTTTTTTTTTTACATTTTCTATAAATGCATCCATGCAATTTATTGGAGTATGTGCTTCATTTTTTATAAAAACATGTACCTCATTAGATGAGATATACTATTTTCAAAAATTTCGAAACACGTGTAGACTGGAATTGAGACTGGAATTGAAGTTGGACGTAACATTATCCCACTTGAATGGACTTCTTGTAAATTTATGAATGTTAATAGTCAGGAAACTAGGTCTAGAATCAGTTGAATGGAAAAATATTAGATATGTGATGGAGATTGATGTAGTATAAAAAATTTTAATTTTCAACTAAATTTACTGTACAAGGAATTGAATTTTGTTTTCATTGTGCACGTATCACATTAGATTTATACTGCTCAATATAACCTTACCTTCAATCTTGCCAGGTATCCCAATTGTAACGTTTTACCTTGAGTTTGACTTTGTACAACATCATACCTATTTTATCATTTTTTATATATAAAAAAAACTTCCAACTGTTAATAAAAACTAAAAACCTCAGACCTCATCCGAAGCGTGCATTTTGTTGTTTATCATTTGCATAGAGATTAGCCAGTCCATTAAATTAATTATTATATGGATGACTTTTATAAGTAATGTAAAATTTGTAGAAGTAAACCCATTGATTTGATGTTCAAATTTAATGCCGGTGATCTAACCCCATACATCATTGCTTACATCGTAATATAAAAAAGTGTTTACTTGAAATAAGTTTATATATTTATATGATATGTAGTGGACATAAACATTTTTTTAAAAAAAGTCAAATTTAACACAGTTCTTTTTATTAATAATCAGTTGTTTGGGTGTTAGTTGCAATTTTCACTTGGGTGAGAAATCAATATTTTAGAAAATTTTCTTAAAATTTAACAATCTGGATGAATTTGTCAATACTTTTGACAGTTTTTTAGGTTTGAAAATCAAATTTTGAAATCTTCGTTGTATTTTTTCTGTGAATGCTATTGTGGAGGGGAATTTATCATCATTTTTAAGGTGTATAGGTGCCTCAAAAATTACTCAGATAAGAAGTAACAAAATATGGTGGACCTTCTATTCCAATTAAAGTCCTAGATGGATCCAAATGTTATTCTATGTGACAAGTTATGGTTCATTAAAAGTAAACGCCGTAATGAAAGAGTGATGTAATTTAAGGATGCATTAGTCCATTCCAACAAAACATGTATTTATCAACGTCCTAATTACAAGATGCAGAACAAGTTTGTGGACTTTAGGAAAGAAACTTCTGTCCAAAGGGGTGATATGTCATGGTAACACTGTGGAAACTCACTTCGAGATGGCACACCTTCTACCAATCCTTCATGCCAGTACCCAATAAGAAGTATTCCCGAAGCCCAAGTAATGCACTCCTGAAGAGGTTCACACAGCAGCACAAGGCACACATGCCATTGACAAACTCTGGAACCTATCACACCCTCGCTAATAAAACTCAGTTTGTAACAATCTTATTGATCTCAGCAGTACTTTATCAACTGCCACTATAGTCAGGTTGTCTCTTCGGCCTTCATATACTCCAGCAAGAATAACTAAGATAGGCATAATGTTCCAAGCTTACATAACAAGATATTGTCTGTTTTGCCCCTGAGTGAGATCACAACTTTAAAATGCATCTTGATTTATAAGAGTTATGCTAACATATAAGCAAACTATCTTCCTCTATTAGACAATGTGAGACTAAACCCATAGTGTGGGGGCCCATCTCACTCTTATCCAATCCATGGGCCTTTAGGATTGTGGGCCTCTTGTCTATCCTTGCTCATCTTCCAATCAACAGGTCATGCGTCACAATCATCCCTCCTAATGGGCCGCACATTCTTATTCACTATTGTGTAATGGATAGGCTTTGGTATCAGTCATAGTGTCCAAGCCCACACAACAAGATGTATGTTTTATCTTTTAATGGGCTCACGTCTATAAAATATGATTTGGTGTGTAAGAGTTATACTCACATACAAGCACAGACTATCTATTCTTATTAGGCGATGTGAGACTAAATCTATGGAAAAGGAATCCCCTCATTGGAGAAGTCCATCCTCCCAGGTCCTTTGTTAGAAAGGGCATTGAGAAAAGAAGGAATAAAATAGTTCAAACCATTCCAACTGCACTCCTAATCTTTGTGAGATCTCGATGTTTTTTTTATGAAGATCAGGATGGCTACACTTCCTGTGATGGAAAACCCATAGAGCAGTGTGTCCAAACTCCCAAAGGAGAGTCAAAATTAAGGCCTTTTGGAGTGTGCATACAGGGAGTCTTTCGTATACTTGGATCATCCACTTCATGATCATGAAGCCTAACAGTAAGCAAGTCTACGATCAGGGGCTATTAAAAGTTCACACTTCATAACCGAACTCAATTGATATTTTACAAATATGAGTGTGTATTTGTACAATCATAGGAGTCTGCCTTGCACTGGGACCAACCCATCCATAAAGCCCGAATTTTTTACAGCCTTGGCCAAAAGACTCCTGAAGTCCACTACATTAGACAAATTCTTCTAGTAAGCTTCCTTATTATGCATTGATGTATCTTGGGTTAGTGCTTGGTGGTGGACGCACCTAAGTCTATGCTTCTTCATGCGCAGGGCACCAACCTCTCTTAATAAAGTATAGCAATTACGAACTGAGTTTTGGTTAAATCGGTAAAAACCTCCCACCTTTGTGAAAGATGTCAAGGGATCAAATCCTATGAAACATCATTCTTAAAAAAAAATACAATGTAGCAATTGTCCGTTCTAAGTTGCATGGAGCAATCACTAGCTCCTCATATCATACTTTAGCACCAGTTTTAATTGGGTTGCATGGGGTACCATCTTGTGTCAAATGGTCGCACCGATTTTCATCGGGTCATGTGGAACACCGCCTCAAGTCAAATGAAAGCACAGATTTTCACCGGGTTGCGCAGGGCACCACTCCTTGTAAAATGGTATTCTCGGGTTACGCAGGGAATTACCCCTTGTCAAATGATAGTACTAGTCCGCCCCAGTCATGTGGGGAATCATTCCTGATGGGAGTGCGTTCTCAGGCATACTCATATCAAAGTACCTTTTTAGATAGCTTCTTTTAAGAGTGCATTCTCAAGCATCCTCGTATCATAGTAACTGTTTAGGTAGCTTCCTACAATAGCTCATTCTCAAACATCCTTATATCGAAGTATCTTTTTTTAGGTAGCTTCTTGCAAAACTATCTCTTCTCAAGCATCCTCATATTGAAGTGCCTTTTGAGGTAATTTCGTGAAGGACTACATTATTGTAAATACCCCAATTTTGACCGTCTAAAAAAAAGAAAGTTATCTCAAGTAATATTCAAAATGATCCACTTTTGGACCATATAAGAAACTACATAAGGAAATTAGAGGGAGCAAAGAAGAAAGAAGACCTGGCCGAACACTTAGAAAAATTAAGAGGCCAGAACCTAGGCGGCTACTTCAAACCAGCTGCCCCTCCCTGACGGCTCAATTGAACATGCTGTTCCCCAACCGCTTCCCTTAGATGGGACATAAAGTTGACATTAAATGCTAATCATTTAGGCGGTTTGTTTCTCTTAGCCGCCTATCTTTGATGGCTCAATCCAAGTGACTGCCCTATTCCACCGTTTGTCAAAGATGGGACGTATGACAGGTCATGATGCAAGGTGGGTTGTTAAACCCAACCGCCCGAGCCCGACAGCTCAATCCAAGTAGCCGTCCCCCTCTTGGACTAAGTTTTAGAAAACAAAGATCTAATGGAGAGTCTAATCAACTACCCTATTACCTAAATTGATCTATTGTCCAGAGGTAACTCCCTTGCATCATTTTTACTATAAATAGAGGGGTTTAAAATCTTTTACACAATAAAGGATCCTTGAATTCCACATATTACACTCACTTGATCATCCCACTCCTGAGAGAGAGAGAGAGGAGAGAGAGAGAGAGAGGAAGAAACCTATTTCCCACCAACATCCACTCTTTGTAAACCCTCTCTAAAATCCTGGTTAAACCCCTTTTAAACCTAGGCAAACCAAACCAATTCTACACCCTGGTGCTGTCCAAATTGAGAAGATCCAAAACCCAGGTACCAAGTGGCTAGTCTAAACTAGCCATCAGACCCAAGCAAGCTAGGTTAGAGTAACCGGCACCCTCTGACATTTTAACAGCCCATTTTCAAATTCTTGTCTAGTAGAAAGAATTCCCCGTTTTAACCTCTGTGTGCGGCCGGCCGTAGCTTAGAAAGGAGAACCCACCCAATTTCCTCAGGAAGGCGATCAACAGAAACACCAATTTTTCTTGCTTTTTAAGAAAACATGTGGCAATCACAACAACCACGTCTTTTTTGAGAAGCTGTCGAGCAACTCAGAAACGACTCTCTAAGCGGTGATCTGATTCATCGCGACACGAACCAGAACCAGGCTTTCAAAAGAACCCCAAATTCCAATATTGACAATTCTTAGGAGTCCTCATATTGAAGTACCTTTTTAGGTAGCTTCTTGGAAGAGTGACTTCTTGGGCGTCATCATATCGAAGTACCTTAATTTTCATGTAATTTCTTGGGAGTGCCTTCTCAGACATCCACACATTAAAGTTCATATTCAAGTAGATTTTTACAGGAGTACCTTCTTAGGGAGCGTTTGGTTTCATGATTTGTAAAGAAGCTTTCAACAAAAAACTCATTTTCATCTTCAATAGGTATAATTAAAACTATCAACGGGTATTAATAGATTTCCTCTTGACGGCCCAAATCCCACATTGTTCTTGTTCATGACTTGAGGATCATTTCCATTTTCCTTTTGTGTCTCCTTTCCGATTTGTATATATTTTTTAGTAAAATATGTGTTAATTGATTCATATGCTGTTTTTCATGTACTTCTATAACAAGTAATCTAGCTACCATGTAACCTTTGTAAATAAATCAGTTTTATATATCAGCGATAATGAAAATGAATGGGATTCCACTATGGAGTACAGTTAGTTGTACTATTTTTATTGGATTGTAAATAAATAAGTCTTCAGATTTGGGTAAAATAGAATGATAGTTAATGTTTTTACAGAGCTTATTATTGAAAAAAATAACTCTCCAAACTAAAAAGAGCTGTTGGTTATCCCTCTGATACCCCTTGGTGCTTTGAAAAACACTACACCACTCTCACCATAAGATTCAAAAGAAAGAACACACAAACTTTAGAGAACTTTTCTTTTTTATTGATTTATTTAAATTGAAAATAACACAACCCCTTCACATCCTTTTATAAGGTGTTGTGAGAAAAATAAAAAAATCTAGAAAATCTAAAAAGTCAAATCTTGTAATGAAGTCCAATAATATAACATTAAAACATTTCTAAAAGTAGCCCATATATATTCATATATATCCTTAATTACTCACTAATTAATATAGGTCATTTATTGACTTCGTAAATAAGAATAAAATCAATATGATTTATTCTCTTAATTATTTGATATCAAGTCAGATATTTTGTTTTTATTACCTTTCTTATTTGATGGTGGTGAGATCTTTCACCTTTTTTTATTTGATATTTCCAATAAGAACCTTAATTCTCGTAAACAATCATTCACTCCATATAACATATAAATCTTTTAGTTTCAATTGGACACATATTTTCTTTTCACATAATTTCTTGTGTGTAAAAGTAACATGAAAATCAATTGCAAGATGCATGGAACAATCAAACACTGCGTCTTCCCCGGGACCAACAACGTAACGTATATTACTTGATTTTTTGGAAAGAAAGTGCAAAAACAATTCCGTGTACCATATCCTATCTCGATCGGGAGATGGTTTTGGGCTTGCCCAGATAGGAAGGTAAAAATAACATTGATAGTTATTATATCATGTCCAATAACATGTCTCTCCTTGATATTAATTGATAGCATGTTCACTATTTTCACTAATAGTAGTCAACCAAAGACACCATTAGGTGCAAATTTTTTGAGTTCTGCTACACTCAGTTTTATTCTCAGTTCAAAACACAGACCTATATACCTCATTACGGACTCATTAAAGTATATACTTCGTTAGATGATGTATATACCTTATTAAAAATTTTCTTACACTTATGGAAAATGGATTCATTTAACTCGAAATGGAGCAACATGTACTTTTCATTAAAGCATATACCTTATTAGATGATGTCTACTATTTTAAAAAAAATGAAAACACTTAAGGTCTGAGTTTTGGATGGTAAATGTGACTGAGTGTATCATTTTTCAAATTTTTTTCATGGGAAGATGACATGAATCTGATCAAGAATGTGAGTAGTAAAATCTGGATGCTTCAAAACAATGATCAGTAGAGGCAGTCAGTAGAGTATTACACACCCATGACTATGGTATTGCATGCCATGACTTGAAGACATTGAGGATAGAATTGCTATAGTTGAAGCTATAAAGGAGTTGTTCATGATGACCAAACAAATGGATCAAAGGTTAACTTTGTTAAAGCAGCTACTATTACAAAAAAAAGGTCAAAGATCACGGCTAAAAACCATGATCAAAAGAATTAGATCACAATTTGTAAACCGTGATCGGTATTAATTGGTGACCGTGATCTTATGTTGGAAAACGATTACATTTTTAAGCTACTCTGTTGTCACGCCCCAGGGCGGCCAACCCCGGAACGCGGCAAATGTATATATCATATCAGAAACCTACACAGGAGGTCAACAATATATATCATACACAATAAACAGAATGACACACAACGACAAGAAGCTGACATGATATATACACCTAATGCGGAAGCAAAAGACTGAATCTGTGAATAAACATTCTACAGACTCGATACACAATCATACGTCCTGTGAGAGCCAATATACACAAATATATAACTGAACATATACAAACGTGCTCAGCACGAAAATACAATACATACAGCCAAGGAAAGGGATGCTGATAGCCTCTGGTACTCGCGGACGTAGCGCTGCTCCGCTACTGAAGAAATCCCTCGGAAAGCTCCAACTGCTGCTCCGGCTCCAGCTCCAGCTCAGTGGCAACTGGGGAAAAACATATGCGAGGGGTGAGCCACACGCTCAGTGAATGGCACAACCCATGCATCACAGACAATATTGACCACAACATATTAATCCAGCCATTCATCCCGCCTCAAAGGGGCAGGAACAACATAACCATTTATCCAATCCAGATCATACCCTCACCCTTACCCCTCAACAGGGGACTCAGGATTTTGGGACTAACTATCATCAATAAACAAGACCAGCGGGTCGCTCATCGACAACCCACTACACCCTCACCCTCACCTTTCCAAAGGTGACATAGGATTTTGGGACTGATAAACATTCATAAACAAAACCAGTGGGTCGCTCATCGACAACCCACTACACCCTCACCCTCACCCTACCACGGGTGACATAGGATTTTGGGACTGACTAGGCTGTTGGTCACCCTTGGTCCACCGATAGTCTCTCCTCACTCCGCGGTTGTTTGGCCACTCCCATGTTCAGCACAGTCCTTCATCAAACCAGGAGGCGCCTACTAGTGGGAGCCCCTGCACGGGACAACCTGTCTAACGCCGAGGTAGTCTCTAAAGGATCCAACGCAGGGCAACAGAACAGCCTATCCATCGCATATGATCCACTCGGATCCGCCGACAACGCATCTCTCCAACTCAAATGTCATGAACTCTTCAGAGTTCCTCCAGCGCGCATAACCAAGATGCGGGGAAACAGTACAATCAAAAGCAGTGTTGGAATACCACTGGGGGAAAGAAACTCGGGAGGGCGGCGTGAGTTCCCGATACAGGGTACCCCGACAACCAAACAAGGAACACGGAGTACCCTAACACGGGTCTCACCGCTGTCCTCGCAAGGTCCCTCCCCTATAATATTCACTACTCATGCTAATAATCATACCAAACATACAACTCTAACGTTCTGAATTCCTCAGAACCCACCAGGGCGCATAACTACGATGCGGGGAACATGCATAAGGTTATATCATAGTGAAATATTCTTGGGGGAAAGCAACTCGGGAGGGCAGCGTGAGTTCCCGTTATAGGACGCTCCGACAACCAAACAAGGAACACGGTGTACCCTAACCCGGGTCTCACCGCTGTCCTCGCAAGGCCCCTCCCCTAAAATAATCACTATAACATGCAATTCAACAGATACTAGTATTTAATTTAATAAATAAAACTAGTAGGACACATGCATAGGCCGGGTTTCCTAGCATGTAAACAGGGGACATGCTGCATGGCTCATACGCATATCCTAAGGGTGCAAGTCCCTAACATGCAAAGACTAGGGAAGCATGCATTCTACACATAAATTATACAATCATGGATACATATTATTGCAGGTTAATATTCATCCAAGACGCCCCAGGAGAGGTCGGTATACGCCCAAGTGCGTATAACACCTCTCGACTGGGTTGGATTGTCCCACTCACCAGTATCTGGGTCGACGCGCGACCGTCTGTCGAGATCTGCAAGACAGATATTATTTGGTAAGTATTAATCCACAATTATCATTAAATACATAACACACACAACCAAACATCCAACACTTCCCCAACAACTACCCGCGGCCTCGGCAACCACCCGCACGGCCCCCGGCAACCACCCGCACGGTCGGCCACCGCCCGGACGCGCCACCGCGGGCCCCGCACGCCTCGCGCCGGTCCGCGAGCACCCCGCGCGCCCCCGCACGCAGTGCCCCGCCTCGCGCGCACCCCGCGCGCACCTCCGCCACCTCGCCGCACCTCGCGCGCACCTCGCACGCACCTCGCCGCACCTCGCCGCGCTTCGCGCGCACCACCGCGGCCTCACCGCGCCCTCCGCGCACCGCCACGCCTCGCCGCGGCCTCCGCGCACCGCCACGGCCTCGCCGCCGCCTCCGCACACGCCGTCCGCACCCTCAGCCACGGCTCGCGCACGCCACGGCCTCGCGCACGCCATCCGCACCCTCAGCCACGGCCTCGCGCACGCCGTCCGCGCACCCGCGCGACTGCTCCACGCGCACCAGCCGCCCAGCTCGGCCTCTGCTCGCCCAGCACCAGCCCCTGCTCGCCCAGCCCAGCCCCTGCTCGCCCAGGCCGACCAGCACCCTGCACCAGGCCCGCACGCCCTCGCGCGCACGCCGCGCGTACGCGCGCCCGCGCACGCACGCGCGCCTGCCCGCGCGCACCCGACCTGGCGCCGCCTGGCTGCTGCTGCTGCTGCTGCTTGGCCCGGACGACCTGCCGCAGCCCGAGCGCCACCACCACTGCCCGAGACCACCCAAACCACCTTCCAACCACCCCCGACCGCCCTCCGACGACCCCCACAGCCTCCGACCACCCCCAAACACAAAAACCCCTCCCTAGCATTCATCTAAGCAAGAAAAAGGAGGGAAAGAAGGCTTACCGAGGGGAGGGAGCGAAGTCCGGACGCTCTCCACGCGCCGAAACCCTTCCCAAAAGCCTTCTCACGCCCCGATCTAGCTCCACCACCAATATGGGCCAAAACAGAGGAGAGAGAGGGGAGGTCGGGGAGGCTAAAGTCGTCGGAATTCGGATTTGAAGACACCGGTGTGTAGATCGGGACCCGATCTACACTTCCCGTGCTTTGGGTTTTCGATTTCGAGGGGTCTAGGGGGCTTGAACGGAAGAAAAACGGAGGAGGGGAGAGAGAAATCTCGACGGGAGAGACGATGAATAGTGACGAGGTGATTTTTGATTTCTTTTAAGTAGAGCACGACTTAAAAACCCGGATACGCCCCGGAACTGGAAAATTTTTGCAAACGATGCCGGAATTCAATGAAATTTTCGTGGGAGGTCAGAAATGGCACCAGGACACCAAATATGCAGTCAGATTTCCAATCGGAGTCCTCTAGCTCAGACGATAGCTAACAGTCTGAAATTATGCGGTTCCGATCGAAAACCCTAAAAATTTTAAAAACCGCCAGGGCGCTCTAACGGTTACCAACAGGTTAAAAGTGACACATATATAACATTATTCCCCCCTTAGGAAATTTTGTCCCCAAAATTCGCCAAAAACATCTAGGAGGGGAAAGATGCGGATACGCGTCGAACCTGGCCTCCATGAGCTCCCAAGTGTCCTTAACACCGGAACGGTGCTGCCATCGCACCTCGACCAACTGGACGGTCTTGGTGCAGAGCCTCCTCACGCGGCGGTCCATGATCACAATCTACTGCTCCACGAATGACTGTCCGGCTCAGAGACGACGGCTCGAACGGGATGACGTGAGCAGGATCGCGGACACACCCTTACCCACTGCGAACCCACCACTCCAAGACGGAGAGGTAAGAATTGGCGCTAAGGTGAGCCTCCGAGTAAACTCCAGGAAGCTCTCCTCGCAAGAAGGGGACCACACGAACCGGATATCCCTCCGAGTAAGGCGGGTAAAAGGAACAGCTATCTTCGAGAATCCTCGTCAAACCGCCTGCAATAACCGCCAAACTCCGGAAGCTCCGAATCCATGCGGGGCTCGACGGTCTACGCCAATTCGACATAGCAAGCGTCTTACCCGGGTCCACAGATATGCCTTCACCAGAAATCCCTCAGCCCAAAAGGCCTTAACCTCTACCCAAAACTCGCACTTGATCTTCCATCTATCTGATGCTTCCATGGTATCCCTTGACTGGGAAAAGAAACCTCGGGAAAGCAGCATGAAATCCCGATATAGGATACCCCGACAACCAAACAAGGAACACGAAGTATCCTAGTCCGGGTTTCAACGCCGACCTCACAACGCCCCTTAATCCAGAAAGGAACACTAGAAGAAGACATCATTATTAAAGAACATTACCAATCTCACCGGATCATCTACATCTAGATAATCATCCACTGATATCCTTCAGCATCCATCTCAAGACCGGACCCAACCTCTATGGGAACGGTCGAACCACGACCGAGTCACGAGGCGACGCGTCTTTGTCTCATCCACACCCTCACTCCCATCAGGAGACATATTGGGACTTTGGGAGAGACTTAGACTGTTCTCTACCCCTGGTCCACCGGTAGCCTCTCCTCCACACCGTAGGCCGCCTGGTCCGCTCCCACAATTCAGCACCGTCCGAAACCAAATCAGGAGGTGCCTACTGAGGGGAGCCCTCTGTCAGGAAGGCCTCTCTAACGCTGAGGAGTCCCTACTCGGGTCCAACGAAGGGGAGAACGACACCATACTCGCGTCATCATCCATTACAGGACCGAACCCAACATCATCGGGAATGGTCGAATAAACCATTTGGTCACGAGCGACCCGTCTTCGCCTCATCCACACCCTCACTCCCGAAAGGAGACATTTTGGGACTTTGGGAGAGACTTAGACTGCTCTCTACCCCTGGTCCACCGGTAGCCTCTCCCCGCTCCGTAGCTCGCCTGGTCCTCTGACCGGGAGCCTGTCTAACGCCGGGGCTGTACTACGCGGATCCAACTAAGGGGAGAGCGATTCCACGCTCGCGACACCATTCAATAACCTCTTACCGGTAGCCCCTACCTAGCATACTCCCAAATTCAGTACTCCTCCGATTGCATCGGCGGTACCTACTGATGGGAACTCACTGCCAGGACAGCTAAAACCCGGCTTCCTTAACCCAACCAACCGCTCTTGACACTCACTCATCCAGATACCCCACACACTTGCATAATAACCACCAATTACACACACAACTATCCTTATACTAGAAAGCTGGGAACACAAGATGATACCTCGAACCATGACACCCGAAGGCTGCGCCTCCTCGGCCGTAAGCGCTGCAACTCTGCCTTGAACCAACCGCGGCTGAGGAACAGGAGCACGCCTCGCCGGCTGCATTGAGCTGCTGCTGCTGCTGGCGCGGAAGCTGCTGCTGCAAGAACGGCGGCTGCTGAGGTGGCACTCGGGGTCGGTCAGCATCTGGGCAATTGTATCTGATATGCCCGATGCGCTGACAATGAAAACAGCGCCGCTTCTCCGGCTGCCAGGACTGGATGGGCACTGCTGCAATGGGCGCCGGATCCCATACTGGCACCGCATCTGCTGGAGGAGAGGAAGCCGCTAACTGATCGAAGCGGGGCCTCTTCCTCTTGCGCTGCCCCTGGTCCTGACTCCCGGAAGGACCCTGATCTGTAGAAGGGATCGGAGCCCGCACTTGAATCCCGAGGTCTCTCTCGACGGTCTTCGCCCGAGACACTACGTCGGAGTACCTCGTGAAAGCGTGGGCAGTGACATGCACCCGGATAGCGCTGCTGAGACCCAGCTCGAATCGCCGGCACCTCGTGACCTCATCCGTCACCAAGGCTGGAGCAAATCTGGACAGACTCGTGAAGCGCGCAGAGTAGTCAGCGACGGACATGGTGCCCTGAGTCAGCTGCTCGAACTCCCGCTCCACTAGCTGTCGCGTCGAGAACGGAAAGTACTCATCCAAGAAGTACCTCCGGAATCCCGCCCAAGAAAGCTGCTCCACTCCCTCTGGAATGTCCACCACTCGGGTAGCCCACCACTCGGCGGCATCACCCTTCAGCATGAAGGTGGCCAGGCGACTCGCTGGCGATCGGTGCAAAGCATAGCCGCGAAGATCACATCCACCTCCCTCAACCAACGCTCTGGCGCAAGAGGATCTGCCGACTGCCCATGAAACTCGGGAGGATGGAGCTTTAGAAAGGCGTTGAGGCCGCTCTGCTGCACCGCGCTGCCGCCTCTAGCTCCTCCTCCCTTTCCAGGGGATCCTCAACTCCAACTGCCGGAACTGCCACAGGAACTGGGGGTACATCGGGTACCACAGGCGGATCTACCACCAAGGGGACCGGCGGAACTGCCTCGCGGGTCGCCCTCAGCTCCTGAATCTCTCTAGCCTGCTCTGCAGCATCCTCGTCTGTGTCTCCGCCAAATCTGCCAACCGAGCGAAAGCACGCTCCCAAGCAGGTGGCTCCTGCGTCAAGGGCTCTCCGGTAGCATCCTCGTCTCTGGTAGGTCCGGAAACCTCCAAAGACCGAGAGGGACCTCGTCCGCGCCGTCCTCTGCGAGGAGGCATATCAGCACCCTAAGAAAACCAGACACTAGGATCAGAATACTCATCTCGAAATCCTAGGACTCATCTCTACGAAAGGAAGACTATTGGCTCTGACAGGACCAGGCTCTGATACCAACTTTTGTCACGCCCCAGGGCGGCCAACCCCGGAACGCGGCAAATGTATACATATCATATCAGAAACCTACACAGGAGGTCAACAATATATATCATACACAATAAACAGAATGACACACAATGACAAGAAGCTGACATGATATATACACCAAATGCGGAAGCAAAAGACTGAATCTGTGAATAAACATTCTACAGACTCGATACTCAATCATACGTCCTGTGAGAGCCAATATACACAAATATATAACTGAACATATACAAACGTGCTCAGCACGAAAATACAATACATACAGCCAAGGAGAGGGATGCTGATAGCCTCTGGTACTCGCGGACGTAGCGCTGCTCCGCTACTGAAGAAATCCCTCGGAAAGCTCCAACTGCTGCTCCGGCTCCAGCTCCAGCTCAGTGGCAACTGGGGAAAAACATATGCGAGGGGTGAGCCACACGCTCAGTGAACGGCACAACCCATGCATCACAGACAATATTGACCACAACATATTAATCCAGCCATTCATCCCGCCTCAAAGGGGCAGGAACAACATAACCATTTATCCAATCCAGATCATACCCTCACCCTTACCCCTCAACAGGGGACTCAGGATTTTGGGACTAACTATCATCAATAAACAAGACCAGCGGGTCGCTTATCGCCTACCCACTACACCCTCACCCTCACCTTTCCAAAGGTGACATAGGATTTTGGGACTGATAAACATTCATAAACAAAACCAGTGGGTCGCTCATCGACAACCCACTACACCCTCACCCTCACCCTACCACGGGTGACATAGGATTTTGGGACTGACTAGGCTGTTGGTCACCCTTGGTCCACCGATAGTCTCTCCTCACTCCGCGGTTGTTTGGCCACTCCCATGTTCAGCACAGTCCTTCATCAAACCAGGAGGCGCCTACTAGTGGGAGCCCCTGCACGGGACAACCTGTCTAACGCCGAGGTAGTCTCTAAAGGATCCAACGCAGGGCAACAGAACAGCCTAACCATCGCATATGATCCACTCGGATCCGCCGACAACGCATCTCTCCAACTCAAATGTCATGAACTCTTCAGAGTTCCTCCAGCGCGCATAACCAAGATGCGGGGAAACAGTACAATCAAAAGCAGTGTTGGAATACCACTGGGGGAAAGAAACTCGGGAGGGCGGCGTGAGTTCCCGATACAGGGTACCCCGACAACCAAACAAGGAACACGGAGTACCCTAACACGGGTCTCACCGCTGTCCTCGCAAGGTCCCTCCCCTATAATATTCACTACTCATGCTAATAATCATACCAAACATACAACTCTAACGTTCTGAATTCCTCAGAACCCACCAGGGCGCATAACTACGATGCGGGGAACATGCATAAGGTTATATCATAGTGAAATATTCTTGGGGGAAAGCAACTCGGGAGGGCAGCGTGAGTTCCCGTTATAGGACGCTCCGACAACCAAACAAGGAACACGGTGTACCCTAACCCGGGTCTCACCGCTGTCCTCGCAAGGCCCCTCCCCTAAAATAATCACTATAACATGCAATTCAACAGATACTAGTATTTAATTTAATAAATAAAACTAGTAGGACACATGCATAGGCCGGGTTTCCTAGCATGTAAACAGGGGACATGCTGCAAGGCTCATATGCATATCCTAAGGGGCAAGTCCCTAACATGCAAAGACTAGGGAAGCATGCATTCTACACATAAATTATACAATCATGGATACATATTATTGCAGGTTAATATTCATCCAAGACGCCCCAGGAGAGGTCGGTATACGCCCAAGTGCGTATAACACCTCTCGACTGGGTTGGATTGTCCCACTCACCAGTATCTGGGTCGACGCGCGACCGTCTGTCGAGATCTGCAAGACAGATATTATTTGGTAAGTATTAATCCACAATTATCATTAAATACATAACACACACAACCAAACATCCAACACTTCCCCAACAACTACCCGCGGCCTCGGCAACCACCCGCACGGCCCCCGGCAACCACCCGCACGGTCGGCCACCGCCCGGACGCGCCACCGCGGGCCCCGCACGCCTCGCGCCGGTCCGCGAGCACCCCGCGCGCCCCCGCACGCAGTGCCCCGCCTCGCGCGCACCCCGCGCGCACCTCCGCCACCTCGCCGCACCTCGCGCGCACCTCGCACGCACCTCGCCGCACCTCGCCGCGCTTCGCGCGCACCACCGCGGCCTCACCGCGCCCTCCGCGCACCGCCACGGCCTCGCCGCGGCCTCCGCGCACCGCCACGGCCTCGCCGCCGCCTCCGCACACGCCGTCCGCACCCTCAGCCACGGCTCGCGCACGCCACGGCCTCGCGCACGCCATCCGCACCCTCAGCCACGGCCTCGCGCACGCCGCGGCCTCGCGCACGCCGTCCGCGCACCCGCGCGATCTGCTCCACGCGCACCAGCCGCCCAGCTCGGCCTCTGCTCGCCCAGCACCAGCCCCTGCTCGCCCAGGCCCAGCCCCTGCTCGCCCAGGCCGACCAGCACCCTGCACCAGGCCCGCACGCCCTCGCGCGCACGCCGCGCGTACGCGCGCCCGCGCACGCACGCGCGCCTGCCCGCGCGCACCCGACCTGGCGCCGCCTGGGGCTGCTGCTGCTTGGCCCGGACGACCTGCCGCAGCCCGAGCGCCACCACCAGCTGCCCGAGACCACCCAAACCACCTTCCAACCACCCCCGACCGCCCTCCGACGACCCCCACAGCCTCCGACCACCCCCAAACACAAAAACCCCTCCCTAGCATTCATCTAAGCAAGAAAAAAGAGGGGAAGAAGGCTTACCGAGGGGGGGAGGGGAAGTCCGGACGCTCTCCACGCGCCGAAACCCTTCCCAAAAGCCTTCTCACGCCCCGATCTAGCTCCACCACCAATATGGGCCAAAACAGAGGAGAGAGAGGGGAGGTCGGGGAGGCTAAAGTCGTCGGAATTCGGATTTGAAGACACCGGTGTGTAGATCGGGACCCGATCTACACTTCCCGTGCTTTGGGTTTTCGATTTCGAGGGGTCTAGGGGGCTTGAACGGAAGAAAAACGGAGGAGGGGAGAGAGAAATCTCGACGGGAGAGACGATGAATAGTGACGAGGTGATTTTTGATTTCTTTTAAGTAGAGCGCGACTTAAAAACCCGGATACGCCCCGGAACTGGGAAATTTTTGCAAACGATGCCGGAATTCAACGAAATTTTCGTGAGAGGTCAGAAATGGCACCAGGACACCAAATATGCAGTCAGATTTCCAATCGGAGTCCTCTAGCTCAGACGATAGCTAACAGTCTGAAATAGCGGTTCCGATCGAAAACCCTAAAAATTTTAAAAACCGCCAGGGCGCTCTAACGGTTACCAACAGGTTAAAAGTGACACATATATAACACCTGTGATTGTTAGTTGATTAACTATCACGGTATTTTTGAGACCGCGATTGTATCCGTAGTAATGATCACGGTTTATCATTCGACCGTGATCATTTAGCATACAAACCATGATCTATAAGTTCGAATAAATTACATTTTATACATAACTGTGATCTTTTGTTGGGCACAAATTACAGTTTTAAGCTATCCCGTGATTGTTTTCCTTAGTAAAGATCACGGTTTATTTGGTGATCGTGATAATTTACAATATGAGAAAATTACATGTGAACTGTGATCTTTTTTTTGAAATTGCATATTTAATACTATTTCAGGAATAAAACCACCTCATCATACAAAAAAAACATTTTGATACAAAACATGTTCCATACAATTGCTCTAACACATCCACCTATTTTCATACAAATACAAGCTGAAAATATACAAAATGAATCTTGCATTTGAATTAAACACATCAGAATTTCATGTTGAGTCTCAACTACTCAATAGTAGTGCTAATTTCAAAATCATAAACTAAAACCTAATCAGAAATTGTAATGGTACTCACAATATTCACCTATAATTTTTTGAAGGGTTTTTTATTTTTAGGTCCCTGTAAATTATATAATTTAGTGATTGATCTCTCATTTCTTCATATTTTGGTTTAAGTCGCTAGAATTAAAAAGTATGTTTTTTATTAGTCCCTGGAAGGGACCCATCCTAAATAATTTGATTTTCTTTTTAGTCCCTGGGAGGGATTAAAATGAACATATTCTTTAAATCTGGAGACTTAAATCAAAATATGAAGAAGTGAGGGATCGATTACTAAATCGTATAGTTTATGGGGACTTAAAAATGAAAAACCCTTTTTTGAATTATGTTGCATCACTTATTTCTCAATGTAGTTATTTCATCTTCCGTGTAGGAGGCTATTCCGTCAAACTGCATGTACAAAATAATTATGATATTAATTAGCCAATGAATTTAAATATATTAACCCAAACAAAAAATAGAGATCTTAGCTTTTGAAGAATATGAATTTCTAGTTTTTTGATGATATCTTTCATATACTTCATTACAAAATAACCACATTCAATCTTTCCTCTTTGCTTTGGGCATTACAAATTTAAATAAATCATAAATTTTAGAGAAAAATAAATAACATTATAGATATACTTTTCAATAGTTCAAGATGCTTTGCAAAAATTTGGGAGTAAACAGAATGCATTGCTATAAAAAAATAAAAAACTTTGATCCAATCAGTAAAATGTATTCATATCTATCTATCATTTTAGCAACCAAATATGCTATCTCACATTATTGACAAATAACTTTATAATATACAAGTTAATGAACATTGAATGATTGAAATAGATGATTGACAAGCCAAAGTTGATCCTATCTGCTCCTCTAAATAAACTTGCACCAGTCTTTGAAACTAAAAACTACAATGCGATGTCCATGATCTTTCCTTTGGATTTTTTTTCAATACCTCAAGCAAATGTTCCTACTTGGATAAGTTGGATGAACTTCCCTCTAACATTTTTATCTCCTTTCATTTATGCTTTTTGAAAAATCCCCCCATTTACTGAACTGTCAAACTCAATATTCTTTCCCCAGAACTTGTCATCTCTGTTACTGGACTGATTTTGCATCTACATTTATCATTTTCAGCTTCATAATGCCTCTACAAACAAATATACCTACACTGGCAGTAGACTTGGCAATGTTCAGTTTTGGTTGCGTTTGTGTAACACCGCATTTCACGATACTGCCAAGATATCTTCAATTATAAAAAGTTCCATCATTTTTCTTCTTTTCAAAAATATTATCGTGAGTTTTAAGCAAGCAACAATAACGGTTTAACATGAGCCGTGATCTTTAGTAGCTATTATCACGATTTAACGCGAACAGTGATCTTTAATACTGTGGGCTATTACAGTTTTTGTAGTAGTGAGCGTAATCCCAATGGTGTTAAGAAGTACTACTTTTCATTTTCATACTGCTCATGGTTTTATTGGCATCAACATGAAGCGGGTATAGTATTTTGTCATAGTTTTTTTTTTTGCTTAGCTATTTTTTTTTTGTCATAGTTTGAAGCAGTGTTCTGATATGCGGGATGCGGTTTACGTGCGGCTAGGCACTGCGCAAAGTATATGCGGTATGCAGGAGTATATGCGGTTCTGTAATTTTTTATTAATAAAAATTAAAAAATGAATTATTCTATGGTGATGATTTATAAACAAGAGTTAACAAGCTAATATCATAAATTTAAAGAAATTTAACCTTTTATGCCAATAATCCAAAGGAGTTGTAAAAGAATATCCTGCAACAATGAACAATCCATTCAATACTTCGGTAGAAACACGGTGGCACCTATAGTACAATAAAAATGCATAAATTAGATATATAAGTCTATTTAACCATAAGTATTCAATTCAAATGACATGCACAAACACAATTTAGCAATGAGACATGAGACATGAAAGTGATGAAACATTTAAACATAAAACAAAGTAGAATATAGTTCACATAACATAATAAAACAAAAGTTCATACTTCAGAAGTTCACACAGATACACAATCACTCCACAAATAAAACAAAATAAATTAGTCTGATTCCCATTCAATACTAGCATTAGAGACATCATCATCAGTCTCATCATTAGGGACATCATCAGTCTCATCTAACTCATGCATGTCCTCATCAATATCAAGCAATCGTGATGAAGTAGACGTGGAAGGCTCTCCTCTTCTTGTGAGTCCAGATTCAGGGAAGACCTCCTCCTCTGCATCCTTTTCAGCAATCCACTTGTAAGCATGAGCACGATCTTTCGAAGAAAGAGGATCTTTACCATTTTGGGCCCTTTCTTTCTTTCGATCCATGAGCTTGGCATTGAATTGAACATATACCAAGTCATTTAACTTTTGGACTTCAAGTCTATTTCTTTTCTTTGAATGAATCTGTAAATAAAATATAGTAAATTCATAATCAATAAAAAGTTGTAAATTTGTAAAAAAGTGAATAGCAAAATAAAAATAAATTACCCCCTCAAAAGAACTCCAGTTTCTCTCACACCCAGAAGAAGATGCAGTGAGATTCAATATTTTGCAAGCCATTAATTGCAAATGCGGTGTTTCCAATCCATGCACGTCCCACCAGTTAGCTACACAATAAGATTTCAAGTGTTAACAAAGTACATGAGCATTTAAATAAATGTAGAAAGCAAAGAATATATTATTCACAATTAAATATTTATTACCAGGATTGTAGTCATCATTGTTAATGGATCGTTGCAACACAGCTAATGGCTTTCCAAAGAGTCCATCGGCATTCTTATATGCAATCAATTCTTTCCTTGTAATTACATCTTGAATTTCCAAGGCAGGGTAGAAAATCTCAATGCATTCCCGCAAATGACTCTTCAATTCCCTGTTGCTTTCAATGAAAGTACGGTCTCTAAAAAAGTAGTAGGGGTTGAGATAATATGCTGCACAATGAAGAGGACCATCTAATCTTCCTTTTGACTTCGAGATAATAGGAGCAATAAAAGGCATGTAAGATGATTCAACATCCTTAAACAATTCCATTATCTCCTTTTTAGCTTCCTCAAGACCACCATATACAAAACCCATTGAAGGTCTTTGTGCACCATCTACAATGCGAAGGAGATGAAACAAAGGTGCGAAGATTTTAATGGCCAATGCAAATTGATTCCAAAAACTTGGACTTATGACAATATCTGATGCCTTTTGCCCTTTCCTTGTGTGATACACTTGCAATCCCTCCATTCTTCAGAAGTAAACATCAATCTAAGTTTATCCTTCTTTGAATATATACTCTCTAAGGAAAGAAACATAGTGGAAAATCTTGTGGCTCCAGGTCTCACAATTTCTCCTTTTTCGGTAAAGCGGCGCATCATACTCAAGATCTTCGTGTGGCTATAAATGAAAGTAGCAACGATTCTAGCCTTCTCCACAGCACAATTTACCTTTGGTTCTTTGCCAATTTCCTCAAGCATCAAATCTATGGTATGGGCAGCACATGGTAACCAAAAGATATGAGAATATTTTGTTTTCATTATTCTTCCTGCTGCCAAATTGGCTGATACATTATCTGCGACAACCTGAACAACATTATCAACTTCAACTTCCATAATACATGAGTCTACCAAGCCAAAAATGTAATCAGCAGTGTGTGACTCTTTAGAAGCATCAATAGATCTCAAAAAACTTGTGCCAATATGCAATTGACACACAAGTTCATGATACTTCTACCTTTCCTATCAGTCCATGCATCTGTCATAATAGAACAACCAGTTCTCTTCCACTCTTCTACATGACTCTGCAACCTCTCTTTTGTGTTCTGAACCTCCTTCTTTAGGAGAGTTTGGCTAAGCTCATGATATGATGGAGGTACGAATCCAGTGCCATATTGTCCAACTGCCTCACAAAAAGCCACAAAGTCATTCATCATTAGGGAATTAAATGAAAGACCAGCTTTGTATACCCATTTAGCCAAGTAACCAAGTACTCTATCTCTTTGGTCTTTGGCAAATGTTTCTTTTATGCATGTTTGTCGCATCTTCCCTTTTTGTCTCGCATCTGACATTTCAACACGAGGTCTTTTAGCCACACTATCAGATTCTACCTCAGTACTTGTCCCTCCAGCTCCAGTATTTGTCTCTCCACCACCAATGTCTACTTCCTCCCGAACCTCCCTCAAATCTTTCGCTTTGACTTCCTTCTTCTTAGACAATCCTTCCATATAATCTTTGATGGCTTTTTTTTGTCTCCTCATCAACTTGCTTGCATGGAGCCACATTTACTCGAATGTGTGCCAGGTGTTACTTCAACCTATTAATCCCTCCTTTGATGATTTTGGAACACAGCCTACAAGTGACCGAATTGGTATCGCTCTTGCTCATCAAATACCCATACTTCCATCCTGAATCAGTTGAACCAGGTGGTGTATACGCCGGTGGTGACGATCCACTTTCAGAAGTTTGAATAGACGTTTTATCCATTACTGTTCAAGAGTTCAACATACATGATATACATCAAATTTTCATAATTCATTTTTTCAAACAATGATACAATGAAAGACAATCAAACAAATATAAACATACAATTACTTCATACAATACAAATATACAATAAATCAATGATACAATCAACCAATCATGCAATTTATTTCATACATAAAAGTTAAAACTATGAAACATAATTCCTCCATAAACTTTGCTTGTAATCTATTTTTTTCCTTTGTTTTCATGAGATCTTTGTATGTTTGGAATCCCATCAAATTTTAAACATCTCTTTATTTATTTTTTTTATATTTTGAAGTCTAGTTTTGAAATCCTTTTGATTTTCCTTTTATAAAATGTAAGTTGCAGGGGAAGAAAAAACGTGAATCAACATTATCAAATTTTTGCTTGTCACTACCTGCTCTGCTTCAGTGGAATGTGATAGAGGAGTAACCAATCCAAATCTTAGTTTGATGAATCAAATTATTTAACAATGCAAACACCAATATTATACACCATCAAGCAAAGAAAGTAAAATCAGTACATCTTAATATGTAAAAGAGGGAGTTAGATGTTATATATGTGTCACTTTTAACCTGCTGGTAACCGTTGGAGCGTTCTGGCAGTTTTTCGTTTTTTTCGGTTTTCGATCGGTACCACCGCTAATTTTTGGACTGTTAGCTATCGTCCTGAGCTAGAGGACTCCGATTGGAAATCTAACTGCATATTTGGTGTCCTGGTGCCGTTTTAAGCCTCTCACGAAAATTTCATCGAATTCCGGTAACGTTTATGAAATTTCACAGTTTCGGGGCGTATCTGGGTTTTTAAGTGACCCGGCTATAAATAGTGGGTGAGAAATATCTTATGTCACTATTCATCATCCCTACCAACTCTCCCTCTCTCCTCCCTCTCTCTTTTTCTCCCATTTGAAGCCCTTAGAGCCCTCAAAGCTTAAAACCTAAAGCACAAGAAGTGTAGATCGGGTCCCGATCTACACCCCGGTGTCTTTAAATCCCGATTCCGGCGATCCTAGCCTCCCCATCCACCCTCTCTTCTCCCCTGATCGGAGCCATTTTGGAGGCCAAGCGAGATCCGGGCGGTGGAAGCCCTTAGGGAAAGGTTTCGGCGCGCGGAGAGCGTCCGGACTTCCCTTCCTCCCCTTGGTAAGCCCTTTTTCCCCTCTTTTCTTGCTTAGATGGATGTTAGGAGGTGGGAAATGAGGTTGGGAGGTGGTCGGCGGCGGTGGGTGGCCGTCGGAGGGCGGGGGTGGTGGTCGGAGGCCGTGGATGGCCGGTGATGGAGGGTGGGTGCTCGGGTAGGGGAGCTAGGCGGTCCGGGTAGGTAGGGTGGCTGTTCCGGGAGGGCTGGCAGCAGGCGCAGCAGCGTGGAGCACCAGGTGGTCGGGCGTGCGGGTGCGTGCGCGCAGACGTGCGCGCGGCGTGCGCTCGGGTGGTGCTGCAGGCGCTGGGCGTGCTGATCGAGCGGCTGGAGCTGGGCGAGCTGTGCGCGAGGAGCTGGGCGAGCTATGCGCGAGGTGCTGGGCGTGCGGGCACTCGGCTGGCGCTGGAGGCCAGCAGGGCTGGGCGTGCGCGCTGGGCAGGCTGGCAGGGCTAGCTCGAGTAGGCTGGGAGCAGTGCACCAGTTTGCTGGGAGCGCGAGCGCGTGCGCGGGCGTGCGCTCGGGGGGTGCAGGGAGATGGCTGCGGCTAGTGGCTGTGCGCGCTGGCAGGCCTGGCTGACAGGCTGGGCACGCAGGCGTGCAGGGCAGGGGCGCTCGGGCATCAGGCGGGCAGTGCCCTGGGCGTGCAGGCGAGCGGTGCTCGGGCCACTCGACGACACGCGCAGGCAGGCAACGCGGGCAGCAGCGCGGGCAGGCTGGCAGGCGCGCTGGGCGCGTGCTGCCAGGCGCGCTGGGCGCGTGTTGCGCGTGTGTGCGCGTGTGTGCGCGTGGACGCTGGGTGAGGGTCCCGGGTGCTGGGCGCAGAGCGCTGGGCGCTGGGTCGCGGGTACCGGGTGCTGGCCGAGGGCGCTGGGCGCTTGGGCGCCGGGCGCTGGGTAGAGGCAGGCGTGCGCGCGGTGTGGGAGCTGGTGGTGCGCGCGGAGTGCGCGCGGGGCGGAGCTGACGATGCACGCGGGGCGGAGCTGGCGGTGCGCGCGGGGTGCGCGCGGGGGCGAGGCGCTGGGCGCGCGGGGCGGGCGGCGTGCTCGCGTGGTGTGCGCGGGGAGCGCGGGGGTGCGCGCGGGCTGCTGCGGCAGGGCGCAGTGGGCGCGGTGCACCGGGTGGCTCGGCTACGGGTCCGGGGCGGCGGGCAGGGGCCCGGCGGCGCCTGGGCGCGCGGGCTGAGGCGCGGCGGCACACCCGAGGGGTCGGGTGGCCGTGCGGGTGGTTGCCGGTGGTGCGGGAGTGAGCCGGAGTGCTCGGGCTAGCGTGCGTACGTGCCGTATGTACGTTTGCCCGAGTATGGGGTATTTTTAGAGTAGTTTAATGTATTGTTGGGTATTTTTAGTGTGTTTGTGGATTTTACTCACCGTATAAATGCCTGTCTTGCAGATCTTGACGGACGGTCACGCGACGACCCGGACTTCGGTGAGTGGGACAATCCAACCCAGTAGAGAGGTGTTATACGCACTTGGGCGTATACCGACCTCTCCTGGGGCACCATGGATAGATATTGGCATGTGTAATATGTATATCATGCGAGCATGATTTAATTGTAGAATGCATGTTACCCTAGACTTTGCATGTTAGGGACTTGCACCCATAGGATATGTGTATGAGCCATGCAGCATGTCCCCTGGTTCCATGCTAGGAAGCCCGACCGATGCATGTGCCCTACTAGTTTATTTATTAAATTAAATGCTAGTAAATGTTAAATTGCATGTTATAGTGAATATTATAGGGGAGGGGCCTTGCGAGGACAGCGGTGAGACCCGGGTTAGGGTACACCGTGTTCCTTGTTTGGTTGTCGGGGTGTCCTATAACGGGAACTCACGCTGCCCTCCCGAGTTTCTTTCTCCCAACAATATTCCACCCTGTTATAACCTTATGCATGTTCCCCGCATCTTAGTTATGCGCCCTGGTGGGTTCTGAGGAATTCAGAACATTAGTGTTGTTATGACGTGTTGTCTGCGGATCCGAGTGGATCATATGCGATGGATAGGCTGTTCTGTTCCCTTCGTTGGATCCGTGTAGAGACTACCTCAGCGTTAGACAGGTTGTCCCGTGCAGGGGCTCCCAGTAGTAGGCACCTCCTGATTTGGTAGAAGGACTGTGCTGAACATGGGAGTGGCCAAACGACCTACGGAGTGAGGAGAGACTATCGGTGGACCAAGGGTGACCAACAGCCTAGTCAGTCCCAAGATCCTAAGTCACCTGTTGAGAGGTGAGGGTGAGGGTATGGTGGGCCGGCGATGCGACGACCCACAGGATTGTGTATGGATGATTATCTGCCCGTTAAGTCCCAACATCCTAGGTCACCTATTGAGGGTGAGGGTGAGGGTGAGGGTATGGTGGGCCGGCGATGTGGCGACCCACTGGATTGTAAGTCCCAATATCCTTGGTCACCCATTGAGGGTGAGGGTGAGGGTGTAGCGGGTTGGCTAAAGCGACCCGCTGGTTATGTGTAGTTAGTCCCAATATCCTATGTCACCCATTGAGGGTGAGGGTGAGGGTGTAGTGGGTTGGCGGAAGCGACCCACTAGTTTGAGGAATTGTGGTTATTTGTGGCTATGGTAATGTGATTGTGGATGTTAAGGATTATCTGGTTGTGGTCAATATTGTCTGTGATGCATGGGTTGTGCCGTTCACTGAGCGTGTGGCTCACCCCTCGCACAATATTTTTCTACAGTGTCATCTGAGTCGGATCTGGAGGAGGAGCTCCCCGAGGGATTTCATCAGTAGCGGAGTAGCGCCACGTCCCGCGAGTTGCAGAGACTATCAGCATCCCTTGAGCTTGTATGTATTATTTTCCGTGCTTGGGCACGCGTTTGTGTTGTATTTGGATGTCTTTGTATGTATATTGGCTCTCACAGGACATGTGATTATGCATGGAATCTGTAGTGTGTTTTAATTACAGATTCAGTCTTAGCTTCCGCATTTGGTGTATATATCATGTCAGCCCTGCTTTTATTATCTGTGTGTCATGATTGCTTGTGTATGATATATTATTGACCTCCTGTGTAGATTCTGATATTTTATATACACTTGCCGCGTCTCGGGGATGCCCGGGGCGTGACATTAGATCACCGAATCACCGCGTGAAGGAGGCCGAACCACCAAAGGAGTTGTTGGCTCGCTGCGTGAAGGAGGCCGGACCGCCGGAGGAGTCGTTGAAGAAGATGATTGGCGTTGAAGGCTTGAAGGTAGAAGTCTCGAAGAAGAAGAAGTCTTGAAGAAGATGATCGAATTTGACAATTGGCGTTAAAGAAGTCTCAAGGAAGAAGAAGAAGAAAAGTTAGGGCAGGATTCATCGAGGGATTTTGACATTTTGTTTCTTTTTTTTTTTGTAATGCTAAACGGGTTGACCCGTTTAAAAAATCCACCCTTGTGCGCCCGCTTAAGCGGGATCGGGCCGCATATGCGGGCCCGACCCGCATAATGCCGCCTAATGCCCCAGGCAGTTCGGTCAAGTGACCGAACCGCATGCGACCGCACGGGGCGCATTTCTGAACACTGGTTTGAAGAACTGTTTTCCTTTTTTGTTTTTCTTTTTCTTTTTGATATGCCTCATGTTGCGGTTAATTTTTTGTGGTGAGGCATTACATGAGTGTACTAGTTGAGTATGATACAATGTGACAATGTTGTTGACATTCTGACCATTGTGTTTTGACAACAAAAAGTTGAAATAACCATGGTACGGTAAGCGTATGTTTGGTAAGCTTTCGGTTGGGACAAAGTTTTTGTGCATGTCATTGAAACTTGAAAGTATGTATGCTCATGTACGAAGGAAGGACATAATTACTGAACTGTAAAATTTCCTTCCCCTATTTACTAAATGAAAGGCAACTCTAAACAGAAATTCAGTTTCTTTTCTAGCTTCCATCTATGAAGCTTATGATCAATTAATATCATATCAAGTTCAACACATACACTACAACAAATTGGGGTATTAGCAGCAAATTATTTTGTTGCAAAAACCTATCGTTTTGTAGTAAAATGTTTTTCTCGACGAAATAATTTCGTTGCTATTTCGCAGTCAAAAATCACATAATTTGTTATGAAATTTAATTTTCATAGATAAAAGTCATATCTTTTACTACAAAATGCAATTTCGCAGTCAAAAGTCATATAATTTGCTATCAAATTTAAATCTCACAGGGAAAAGTCATACTTTTTGTAATGAAAGATAATTTTCACAGGTAAAATTTCATCAAGAAAGATAAGTCACCGTTAGCTAGGAAATTCTATTTTGCAAAGAAAAGTTCGTAGCTGATACCTCAATTTGTTGCAGTGAGAACTTTAATCCACTATTCCATTTTTTTTCGTAGTGTATAGTGAAAGTAAACATGAGGTTCTTATAAATATTGGTGTCTCTGTTAGCATCAAGTGATTTTAGAGCATAAGTTTCCAATTGAACATAGTGTCCATCAAGTAAAACTTATCAAATAACAGGTAAAACTACACGGACATCATAGATCTCCTACTACTTGATTAAATGGATGAGGGAATATGATTGAAATATAAAAACAACTTGGAAGCAAAAGATCTCAGAGAAGTTCGAAGTCTGAAAAATGAGAGGGAAGATTTTTTGGTAAGAAATGACAGATTTGATTTAATGGTAATTAATATATGAGAAGCTGTATTTTGAGAAGGAGACATGTACTTACATGCACTGTGGTTAAGTTATTAGCCATGGTTGAATCTGGGTTGAAAAAATGTGAATAGCAAAGGGGCACCAATGAACAAGTTTTTTGAAGAGCAATGAAGTCACATCTATTTCAATAAGAAATGTCAAAATAGACAATGTTTGTATTTGGAAGAGAATAAAGGAAAATGAGTAAAAAAGTAGAACAAAAAATAGAGGGAGTGGATAAAAAGCACAAAATTTAGTATAAAAAGGTTTCTACCCCGCACAAAAAACTGGCGTCCTCGCCTCCTATTACTCCTTTATTATCCAGATCTCCGTGCTGATTTGAATGTTTAATAATCCCGCTATGCTCGTTCCAATCTTTGATGCTCTGTTTCGTCATCTCACACAGGTCGTCAAAATAGAAAGTATTGTCTTGTCATCTCCCATCGATGAACAAGTTGTAAGAGATTCATGGGCAGTTCCATAGAATGAGACTATATGAGGGGTATGTATGTAAAAAAATATTATATATATATATACATATATATATATAGGGGACCGATGGGGTGCGGCCGTGCGCACGGTGCACCCCATCGTGCGCCCCATCGTAGGACCGTGCGATCGCTGGTCGTGCGATCGCACGGTCCACGTTTAAAAAAAAAAAACAAAACAAAAAAAAAACCCACCAAAAGCAGTCATCGACGGGGGTCGCGGTCGTCGTCGACGGGGTCGCAGTAAGAGAGAGAGAGAGAGAGAGAGACTGAGAGAGATGGGTTTCGATGAGAGAGAGAGAGAGAGAGAGAGATGAGAGACTGAGAGACAGAGAGAGATGGGTTTCGTTTTGAGATAAGTCTTTTTTTTGTTTTTTTTTTTAAAACGTGGACCGTGCGATCGCACGGCCAGCGATCGCACGGTCCTACGATGGGGCGCACGATGGGGTGCACCGTGCGCACGGCCGCACCCCATCGGCCCCCTATATATATATATATAATACATACACACACATATATATATAACAATTCAATGAAAGGAAAAATCAATATAACTCCTTAGAAAGTTAGATAAATCTGTTTTAGTCCCTGTAAATTAAAAAATCATCACAGGTCCCTATGTTACTAAAAAATATTGTTTCACTCCCTAACGTCTTCCCAACTAACCAGGTATATGGTTATCCAACTACATATTAAAAGTTACCAGAATGCTCTCACCCCTTATTTTTGAAAAATCGATATAGCTTTCTAGAAACTAATGAAAATAGGAAAATATTCCTATAAATTCAATAAATCCCCTCAGGTCCCTATCTTATTAGACAATATTTATTTTAGCCCATACCATAACCAAAACTAACCAGATCTTAGCTAATTCTAACCATAAATGATGAATTACTGTAATACCCTTTTAAAATTTCCTTAATAAATTACTATAATACATTAACCAGATTTGTGGTTGATTTTAAGAGAATTTACTGATTTTACAAGGACTTTTTTCAATTTTCATAAGTTTTCAGGAGTTATATCGATTCCCCCCCCTTTTTTTTTATCGTTGGTGAGTATAAGTCAGTAAGAGAATTTTCAGGAAAAGGCAGTTGCATTTTTATCATAAAAAAAACTAAATCAGATTTTTTTTTATAGGGACTTATTTGAATGTATTTATTGAAACAGTTTAACTAGATGACTAAATCCGTCCACGCTCACTTCAATCACCTTTTCAACTATGTTGTCTTGCCTAAAACCTCCTTTGGAGAGAGAGAGCGAGAAGACAAATTCAAAACTTTCATTTGACCCCTAAGAAAAAACACAACAAAAAAAGTTCGTCAACTGCATCAGTTGATTCAAGAACTTCTATGTATTTCATATTTCACACGGAATAATAAAACGATAAGAAAAATATAAAAAAACGAAATTTATCACAAAGTATATTTATAGAGCAATGAATCTTAACAAATTAGGATCTCAACAAATCTCTAAATCTCTCAAATCCCTAATCCTAACTAAATCCCGAATTCGAATTCAAATTCAGATCCTAAAAATAGAAAAGAATCTTAACCAACTTGAAAATTACTAATAATAGTAAAAATAACTTTCAACCATCGATTTGACCTCCAAGATGATCTTAGATCGCTCTGAAACGCCAGTAGGGCTCGTCGAAACGAACACGTGGATAAATATAAATAGCAATTCTGATCTACGATTTGAAAGTTTTGGTATTCTGAAGTTACGGTCTTCCCAAACAATCATGATATCTTCTTCTTTTCTAGTCCATTTGATCTCGTGTATTCATGTAACTTGCAGCTATGATATCTGCATCATCTACTTACTACCATAATACCAAAAAAAATAGTCGACAAAAACTAGCTGGTCAAAGATCACGACTAGGCCTCTCAATGGTTTGGGTCCAGACCCAGACCCGGACCCGACCCAACCCAGACTCAATTATATGTGTAATATACCCGACCCGATATGGAACCGACTCAGTGGACCCGATCATACAAACGGGTCAGGTCCGGGTCCACCCGATCCGATCCTATGGACCCAAGACCCAACTGTTTTATGTATAAGTCCATATGTTATTAGATTATTAATATTAGTTGACCCATAATTTTATATCTCATTTACCAAGTATCGGACTCTTGCCCGTCTATTTTTGTTTTTTTTTTTCTCCTTTCAACACGCGCGACAACCACTGGCTTTCTGTGTAATTATGGATGTGACCTTCCAATTTTGAAAGATTGAGAAAGTGAATTAAAAGTTGGTTTATATTTTATACAGTCTTTACAATTATTTTTTTTATTTTTTGAGATATAATTTTGTAAAAAATGAAATTATATGTGTTATTTGACAAAATATGTACATTCATTAATGCAGGAGAAGAATACACTTAAGTCTCGTACAATCTCAATTTTCTTCTAATCTAATTCATACAGGGTTGGGTTAGGCAATTGTATGAGGTTTAGAAAATTTAAAATATTACAGAAATCTTTTTAAATCTTCAAATTTGTTAAGTTTCTTTGAATACAAGCCCTTTTTTGAATTTTGCTAATTTTTAACTTGAGTTCTGAAATTTATTTTTTCACATAGTTTGAAAACCAACGGTTCAAATCATCCATTATTCAGCTTATGGTTTGCCTAGTTTTTATATTTTTTTATCAATTAGTACACGCTTCAAAATTAAATAGTATAAATAATGAATTAAAATATGAAAACAAATCCTATATTGACAAAATGTCAAAATTGACTAAATAAAAGCAAATACAGAACCGTCACAAACGCCATCGGGTCTGGGTCTGATCCGGGTCCGACAGGTCCGGGTGCAAATTTTCAAGGATCCGTTAGGTCCTGAGTTGAACCCGGGTTCAACGAGACCTTCCACGGGTCGGGTCTGGATCTATCCCGATTCAGTTCGGATCCGACCTGTTGACAGACCTAATCACGACTCTCGAGGATAGCTTGAGAGATTGGGGCTTCTACCTCTTGTTCTTTATTGTGTGTTTTTAAACACACGAGATCCAAAAAATCCACGTAGTGGTACAAGTAAGTGCACATCTCTTCTCCTGTTTATATTGTTATTTTCTGTCCGCAAGTCGCGACCCCTACCGGTTCAACTGCTGCTGTCACCTGTCCCTAAAGGGCCCCGCAGTGTCGGTATTTCACGCATTGTCTCTTCCTTACCACACACACACACATCTCGGTGATGCGTGTAATTCATTTTTTTTTTAATACGATTTTTTAAGTCCCTTTGGCCAGTGCTCACATCCCTGGATTTAATTTAATGTGGACTATAATAAAATTGGTTGGGGGATCTGATCAATTGAATTTAAAATTTTTTTTTAGGGCCTCGAGAGACAGATAATTAATGAAGATGACTATATTTAGATTTATATAAAGAAATTTTTTCATAATTTTATTTAACAATCTAGATTAATTGTTTTTCAATAAATACATGAATCTTTGTAAATGCCGCATATTATCTAATATTAATAACATAATTTTTTTTCTTCTTTTTATACATGAACTTGCATTATAAGGAGTTATATGGACTTTAAGAAAAATTAAAGGATTATATGAATTTTAAGCAATTTACATAGAGTTATTTATATTTTTTTTCATAAAATAAATGAACAATTTTATTTTCTATAATATCTAGAAAATAACATATGTAAAAAATTATACATGTCAAAACCACGTGGGACTTCCCAACATGAACTGGCCGTTACAAGTGGCCGTATTATTTTGAATAAATTTATTAAATCAATCTGTTGCCAAACATAATTTAATATCCAGCTCTAGTCTAGCTCCCTCTCATCAACCTTATCCTCTTTCAACGGTTTTTAATTTCCGCGTGCTCTCTTTGGATAATGCCAAAATCTGACAGTGATTGAATTCCCTCTCATCCCCAATCTTCATCCCACCTTCCAAAACAAACAACATACAATAAAGACATCACAAAAGGACCCCCCACCGTATAATGTTTCCTTCTCTCATGAAAAACGCGCACACACAGATCTGCATGAGTAGCGGCACGTGCGAGGCTCACGCCTTCGATCGAAACCCTTTGATGGAGTCGTCCAAGTCCCGCCTGGACCGTCTGATCGACCGTTCGATGTCCGACCGGTACTCGCAGTGGTTCCGCGACGCCCTCGACGAGCTCTCCGGCTGCTTCTTGATCACCGATCCGTCAATCCCCGGTCACCCGATCGTCTTCGCGAGCCGGGGTTTCCTCGGCCTGACGGGGTACGCCGAGGCGGAGGTTCTCGGGAAGAACGGGAGGGTTTTCCAGGGTCCGAAGACCAACCGGCGGTCCGTGGCGGCGATTCGGGAGGCGATCAGGGAGGAGCGGACGGTGCAGATTGGGCTTTTGAATTATAGGAAGGACGGGACGCCGTATGAGGTTTGGTTTCATCTGTGCCCGGTTTTTGGGGAGGAGGACGGGAAGGTGGTGCATTTCGTGGCGGTGCAGGTGCCGATGTCGAGGAAGGGGAGGGGGACGAGGAGGAGGTCTTCCGGGGAGAAGTGTTGTGGGTCGTGCCGGAGGGAGGTCTTGTTGGAGATGATCGGGGAATTGGGGGGCGATCGGATGTTTCTTGATTCGGACGATAAAGGTCTGGTTTTTTCTGATGTTTTGTTTTGTCTTTGGACTTTTGCTGAATTTGAAAGAATGTTGTGAATTGTGATGATTTTGATAGATTTTGTATTCCTTCATTCAGACTAATGTTTCTTTTTAGTTGTAGTAGTAATTGAATTGGTTGGGTTTAACTGATTTTATTAGTTTTCTGTTGGCTGTTTTTTTGAATCTCTTGTTTCTGTTTCTAGTTCTAATAAATGTTGATTGAATGTAGTCAGTCTAACAAACTGAATGAAGTTATGATTAGATTACTCACTTCATCTTGTAAGCTGTAACTGTTTCTTCCATTTACATAATGTAATAATCATATGTTTCTCATTTTTCGTTGATCTCCTGATTGTCATCCTTTCAGTTTCATATATCAGATGAAAGTTTTTTTTGTTTCTTCAAAATTGTGGCTGGTTGATATAATGCTTGAATTCCCCAATTTGGTTTTTCCATAATGATATTTTTCTATTCAATCTGTGCTGCTCTGTTTACTGCTAGGCTGTTTTAATTTTTCAACCAACTGTTCAAAGTTTTTTTGTCCCTTTTTTTTTTGTAGCCATTAACCAATAAATTATTATTTTGCTTCTCAGAATTTGAGCGCATATCTGAATTTTCATCTCCTGGTTGGTTTTCTTAAAGTATTTATGGATGATTCATTTGTTTCTTGCAGGGATTTATTAGTATATGATTGTTTTTCCTTGATGCCTGAGAATTAGTTCTTCTTCTCATTTAAGTATTCATTTTTTTTTCAATTGAAGATCTCACATATGTGTTTTACCTGTGTGTTGTTACAGGGTTGGGTTCTGAAGACTTATGTGAGGCAACTGAGGAGGATAAACAAAAAGCGGCTTCTGCCATTAACGACTTGTTATCTGCTCTGATTCGGTATAGCAAGGTAGCAGGGAGACATGTAACTAGGAAAAAATGCAGCAGCTTGGTCGGAATTGTTCCTCTTGGCACATCATTAACTATATCTCTTGGTAGAATCAAACAAAGCTTTGTATTGTGAGTTTAATAATTTCTTGTTTCCTCGTTGATCATGGACAATCTGCTGTTTTTCAAATTTAACATATTTATACTCCTTGCAATCTTATCAAGATGTCTTACAATGAATTGCAGAACTGATCCCCAGTTAAATGACATGCCCATAGTTTACGTGAGTGAAGGATTCCTAACTTTCACAGGTAACCTTACTGTATTATAAGATAACAAACAGGCCATATCATTTAAGTTTTGTCTTTAGGATTCACTATGACAGTACGGGAATTTCTTGTGTGTTACCTGTTTATAAAATAACTTATACCAACAGCATATGTTGTACTGTAAAGCATGTGAAATTTCTACCAACGAAATAATTCCTTTTGTTTCCTTCCAAGGGTATACTAGGAATGAAGTTTTGGGACGCAATTGCAGATTCTTAAGTGGACCGGATACTGATATTGGGACTTTGTGTGAGGTAATTAGTTGCATTTATCTATGATTTCTAAAATATTTTCATTTTTGGTTGAATCTACTCATCACGATTTTATTTGATAACTCGCTACTATCTTTATTTATTATTCTGCAGATAAGAGATAACATTAAAAAAGAGCGTGCTTTCTCAGTGCGTATTCTAAATTACAGGTTCACTTTTGTTTTGTAATGCGTAATATGCATTAGGTGTTTTTTAAGAGATTGTGTTTTTTTCCTCATAGTTTATCGGGATTTCAATTTTTTTACACATAATTTTGCATGAACCTTTCCTTTTGTTGCTTTGCATGCTTGTATTCAGGAAAGATGGAAGTTCATTTTGGAATTTTCTTCACATATCACCTGTGCGGAATGCACGTGGCAAGGTTTCTTTACATCATCTATACCTTCTGTACATGTTTCAGATGTGATAAAATAAACTTGATATACTTTTGGATATTACATTATTTGGTGCTTTTCATTATAAATATACATAAGAAAATAGATAAATGTTGGTGTATGACAGTCTCCATTATAATGGTCTTCTTGGGAGAACCATCTTGACATGTTGGACATGTCTGATGCCAACACATAATTTGTTAATCTTTATTGTGTCACATAAAAAGCTTAAATGTCCATTTGACATTGTTTAATAAGAAATACTTTTCATTTTTTGTCCACCCTTATTTTCTCCTCATACAAGTACAATTGTTTATAAATGAAGAAGACTATATAGGGATCTGTCTTTTTTTGTTTTTGAGGAGAAGGTTGGCTCTCACCAACTAGGGATCTGTCTTGCCACATTAATGACGGTGACAAAATCAAAATGATTGGAGTTTCCACTAATTTTGAGTGGTATTTGGGGTAACAAAATTTAATGATTATAGTTGTTTATTTGAGATTCAGTTGATGATAATTTGCACTTTGGAACGAGAAGATGATTGCAGTAGTCATGCCAAGTAGAGATTAATGATGAGTGAACTTTATGGGTGATGAAGGATTAGTCTAAAGAACTGATGAAACCATTTTAATATAAGATTGAAGTGTCCATCAAAACAAATTAGAAGATTTGGGGTGGAAAAATCTGATTGTAGGTCTTAACTGACATTTTCTTTTTCTTACTGTTTTAACTAATTTGGTTGCATATTATATTTATCTTGAAATGTACTGATTCTCTCGTCTCGTCACATTTTGAGTTCTGGTCAGGTATTTAACTACATTATGATTTGATAAGCTTCTCTATGAAGTACAAAATTCTGCAGTGTGGATGTATCATATCTGGCGCATGCTGAACACCAGGGAACTCGGAGGATAAGCTGTGAGCCTATTTTTAGGCCATCCACGTTGGGTCCATGTTGCTATGATAACAATGATGGCCTGGAGAAAAGGATTGGAGGCTTTAGTTTATAGGAGATTTTATAAACTATCAATTATTCATAATATAGAAGATTAGTTAATATATTAGCCTGTACTTTTCATGTCTTTCTAGATCACAATATTTGTGATTCTCATTCTGTCATGTTATTAGCCTTTTTTTGGTAATGGTGGTATCTACTGAATGACAACCTCAAACTGCTAAAACCCAAGAATGACTTGAATTTAAATGGAATTAATAAAATTCAAAATCAACTTAGTTGCTTAATGATATACTTAAATCTCTTAAAGGCAAGCATATATTTAATATTGAAATAATAAATTGATTATTTGAAATATACCATATCACTCCTTTTAAGACATAAATGTGAGTAAAAGTAAATACTAAATGTGGAAAATGAATCTTGCCATTTTTAAGCGTTTTTGTGAGGTTGAACATTGATCTGGACACCGATATCCTGTTTAACTTCATTGAGTAAGGTACTCTAATGGAAGGTACTAATCATAAAGGTAGGTCTTCTAATCCTGAAAATATTTTTATCTAGGTTGCATTTTATGTTGGGGTTCAGATACATGAGAGTTCAAAGACTGAGGGGCAAGGACTGAGCCCACAAATGAGACAACTTGGAGCTGTAGGTGCAATCAAGGTTGCTGTCCGAAGCTTATCAGCAGGTGTTGGCCCTTGTAAGTCCTCATAACAGTGTACATTTACCTAACTATCCATGCAATCCATTTATCTACTTGTTTAACTACAGTGAAGACCTCTTTGTTCATATGTCTTTAATATTTTATATGGAATTGTCTCATATTTTGAATTGCATTCATCCTTTTTCTGTGCTTTGTGCTTGGGATATTCTGTCAACTTCATACTCTAGCTTCTGTTATTATACATCATGAATTTAATTGTGCACAACTCATGCACATAGACATTTTGATTGGTTGTTTAATTCAAATGTTGGACATTGTTGTAGAGCTGTCCATGACCGAATAATAAGTTATACTGGAATTGAGAACATCTAGTTTAGTTTTTTAGAACAATTAGACTAGAAGGGAGTGCAATATGAAATTCTTGTCACTTGATAAGTAGACTGAATTGTCCAATAGGTTACACTGCATTAGAACATGTTATATGTCGAACTGTTTTAGGTTTGGATACCTATTCCATTTAAAATTTCTGTTCTGCTTTTGAAGTATCATATACCCCTGAACGATTACTCAGTTTTAATCATTGATCAAGAAGGAAGCTGATTTAATAGATATAGTGATTAGTAGATATGATGAAGTCCGTCATTGATCAGATCATTACCAAGAGAAATAGGCAACAGTCAAAATCTCTCTCTGTCATGAATGCCATTGTGTTCTCTCTTGGGAGTTTGGTTGTGGAGTTTGTGCCTTTGTGGATGCTGTATCAGAGGATTGGTGCAATGATTATTTCTAGTCTACGTGAGGCAAAGGACTCTTACTAACCTCCCGGGCAATAATTTCCTTTTTGGTGTGTGTATGAGGCTAAATTGCAGAGAGAATATTGATGTAATTGTTGGGTTCCATTTGCCAAATAATGGCCTCTCCGTTGCTATTTCAGATCCACACCCTCAAGGGGTGCTATGTGTCACCCCCCAGGGCGGCCGTCCCCGGGACACGGCAAGTGTATATATGATATCAGTAACAGGAAATCAATAATATACCATAAACAATCACTAAAAAGGACAACACAGATAAAAGCAGGGCTGACATAATATATACACCGAATGCGGAAGCTAAAAGACTGAGTCTGTAGTCAAAAACATACTACAGACTCGATACATAATCATAAGTCCTGTGAGAGCCAACATGCCCGTATATATACACAACAAAATCCAAATACAATCCAACTAAGTGCCCAAGCACAGAACATATACGTACAACAGAAAGAAGGGTGCTGATGGCCTCAAAACTCGTGGGACGCGGCGCTGCCCTCTGCTGGTGTAGTCGCTCGGGAAGCTCCTCCCTCAGAGATCACTGAAAAGATAATATGCGAGGGGTGAGCCACACGCTCAGTGAATAGCACAACCCATGCATACAGTCATATTAACCACATTTAATCAATTCATAAGCCACAAGTGGCATAATATCACCATCCGGGGGTTCGTTCATCGCCGAACCCATACCCTCACCCTCACCCTCACCCTCAACAGGTGACCTAGGATATTGGGACTTAGCGGGTTAATAAACATCCATTCATAATCCTGTGGGTCGTCACATCGCCGGCCCACCATACCCTCACCCTCACCTCTCAACAGGTGACCTAGGCTCTTGGGACTGACTAGGCTGTTGGTTACCCTTGGTCCACCGATAGTCTCTCCTCACTCCGCGGTTGTTTGGCCACTCCCATGTTCAGCGCAGTCCTTCCAAGTCAGGAGGCGCCTACTAGTGGGAGCCCCTGCACGGGACAACCTGTCTAACGCCGAGGTAGTCTCTACACGGATCCGACGAGGGGAACAGAACAGCCTATCCATCGCATATGATCCAATCGGATCCGCTGACAGCACATCTCTAAGACTCTAATGTCTCGAATTCCTCAGAATTCCACCAGCGCGCATAACCAGGATGCGGGGAACATGCATTTAGTAATCATAATACAAGGGAAAATAGAGACCTTGGGAGGGTAACCTGAGGTCCCGATGTAGGACATCCGACAACCAAACGAGGAACACGGAGTACCCTAACCCGGGTCTCAATGTTAACCTCGCAAGGCCCCCTTATATTCCCTAAACATGCCATAATTTAATACAGTTTGCATTTAATTAAATAAACCAAACTAATAGGACGCATGCACAGGTCGGGCTGTCCTAGCATGATAGCGAGGTGGCAGGATGCATGGCTCATGCACAATCCTAAGGGTGCAAGTCCCTATCACACAATCTAGGGTGGCATGCAATTCTACACACACATCATGCTTACATGGATTATAAAATAACAGTTAATACAAGCTATACGCCCCAGGGGTAGACGGTACACGCCCAAAGCATGTAACGCCTCCCAAACTGGGTTGGGTTGTCCCACTCACCGGAAATCGGGTCGACGCGCGACCGTCCGTCGAGATCTGCAAGACAAGTTATTAACTGGTTAGAATAAATCCACAATTATCCCAAAAATACATAACACACACAAACAAACACCCAAAGATCCCAACCCCCAACACCCTCGGCACCCCCGCACGGCCACCCGACCGCCCGGACGCGCCGCCGCGCCTCAGCCCGCGCACTCCGCGCACCGCCCGGGGCCCGCGCGTCCACCGAGCCCAGCCGCGGCAGCCCGCACGCGCCCCGCACGCCGTGCGCACGCTCCTCGCCCCGCGCGCGCCCCGCGCGCACCTCCGCGCTCCGCCGCGCCCGCGCACGCCTCGCGCACAGCTCCTCGCCCCGCGCCTCCTCCGCGCGCGCCCCAGCACCTCCGCCAGCACCTCCGCTCAGCACCTCGGCCAGCACCTCCGCGCGCACCTCGCGCGTCCAGCACCTCGCCAGCACCTCCGCGCGCACCTCGCGCGTCCAGCACCTCGGCCAGCACCTCCGCGCGCGCCCAGACCAGCGCCCAGACCAGCTCCTCGCGCACAGCTGCACGAGCAGACCCGCGCACAGCACCACCCGAGCAGCTCGCACGCCTCGCACCGCCGCGACCAGCTCCCCCGAGCGCACGCCCGCGCGCACGCTCGCGCGTACGCACGCGCGCACGCCCAGCCGGCTCCTGCTCGTTGCCTGTGCTGCCTGAGGCCCCCAGCCCATCCAGCGCGCCAGCACGACCAGCCCCACGCACCAGACCCGCGCACCCACGCACACGCCGCGCGCACGCACACCCGCGCACGCACGCGCGCATGCCCGCGCGCGCCCGGCCTGCGCGCTGCCTGGCCGCTGCCGCTGCTCCCTGCTGCCCGGGACAGTCCCCCAGCCTGCCGAGCGCCTCCAACCACCCTCCCACTGCCCCGACCACTCCAACCACCTCCGACCACCCTCCGACGACCCCCACCGCCACCAACCACCTCCCAAACACAAAACCCTCCCCTAGCAATCATCTAGACAAGAAATAGAGGGAAAGAGGCTTACCGAGGGGAGGAGGAGGTGTCCGGTGGATCTCCACGCGCCGAAACCCTTCCCACAAGCCTTCTCACGCCCCGATCTATCACGGCCCTGATTTGGCTCGAAACAGAGGAGAGAGAGGGGAGGTCGGGGAGGCTAGGATCGTCGGAATTGGATTTGAAGACACCGGAGCGTAGATCGGGACCCGATCTACACTTCCCGTGCTTTAGGTTTTTGGTTTTGAGGGGTGTAAGGGGCTCGAACGGAAGAAAATCGGAGGAGAGGAGAGAGAGAAGCTAGTCGGGAAGATGATGAATAGTAGATATTTTGATTCCTTTTAAGTAGAGCGCGACTTAAAAACCCGGATACGCCCCGGAACTGCGAAATTTTTGCAAACGATGCCAGAATTCGATGAAATTTTCATGAGTGGCTTAAAATGGCACCAGGACACATAATATGCAGTTAGATTTTCAATCGGAGTCCTCTAGCTCAGACGATAGCTAACAGTCTGAAATTATGCGGTTCCGATCGAAAAAACCCTAAAAATTTTAAAACTGCTAAAAATGCTCCAATGATTGCCAATAGGCCAAAAAGTGACACATATATAACATTCTCCCCCCCTTAGGAAATTTTGTCCTCAAAATAAATACAAGTACATCTAAGAAGGGAAAAGATGTGGATACGCGTCACGCATGGCGTCCTCGAGCTCCCAGGTGGCCTCGGCACCGGAACGGTGCTGCCATCGCACCTTGACCAGCTGGACGGTCTTGGTGCGGAGCCTCTTCTCGCGGCGGTCCATGATCTCAATCGGCTGCTCCACGAAAGACAAGTCCGGCTCGAAGACGAGCGGCTCGAACGGAATGATGTGGGCAGGATCGTGGACGTATCGCCTCAGCTGCGAGACGTGGAAGACGTCATGGGCCTGAGCCAACTGTGGGGGCAGAGCGATGCGATAGGCCACCTCTCCAACTCGCTCGAGTATGAGGAAAGGCCCAATGAAACGCGGACTCAGCTTGCCCCGCACACCGAATCGGAAGATGCCCTTCATCGGGGACACCTTCAAGAATACATGATCACCGACCTCGAAGGAGAGCTCACGGCGACGGCGGTCGGCGTAGCTCTTCTGACGACTCTGAGCGACTCGGATACGCTCGCGGATCGTCTTCACCATCTCGGAGGTCTGGTGAATGATCTCTGGTCCCTCTAGCTGGCGCTCTCCGACCTCATCCCAACACAGGGGGGACCTGCAGCTGCGGCCATAAAGTGCCTCGTAGGGAGCCATCCGGATGCTCGAATGATAGCTGTTGTTGTAGGCCAACTCCACCAACGGAAGGTGCCTCTCCCAACTGCCCCCGAAATCGAGCACACAGGCCCGCAGCATGTCCTCAAGGGTCTGGATCGTCCTCTCCGACTGGCCGTCCGTCTGAGGATGAAACGCGGTACTGAAGTGGAGGTTCGTACCAAGGGCGTGCTGGAGGCTACGCCAGAACCTCGAAGTGAAACGCGCGTCTCGATCAGAAATGATACTGACTGGAGTGCCATGGAGTCGGACAATCTCGGAGACGAATAACTGCGCCAGGGTGTCCAGAGAATCGGTGAGTCGGATGGGGAGGAAATGAGCAGACTTCGTCAGCCGGTCGACGATCACCCAGATGGCATCGCGACCCGAGCGTGACCTCGGCAAACCCGAGACGAAGTCCATAGTGATCTGCTCCCACTTCCACTGAGGGATCTCAATGGACTGCAGCTTCCCCGCAGGGCGCTGATGCTCCGACTTCACCTGCTGGCATACTAGGCATCGGGCAACAAATCTGGCAATATCTGTCTTCATCCCGCGCCACCAGTAGCCGCGACGAAGGCCCCTGTACATCTTCGTGCCTCCAGGGTGCACTGTGTACCTCGAGCGATGGGCCTCGTCCAGAATCTTCCGCCTCAGCTCTGCGTCGTCGGGGATGCACACTCGGCCTCTGAATCTCAGGATCCCGTCTGCACGAATCTGGTAGTCCTGGCGCTCGCCCCGGGCGACGCCCTCAGAAAGGACTATGAAATGCGGGTCCTGAGCCTGAGCCGTGCGGATCTCATCGAGAAGAACCGGCTGCACCACCAGCCTGGCCAGAAAGCCACCCGCAGGGGTCTCCCGAACACTGATCCAGCAAGCGGCCTCCTCCAGAAGCCTCCAACGACGGACAGCCATGTGGGCGGCCATGCCCAGGGGCTGTCTACTGAGCGCATCTGCAACGACATTCGCCTTACCCGGATGGTAAGCGATGTCACAGTCGTAGTCTGTCAGGAACTCAACCCAACGCCTCTGTCGCATGTTGAGCTCCGGCTGAGACTGCAGATACGTCAAGCTCTTATGATCTGTAAAGAGCTCGAACTCCTCTCCGTAGAGATAATGCCTCCACATCTTCAGCGCAAATATAATCGCAGCCAACTCAAGGTCATGGGTGGGGTAGTTCTGCTCATGGGGCTTCAACTGACGAGACGCGTAAGCCACCACCTTACCGTACTGCATCAGGACGCCGCCCACACCCAACTGCGATGCATCTGTATACTGCGAACCCACCGCTCCCAGATGGAAGGGTAAGAACCGGCGCTGAGGTGAGTCTTCGCTTCAGCTCCTGGAAGCTCTCCTCGCAAGAAGGGGACCACTCGAACCGAACGTCTTTCCGAGTGAGGCGGGTAAGAGGAACGGCTATCTTGGAGAAACCCTCCACAAACCTCCTATAATAACCCGCCAAGCCCAAGAAGCTACGAATCTCTGTGGGGTTCGACGGTCGACGCCAATTCGACACGGCGAGCGTCTTCTCCGGGTCCACAGCTATACCCTCACCGGAAATCACATGGCCCAGAAAGGCCATCCGCTCCAACCAGAACTCGCACTTGCTGAACTTGGCGAACAACTGATGTCCAGCCAGAGTCTCCAAAACAGTGCGGAGGTGGTGAGCGTGCTCCTCCAGACTCCTCGAGTACACCAATATATCATCGATGAATACTACCACAAAGGAGTCGAGGAAGGGTCGAAATACCCGGTTCATCAGATCCATGAAGGCCGCCGGCGCGTTCGTCAACCCGAAAGGCAGTACTCTGAACTCGTAGTGCCCGTACCGGGTGCGAAAGGCCGTCTTCGGAATATCTGACTCCCGGATCTTCAACTGGTAGTACCCCGAGCGGAGATCGATCTTGGAAAAGACACACGCTCCCTGAAGCTGGTCAAACAGATCGTCGATCCGCGGCAACGGGTACTTGTTCTTCACTGTCCGCTTATTCAACTGCCTGTAATCAATACACAGCCGCAGTGAACCGTCCTTCTTCCGGACGAACAGGACAGGGGCTCCCCACGGAGACACGCTCGGACGTGCGAAGCCCTTCTCCAGCAACTCCTCCAACTGCTCCTTCAGCACCCTCAGCTCTGCGGGAGCCATCCGGTACGGAGCCCTCGAAACCGGCTCGGTCCCCGGAAGCAGATTGATCTCAAACTCAATCGCGCGGTCCGGCGGTAATCCCGGAAGATCGTCGGGGAAAACCTCAGGAAACTCTGCCACGACTGGAGTCTGACTGATATCTGCCCGCAGCGGTGCATCCTCCAGAGCAATATAAGCCAGAAAGCCCTCGCACCCACCCTGAAGGAGTCTCCACGCCTGCATGGACGACACGAACCCCAAAGGAGCTACGTCTCGATCGCCCACGTACTGGAAAGACCTCCGACCAGGAAGGTGGAACGACACCGACTTGGCGAAACAGTCGATGCTGGCATGACTAGCTGCAAGCCAATCCATCCCCAGGATGGCATCAAAATCCGACATCGCGAGCTCCACCAGCTCTACCGGAAACTCATGATCCGCGATCTCCACCGTGCACCCTCGGTACACAGAACTAAGGAGAATCCGGTCTCCCACGGGCAATGCTACCTCTAACACAGCATCTAGAGGAGCGGACGCCACACCCGTCCGTCTCGCGAAAGCGGGAGACACGAACGAGTGGGTGGCTCCGGAATCGAATAGCACATAAGCAGGAAGCTGGGAGATCTGAACAGTACCTCTAACCACGCTGCCGGATGCCTGGGCCTCCTCTGCCGAAAGCGCTGCCACTCGGCCCTGAACGAACTGAGGCTGAGGAGCAATGGCACGCCTCGCCTGCTGCGCTGGCTGCCTCCTCTGACCAGCACGGCCACCCTGTGGCTGCTGCTGCTGACGCTGAGGCTGCTGCTGCGGCTGGCGCTGAGGCTGCTGCTGCTGGCGCTGCTGAAACGGCTGCTGGAACGGCTGCTGCTGCAACTGCTGCTGCTGCTGCTGAGGCATCACTCTCGGTCGGCCTGCGTCGGGGCAATTATACAGAATATGCCCGACGCGCTGACAGTGATAGCAGCGCCTCGTCTCCGGTCGCCTCGACTGGACCGGCACGGCTGCGATGGGTGCAGGGCCTCGCGCTGGCACCACATCTGCTGGGAGAGAGGGAGCCGCTGACTGCTCGAAGCGGGCCCTCTTCTTCTTCCGCTGCCCTCTGTCCTGGCCTCTGGGTGGCCTCTGGTCTGTCGGCGGGGTCGGAGCCTGCACCTGGATCCCGAGGTCTCTCTCGACAGTCTTCGCCCGCGAGACCAAGTCGGAGAACCTCGTGAATCCCTGGGCGGTGACGTGCACTCGGATGGCATTGCTCAGACCGAGCTCGAACCGACGGCACCTCGACACCTCATCCATCGCCAGGGCTGGAGCGAACCTGGACAGCCTCGTGAACCGCGTGGAGTACTCAGCGACGGACATGGTGCCCTGTGTCAGCTGCTCAAACTCCCGCTCCACTAGCTGTCGGGTCGAGTAGGGGAAATACTCCTCCAAGAAATATCCCCTGAAACCCGCCCAGGTGAGCTGCTCCAGTCCCTCTGGAATGTCAACTGATCTAGTAGCCCACCACTCGGCGGCGCTACCCTTCAGCATAAACGCAGCCAGGGAGACCCTCTGGCGGTCTGTGCATAGCATCGTGGAGAAGATGGTATCCACCTCCATCAACCATCTCTCGGGAGCAAGGGGGTCCTCTGTCTGACCCTGGAACTCGGGAGGGTGGAGCTTCAGAAAGGCTGAGAGTCCACTCTGCTGGACCCTCGCTGCAGCCTCTAGCCCCATCTCCCTCTCCTGAGGATCCTGACTCTGGCCGCCGGAATCTCCACCACGGGGACTGGGGGTGTATCAGGCACTACAGGCGGATCTGCCGCCAAGGGAACCTGCGGTACTGCCTCGCGGGCCGCCCGCAGCTCCTGTATCTCCCGTGCCTGATCTGCTAACATCCTCGTCTGGGTCTCCACCATATCTGCTAACCGCGCAATCGCGCGCTCCCAGGCAGGAGGCTCCTGCGCTGGTCCTGACCTCTCGGCTGAGGACTCACCGATAACATCCTCGACTCTGGCAGGTCCGGAGACCTCCAAGGGTCGAGAGGGGCCACGTCCGCGTCGTCCTCTGCGAGGAGGCATATCAGCAACCTAAGAAAACCAGACACTAGGATCAGAATACGCATATAGAAATCCTAGGACTCATCTCTATGAAAGGAAGACACTTGGCTCTGACAGGACCAGGCTCTGATACCAACTTTTGTCACGCCCCAGGGCGGCCGTCCCCGGGACGCGGCAAGTGTATATATGATATCAGTAACAGGAAATCAATAATAAACCACAAACAATCACTAAAATGACACACAGATAAAAGCAGGGCTGACATAATATATACACCGAATGCGGAAGCTAAAAGACTGAGTCTGTAGTCAAAACATACTACAGACTCGATACATAATCATAAGTCCTGTGAGAGCCAACATGCCCATATATACACAACAAAATCCAAATACAATCCAACTAAGTGCCCAAGCACAGAACATATACGTACAACAGAAAGAAGGGTGCTGATGGCCTCAAAACTCGTGGGACGCGGCGCTGCCCTCTGCCGGTGTAGTCGCTCGGGAAGCTCCTCCCTCAGAGATCACTGAAAAGACAATATGCGAGGGGTGAGCCACACGCTCAGTGAATAGCACAACCCATGCATACAGTTCATATTAACCATATTTAATCAATTCATAAGCCACAAGTGGCATAATATCACCATCCGGGGGTTCGTTCATCGCCGAACCCATACCCTCACCCTCACCCTCACCCTCAACAGGTGACCTAGGATGTTGGGACTTAGCGGGTTGATAAACATCCATTCATAATCCTGTGGGTCGTCGCATCGCCGGCCCACCATACCCTCACCCTCACCTCTCAACAGGTGACCTAGGCTTTTGGGACTGACTAGGCTGTTGGTTACCCTTGGTCCACCGATAGTCTCTCCTCACTCCGCGGTTGTTTGGCCACTCCCATGTTCAGCGCAGTCCTTCCAAGTCAGGAGGCGCCTACTAGTGGGAGCCCCTGCACGGGACAACCTGTCTAACGCCGAGGTAGTCTCTACACGGATCCGACGAGGGGAACAGAACAGCCTATCCATCGCATATGATCCATCGGATCCGCTGACAGCACATCTCTAAGACTCTAATGTCTCGAATTCCTCAGAATTCCACCAGCGCGCATAACCAGGATGCGGGGAACATGCATTTAGTAATCATAATACAAGGGAAAATAGAGACCTTGGGAGGGTAACCTGAGGTCCCGATGTAGGACATCCGACAACCAAACGAGGAACACGGAGTACCCTAACCCGGGTCTCAATGTTAACCTCGCAAGGCCCCCCTTATATTCCCTAAGCATGCTATCTAATATTACAGTTCGCATTTAACTAAATAAACCAAACTAATAGGACGCATGCACAGGTCGGGCTTTCCTAGCATGATAGCGAGGTGGCAGGATGCATGGCTCATGCACAATCCTAAGGGTGCAAGTCCCTAACACACAATCTAGGGTGGCATGCAATTCTACACACACATCATGCTTACATGGATTATAAAATAACAGTTAATACAACTATACGCCCCAGGGGAGGTCGGTACACGCCCAAAGCATGTAACGCCTCCCAAACTGGGTTGGGTTGTCCCACTCACCAGAAATCGGGTCGACGCGCGACCGTCCGTCGAGATCTGCAAGACAATGTATTAACTGTAAGTATAAATCCACAATCACCCAAAAATACATAACATACACAAATAAACACCCAAAATCCCAAATTAATCACCCAACACCCTCGGCACCCCCGCACGGCCACCCGACCGCCCGGACGCGCCGCCGCGCCTCAGCCCGCGCACTCCGCGCACCGCCCGGGGCTCCGCGCGTCCACCGAGCCCAGCCGCGGCAGCCCGCACGCGCCCCGCACGCCGTGCGCACGCTCTCGCCCCGCGCGCGCCCCGCGCGCACCTCCGCGCTCCGCCGCGCCCCGCGCACGCCTCGCGCACAGCTCCCGCCCCGCGCCTCCTCCGCGCGCCCCAGCACCTCCGCCAGCACCTCCGCCAGCACCTCGCGCCAGCACCTCCGCGCGCACCTCCGCGCGTCCAGCACCTCGGCCAGCACCTCCGCGCGCACCTCGCGCGTCCAGCACCTCGGCCAGCACCTCCGCGCGCGCCCAGACCAGCGCCCAGACCAGCTCCTCGCGCACAGCTGCACGAGCAGACCCGCGCACAGCACCACCCGAGCAGCTCGCACGCCTCGCACCGCCGCGACCAGCTCCCCCGAGCGCACGCCCGCGCGCACGCTCGCGCGTACGCACGCGCGCACGCCCAGCCGGCTTGCTCGCCGCCTGTGCTGCCTGAGGCCCCCAGCCCATCCAGCGCTGCCAGCACGACCAGCCCCACGCACCAGCCCGCGCGCACCCACGCACACGCCGCGCGCACGCACACCCGCGCACGCACGCGCGCATGCCCGCGCGCGCCCGGCCTGCGCGCTGCCTGGCCGCTGCCGCTGCTCCCTGCTGCCCGGGACAGTCCCCCAGCCTGCCGAGCGCCTCCAACCACCCTCCCACTGCCCCGACCACCTCCAACCACCTCCGACCACCCTCCGACGACCCCCACCGCCACCAACCACCTCCCAACACAAAACCCTCCCCTAGCAATCATCTAGACAAGAAATGAGAGGGAAAAGAGGCTTACCGAGGGGAGGAGGAGGTGTCCGGTGGATCTCCACGCGCCGAAACCCTTCCCACAAGCCTTCTCACGCCCCGATCTATCACGGCCCTTGATTTGGCTCGAAACAGAGGAGAGAGAGGGGAGGTCGGGGAGGCTAGGATCGTCGGAATTTGGATTTGAAGACACCGGAGCGTAGATCGGGACCCGATCTACACTTCCCGTGCTTTAGGTTTTCTTTTTTGAGGGGTGTAGGGGCTCGAACGGAAGAAAATCGGAGGAGAGGAGAGAGAGAAAGCTAGTCGGGAAGATGATGAATAGTAAAAACAGATATTTTGATTCCTTTTAAGTAGAGCGCGACTTAAAAACCCGGATACGCCCCGGAACTGCGAAATTTTTGCAAACGATGCCAGAATTCGATGAAATTTTCATGAGTGGCTTAAAATGGCACCAGGACACATAATATGCAGTTAGATTTTCAATCGGAGTCCTCTAGCTCAGACGATAGCTAACAGTCTGAAATTACGCGGTTCCGATCGAAAAACCCTAAAAATTTTAAAACTGCTAAAAATGCTCCAATGATTGTCAATAGGTCAAAAAGTGACACATATATAACACTATGTCAGGAAAGTGATTTGGATACATGTATACATGGGGAAACATTTTTACAAATAAGAGTAATGGAAAGACAAACCAAAAACTATATAATTTGATATTATTTATTTTATGACAGTTATTTGGGTGTCCACTTTTTTCTTTTTTTAATAAAGGGTGCTAGGTGCTCACACTAGTTAAATCTTTTTGTCTATATGTATATTGTCCATTTTTTTTTATTAGTATATCATAATAGAATAAATTTTGCTCAATTAAATGATCCATTTAAATTGGCAAAACCTCAATTTATGGAATTGACGTAGTTGGTTTCTCTTCTTGCGGTACTCCACGAGGTAGAATTGAATGTGGAAGCAAAAGTCATAGTTTGTTCGAAGTCGTCCCCGAGTACTTGTATAGAAAGCTTAATAAGAATCCTCCACAAGGCATTACCACCATCCCATATGAAAGCCTAATTTGGGGAGCGCTTACTCCTTTGAAAATCCATTGCTTCATATGGATACTCACCCTGGACAAAGCCCTTACTAGAGCCAATTGGTTGAAATGGGTGCATGACAGTGATGATACTTGAAGGCATGTGGAGATGGTTCCGTAACAGACGTAAAAGAAGTGATAGAAGTAATCTAGTATACTTCAATGGCTAGTTACTCATTCAATGTGTTGGAATATGTGGTTGACTCACAAAGTATGCCTATTCCAACACAAGATGGTCTGCGTGGATCACTCCCAAAGTAAAAAGATCCATCAAAATTAATCTAAGAACTAGAATATATTGATCTTAAAAAATCAAAGCATTTAGATGCAAATTGCAAAGTGAAGCTTATGAAGATCATTTTCATATCAGTTGACAGTTCTCTGTTCATTTATGAGTGAAGTTGTTTTAATTACTAATTTCAAAATATTATATCAAGATTTTTCTTGTCATTTTATCTATATCATGATGAATGGCGTGGAACTTCTGTTTACCATTTCAATGGAAGGATTTATCAACTTTGATTGAGAGTCAAAGGTAGGCCAAGAACTCCAATAGTGATAAACATTTGTTTAATAGTGTTTGTCTGTCTTGGTGGCTCCACATGGTCTCGAGTTTAAATCCCTCCTGTGATTTTGTTTTCCAGAAAATGGTAGGCTGTCGCCCTGGTATTAAATAGGATAGAAAGAGCCCAGAGGGGAATACATAAAAAGTAAATACAGCAAACTAAAACACTTGATGCACCCTCCATGGAGGACTCTACTTCATGTGCATCTGAGCCAAAAAGCTACACCAAAACATTTTACCACGCATAATGAGGCCCCCACCCTAAAGAGGAACAGTCCTCGCCTCCATACAGAATCTCCCCCAATCCAAAATGAACCTGATCGCTGAATCCCAAATGTTATCCACGTTGGGAGTGCTACCTAGACACACCAAATGATTTCTGGTCAACCAAGATCAGACCACCGCAGGGATAAATATCTGGGAGATCTTCACCCTCAAACTCCTATCCCCAGGACTCCTTAGCCTCTTGCCTGCCTCCCATAACTCCTCCAACAAGGTAAAAGACCCGACCATCCCCGTGACCAAACAGAACCTCCTCCATACCTCCTTTGCTATCAGGCAAAAGAGAAACAGGTGCTCCACCGATTCCTTCTCTTCTCGACACATCACACACACTGTCCAAACCCGGACCTAGCGAGTGATGTAGCATCTAGCTAGTCAGGGCCTTTTATTGGTATATTGTTCAAAGGAAAGCGTGGGATTTTACATCCCCACACCTCCTTTTGTTTTCGTGCCACAACAGTGTTGGTCGGCCTTGATCTCCCACCCATGCATACTGCTCTTCACCTAGTAACCCTCAGACGGCTTAGGCTTCCTCATGATTCTCTCTCTCCTTGAAGGGTCCAAATTAAACCATGAAGTTCTTCCAGAATCTTCAAGTACCCGCCTACCTCATCATTGTTGAGGTTTCGCCTCACCTGCGCCTCCTAGCACCCCTACCCTATCCCTGACCAAAATTGGCATGCCATCCCATCACGCACAACCATGATCCTGAAGATCCTCAAGAAAATATGAAAATATTTTCTTTTGAATATCTAACTAAGGTCTTTTTACATTTAGTGTTCTCTTGGAATTATTCTTGTTTGTTTCTGTAATGCAAATCTGGATGAAGGGATTGCATTTTATTTATTCATCGGAGAAGGAATTGAACAAATTAACAATGACTTTTTCATACTGGGATTGAGAAACGAATTTTTGTATATTATTGATGACCACGAAGTTGATCCATATAATAGCCAATTTCAGTAAAACTTGTTCACTTTAAAGCATTACGCTGTTATATGCTGTCAGTTAAATCAAGCAACTGCCTGTTAATATTTTTGTATATTATGTCTAGTGGAGAGTGGATGGGTGACAATTCTTATGTGACAGGAAAAACTGAACATGGACGTGAAATGGCTGTGCACAATTTGTGCAGTCACAGATGCTCGCCGAGGTTATCATTTGGTGTGAGAAAATTTCATATTTGTCAGTCATTCCATACTTGTACAGGTAGTCTTATTATTCACTTGCAGTGCAACTTTGTATTTTTTCATCTAGCCAAATGTTAAGGGCTTTTTCATCAATGTCCTTCATGTCTTATTACTTTTGTAATTTACAGTACACCTATAAATATATCATATCCATATGGTTCAATGAAAAGTTGAAGCATATTGAATATGATCTTGTTTCTCAAATTTCAGAATGCTATTATTATCCTTGGTAGTTTGTAAAGGGTTGAATATACACGTTTCTGTATTCTCATGAATACTTTGTATTGATAGTGTTCAATTACAACTGGGTTGAACCCAATACACTGGGAACTTTTGAACTATAGGTCCTTAAAATGTAATCTTTATGGAATGAAAGTTTCTCTTCATTACCTCTATGAAAGGAAATCACTGTAATGGAAACTGAACCTTATTCTCTTGGTTATTTGATTGTCAAAGCTGAGATTATTTTGTAAAAAATTGACATTTCTAATTACTTGGAGTTGTTATAATCAAAAATCCAAATTCCATTGCACTTTTCGCAGAATGGAATGTTAGGGGGATCAGAAAATTGAAGCTTACTTTCTGCAACTTTTATTGGAAAGTAGTAGACAACTTACACTCTATCCCAGAGACCATATCTGGTTTGTAGCTTTCATCTGGTTTATGAAAGGCTAATGGTGTGAGTTTTCTTCCTGTGTTTAGCCCTGTGGTGAGTTGTATTTTTCTATTATCTCACTACAAAGCATTTAGTGTCCAAGAAATGCTGTCAAAATTCATTTATTCATCACTATTGAATCATCAGTAAAAGAATTTGATTATATTGTTTATTGAGAAGATTCTTGGAATTCAAATGTATCAAAATGTTTGCTAACTGTGATTAATAAACATAGGTTAGATAAATGGTTCGGTTGTGGTTCCTTTTGAGTGCTATCCGTGATGGCCGTACTTTTTCGGGGATAGAGAACAACACTTACTTAATGCATTTTTTTATTGAACACTTCGATATGGGACCACTTGTAGAATTTCATCATCATTATCCTCAGCCTATTTCCAACATTTGTGTTGGGATTTTCTTGCTCCACTAGTCATATACAAGTCTATGCATTTGACTTCCCATTACTCTGGTGTATATTAATCTTCATCCTTGATGCATTTTTTCATTAAGCCGCTTGGTCACATCATTTTTAGGCTCTTTCTTATCCGTCAGAGTCATGATGATTTTTGTTGTTCTGCTTTAGCTGATGCATAATTTGAAGTGCATCTTATCTACATTCAATTTTTATTCCTGCTGCTTCTGGATTCAATTTCTACTATTATGCCAAGTAATAAATCATACCTTTGGAATATTTACTTTCCATTTATTTTAGAAAAAGTCTATTCTTGGTTTTTCAATGAGACCGCATTTTTGTGTACTTTTGGCTCTTTTTTTTAAAATAGCAGCAGGCATGTTGCTGTCAGATCTCCCAACTAGTCACATGCTCGATAGATTGTCACATTACAAATTTCGTTGCACAGGTTTGCCATATTTTGTGAATCAGTTGGTGGATCATTTTGATCTGGAGCACCGTTCAAATCCAAGTCAATGCGAGGACTTTAGATCCTTGACTGGTCACCTTGTGAAATTTTATGGATCATGCTAGGAGGTTGAGGTTTGTCTTCTTAGGTAAGTTTTTTTTACTTCTGTCTATTAGATATGAGTTTTCTGTACAAAGGGGTCTTTCATTTTCAGGCTTGGGTGTGGCTATTATTGACTTGAGAAACCTTCTTTGATGCCGAGACTCATCATGGCTACATAAGTCCATTGATGGATTTGATATAATATCCAAATCAATCCCAAGGACTAGGTAAAAGTGAGGCTGTGGTTTGTAAATTGAATTGGTCTAGTGATTAGAACCTAGGACAGCTTTGTGATGACTAGTGCATCTATTGGGGGACATTGTGTCTTGTTAATTAGTTAATGAATTGATTATTATTGATAATGCATATGGGTGGAGAATCTCAAGCACGCACCAACCCCAAATGGCAAAGGAAAAAAACTAAAAGAGCAAAGGGAAAGGCAATACTGAAGCCACTGAAATTATAGTCAATTGAATCAATGTGAAAGTGATGAATTATAGACTTTAATGTTAGTGGTTTTGGTTGCAGATGGCATGACACGAGCAGATTTTTACCTAAGCAATTAGTTGAGATGAGAAGCAACTCAACTCCAATATCGCGTTTAAGAAGAATTTGATATTTTAAAAATTTGTAAAACAAGTCTCCAAAAGTATGTCCGAGTTGATAGAGATGTTGATCAAAATCCGTCTGTAAAATCTGAGAAAGTTCAAAAAAATATGCGAAGTCTACAAAATTCCTTAACTAATGTCCGAAGAAATCTCTCAAAGTCTCAATCTCAATCGACGAAAACCACCCCCCCCCCCCGACAATAAGTTTTCCTCTTTTGGTTCTAACTTAAAAGGTCATTGTGCTCTTTAGTCTGGTTGATCAATATTTTAAACTCTTTTTAAGAGGTGCGTAATGCTTAAGTTTATTTGAAATTGGAGTTTTGTTCATTCAAATGATTTTTTCTTTTACTTTGGTCATCTCTTGATCATTGTCCCACTTGCAGATCTTTCTGCTTCAGTGTTTGGGATCAACTGAAGGCCTACATACCTGTTTCCTTCACAGTTCTGGTTAGTGCCTTGTTCACTGATGCTCTAGCCAGTCCCCTTGTCTTTTTTGTAAGATTCCATTCATAGAGCATATGCTATTTTAGCATTCTCGTATGGGACATGAATGCATGGGAGTCCAAAAATGTAGACTACATTGCTTCTCTTTCCCTCATCAAAATCCAAATCATCAGAGTACTTTTTGTGACAGTTATTGCATTGATTTTTTTCCCCTATTTCGGGAGTTTCTTTGGATTTTTTTTCACTTATTTCTGACAAATACTGGTCACCACTAACATTCATCTTTGTCAATCTCCCACTCATGCTCTTACTCCATGCATCCTTCATTTCCTTATTTATGAATTTTGCTGCCTAGCTAGTGACAGTAAATTGATCAGAGCCCTTGCACAGAAGTTGGAAGTAGTCTCCCTTAGGCTGTATATTTTCCTCCTTGTCCATGATCCAATCAATGTTATATTGCTTCCATAAGCAAGAAATTGTTGCCAAGATAAATATGTCTTCTAGTGCTTCTTGTTTGGCATCACCATAGGCAATGTTCTTCAGTCTTTCCGCATTTTCATTGTTTTCTTTCTTCGAGTCTTTCATCCATGATTCCCAATCCAATGGATGAAAGACAACTCCTCCAGATCTAGATGTTCCGGAGGATGGGGTGAATAGTTTGACAGACAGATTGAAGCCTATCTTTTTCCTTGTTTGGAGGATTATCAACATTTTCAATTGCACATAGCTGCTCAATTGTCTTGTATATGGAAACAGCAGATCACGCTGTTCTTTGGTTAAACAGGTCAATTCCCTCATTATCATGAATGCGGTTTTTTTTTTTTTTTTTGATTGGTATCATGAATGTGGTTTCCATTTGGTTGATCATGCCTTTTATTCTCATTTTCCCTTTTTTTATATTGGTAATATAAGATTTGTGGTGTTGCTATAACCGGACAAAATGTACAAGTGTACAGTCATAAGTTACAAAATAGGTTGAAAAAACTCACCAAAATGAGTTCACAAAAAAGCCAATAGGAGAATGAGATAGCTCCCCTATGAGATGGAAACAGAGCTTAGGAACTTCTCATTTTACTTGTTAAATATTCAGCTGGTATCAAATGCTATCCAATCTCAATTGTGTGGTTGTCACCAGTTTATTTTTTTTGTATTCCATCCAAGTGAATATTATTAATGATTGTCACCTCAACCTCAAATCGGTGTTTGGTGGACTTTGGTGAACCCTTCATCTTTATGTTTGGGAGCTTCAATTTGACCAGATTTTATTTGGCACTGGTCATTGGTTTCCCTGCTGATAAGCACACTACTTGCTGCCTTCAAAGAATTTACTGCACATCCTTAATTGCTTTCTTTCCTTTTCCATTGTGCACTTCATTGCCACAGTCTTGTTTGTAGTCCCAAGTCTCAGATTGCTTTAATTTTTCAAAGATAATTTTTCATATAGCGAAACAAACATATAATTTTCATAAAAATAAAATACATACTCAAATGAATTTTGTGTATTTAATCATAGAAAAAGAGAATTACATATTTTGTTTAATGAGATACATATTTTGTTGGATAACAATTGACAGATATGGGATCACACGGGAGTGTAAACGGGATTGCGTGTAACTACGCCTTTGTGGTAGAGTTACTCATGTTCATAACTGATCAATTCCACACGTTTTTTTAAGTTTAGAAGAAAAAAATATATTCTCTTATACATAAATCAAACTGAATTGGAAACCAAATTGTCCATCCCACAAACTATATTACCTTCAATAAACCATAAATTAGACGAAATTGAACTGCATTCCATATAGATAGGCTATCTTTGATATATGCATTTAATCAAATAAAAATTTGGATTAAGGCGTAACTAGGAGATGAAATATATATATAAAAAAGGTATGAATGCTATAGAACCAATGAGAACTTTATTGAAAATATGTTTCCTCTAATAAACTATTTTATTATCACATACGATGTACATTGAGGCGCGGTAGTGGATTGCATTTTAGTCAAAATGTGGAGGGCTTGCACCATCGTTTAATCCCACATCACTTGTGAACAATATGACAATGGGCATTACACAAAATTCTCTTATGTATAAGAAACATGGAGAATGATGGTGTACTTTGAAAATGTACGGGAGATGGTCGTGGGTTTTATCAAAGAATATGTGGTGCATTGTGCATGTGTTAGGAGGGTTAACTACGTTAGGGGCCTCCTTTGTACTGCGTAGGTGTCTTTTGGGGTTTTGGATTCAGGGGTCATTGATAGATATCTCCACTATTTTGCTCTTGGATTGGGGTTTTATGGTCTCTACTACTTTTTTTTTTTTTTCTTCTTTTGGTTGGCTTTTCGAAGTGGGGAGCTATATTTCCACCCCTCTAGCTTTCTAACCCACCCCCAAAAATAAAATTTGGGGGTGGGTTAGGGAAACCATTGAAAAAAGAGTTAGAGAGAGAGAGAGAGAGAGAGAGAGAGTCGGTGCCAAATGATGAAAAGTGGGTTTAGGAGGAGTTGGAGTGGGTGGCGGGCTTGGACGTGAAGTGTGGCTAGAGGAGGAGCCAGCCTTGAACGGCTGAGAGGCAGTCACTGCCCAAGATGATGGGGATGGAGATGTGGTAGAAGCGGTGGATTTCGTGGATGTGGTGGTGGGTTGAGGTCGAGGAAGAGCAGGGGCAGGAAGGAAGACAGCGGGAAACATGATATGTGAACACGCAGCGAGATGTGCGGGGGCGTGACGACGACGGTGAGGAAGCGGATGTGCGGGGACGTGACGATGACGGCAGGGAAGAGGACGTGCGGCGGTGGGGAGGAAGCGGACATGCGGGAACGCAACGGTGACGGCAGGGAAGAGGACTTGCGGCGATGTGGTAGTGACGACGAGGAAGCGGACGTGTGGGGATGTGCTCCTCTTCCTGCTCTCTCTCTCCCTCTCTCTCTCTCTCTCTATTCTTATCTCTCTCTCTCTATTTTTTTTTTTTTGGGTGGGTTAGAAAACTTGTGGGGTGAAAATATATCTCCCCTTTCGAAGTGCTGGGGAGTTCGTGTTGAGTGTTCCCCTTTCTTTTAAAATTAAGATTAAAGTCGGATATTTATCTTAAAAAAAAGAAACATGGAGAAGTCCATGAATGGACAAATGAGAAAATAGCAATTAAGTAAGACATAAAATTATTTATAATTGAAATACTCTTATTTTAATGGAAATATAAAGAAAAAAAATCTCCCATGTTCATCATAAAAAATAATGTGATTTGGGTGGTGATGTACCTTCTTCATTAAAAAAAAAAAAAAAAACCGAATCTCACCAAGAGACCAAAGTTTTCAAAACAATATCTACACTTTGAACTCCAAAGAAAAAAAAGAAGAGAAGCATTCCGACTCTTATGAAATGAGCTTTGGTTAAGTCGGTTAACACCTCTCTATAAATGATGTGTCGGTTAACACCTCTCTATAAATGATGTTAAGGGATTAAACCCAGGTTGAACTGAACTTCAAAAAAAAAAAAAAAAAAAACTAATCGGACTCCTGCAACCCGCCAAGCACAACCGACCCAACAAAGAGCCCCACCGCGCCAACGCCAAGCACCGCCGCGAGAATCGCCTGGACGGCCACCAACGCCGCCGAATCATCGGGCGTGATCACGACTACGGCCACGGCCGCGACGATAAGCGGGAGCGCGACCGAAGCGAGCGCGGAAGGGGAAGTGCCCGCGGCCCTCTCGACGAGGCTGAGGAGGCCGAACTCCTCGGCCTTGGAGAGGATGCCGAGCTTCTCGACGGAAGAGAGAGTGAGACCGAGTTCCTCGGCTTTGGAGAGGAGGCCGGCCTTCTCAACGTTGCTGAGGACCTTCCCTTTCTCGAGCTTCTTGACGACGTCGACCTGGAGTTCCTCACTGCCTTCCGCGAAGAGGCCCGCGCCATACCATTCTTTCTTCCAGGTCGAGTCGTATTTGTTCACCTGCAAAACGGCAAGCAAATGTCTTATATTTAATAAGGATAAGGGAGTTCCCAAAGCATACAAGAAAAAATAGCACACATAGGATACAGGTAGCAGTAGAAGAGAGGCCTACAGAAATCGCCTTAATATCCTTTGCTTATTTTTACATATTTGTATCTTGTTTGACTTTCATTATCAAAAGGTTGTAAATGCATGTGAATGGAAAAAAAATCAATTTCATTTGATATATTTACAATCACATGATCTTATACATGATAATGCGGTAATCTTACATGAGTTAAACAAGATATAAATATAAAAAAAACAAGCATAGGATCTGAATCCAATCCCCATGGTACTAATTTTAAATCAAAACCGTTCCTCAATAAAGCGCATCTTACTAGAGCCCACAATACATTCTAAATTTATAAGGCTTTACAAGCACACCCTTCTACTACCGTCCCACAATGTGGGCCAATTTTAACTATAAGTTCTCAAATTTCTTTATGCATTTCATTAAACGTAAAAAGGAATTAAAAGAATCATCCTGTATAATTTTGTTTTTTGAAAGTTGGAATAAAAGTTTGTCTCAATGGGCTATTTATTAAAAAAAAAAAAAAAAAAAATTTTAAAATGCGAATACAAAATGTTACATTTTATTTAATCAGATATGGTACCCATGAGAGCATGGGTATCCACGTGTGTCATGACATCTTCTTCAACTGTTTTCCAGTTGTAAATGCACAGGTGTTTGTAGTAACTCCTCCCTCTTACGAAGATTATATCTGGTTGGATCGAGAGTCTGGGGGGGAGAATCGGATAAGGTAGAGAGAAACCAAATAAAGAGAGAGGTCTTCTCTCTCTCTCTCTCTCTCTCTCTCTCTCTATATATATATATATATATATATATATATATATATATATATATATATTTTATGTAGGTTGTCTTAAGAGATACTTGGGTGATGAATATGGGATTGTTTCTTGTAAATAATCTCCCGAATGTACCTGTAATTCTTGTAAATAAGTTTTCTACTCGGCAAATTTATTCATGTTCGTGTTATTGATTCATGGCTTCCTACACAAAAAAAAAAAGGTTAAATAAATATTCTACAATAATTAAAATAGAAAAGGCCGTGTGTCTCATTTACCGTTTTAAGAGATAAAAAAGTTAAAAAAAAAAATATAATAAGACAAACACAAAATATAAAAATTTATCCAAACAAATAAAACAATACCAGTTACATAAAAAATCATCTATTCATTATATTAACTATTTTATATAAGAATAAGCTATATTTAAATTAAATAAGATTATAAAAATAAAAATTGGAATATTACTAACAATTCTCATAAATATCAATGTCCTAAAATTTAACCAACCAATAAAATTAATTGTTAACCAAATCACACTCATGAATTCAAAAAATAAAAACTAAAATTGAGTCTCTGCTATGGAGGTTTGGGGAATTGGATTTAGTTTTCCTTTACCTTCGTCTTTGGTGCCATGGCGACGATTGTTGAGGTTCTCCTCCTCGGGGAGGAGTAGATGAATTTTGGGGAGGAGGACGAGATGGAAGTGTGAGTGGCAGCTGAAGCTGAGACTGCCATCTTGTTTGGAGATTGGTTTCGATGATCTTTGTAGGGCTTTGTTGTTGAAGAAGCTGATTTTGTTTTCCTTCTCAAAGTTTCAGATTTTATTTTTGTTGCAATCCTTAGGAGCCAATGAAAAGGGAGGGTGTGTTATCCTCTTGTTTGTTGGCTCCACCAAAAGAATATTTACATATATTGTCCTTGTGAAGTTGTGTTCATTTGTGTACCATTAATAACTCAGACACGAAAATGTATTTTCTTTTGGCCTTTTTAGTAACGGGAGGCAAACGCCTCAATTTTATTGTTAAAGTTCGATGAATGTCCAAAGTATATAATGTTGGGAAGGTTATCGCGGAATCACCAACAAACACGAGATCGAACACAAGAACGAAATATCACAATACGAAGAATACAAGATATACGTGGTTTGGCCTATGCCTATATCCACGGGGTAAAAAACAGAGAATCCACTTTGATAGTTGAGATACATTAAGAGACTCACAAACTCTCTCATGGAGTTACCCTCTCTTAGAACCCTCTCAACCTTCTCTTAAGATCTCTACATTACCTAGCCTTGCCATGAATCCCAAGAAGATATTTATAGAGATAAATAACTTCCTCCCCAAGTAATCTCTCAATTAACAAACAAATATTGTTCCCATTAATTAAGAGATATTCATTATCCTAATTAACAAACAAATATTGTTTCCTATTTTAGGATATTAACTTTAAATATTAATTAAGATCAAATCTTAAATAATATTCAACTCATTAGGTGTCCAACCTAATATGGTTTCATAATGGCCATCCGATATGATACACTGGATCGAGACATAATCCTAACAAATCTCCACCTTGGCTTGTATCCGATAAGCTCAGACTTCCTCGAACCCCTTAGAAGATTTTCCGTTGATGTCTCCACCTTGCTCTATGTCGTCTTCGAAGCACGACTGCGCGAGCAACTATGCACCTCCACTTGCAATCAAGTGGTCTTCGACTTCCTTAAGCCTCACCAGCCTTCAAGTCGCTATCACGAGTCTTTTTGTGCGCTAGACCCGCTCCTCAGAGCTCCACCTTGAATGGATTTTAGGAACTTCTTCCTTCGGACGTCTGCACCGCCTAATTTTGTTGGATCCATAAGCCTGCGCTCGCCTTATCGTGGATCAACCCTTGAGTCGGACTCAGTAATCGCGCATCCCCAAGTCAATGCCATGACTTGATTTCACATGCATCTATTCCACGCTCCTCGTGGATCTCCGAAGAAGATCTGGATCTTACCTCCACCTTGAACATGCCACACACGCGCTCGCGAGATGACTGGACTCGCTCTTTTAACTGAACCACATGGGGCTGCTCCTCCCATACCCGGTTCAGAACGCTTTAGACCGTGTTGCACTGTTCCATCTTCTTCTGTACAAACTCCGCACCCACGCTTCACGTGATTCGCCCACGTGCCTCCGCGTGTCACTGCGAACTTTGCACCCCGAGCGTCTTTGCACGTCTGCTTCTCGGTGGATCTTGGACCCGTAACAAATTAGTATCATCATTACACACCTGAATAGATATACCTCTTCCACCACCGAAAGCTCCATGCAACCTTGCATGATTTTTTCTTTCTTTCTTCTTCTTCGCATGAAACCATGTACGACACACCGTTGTTGGAGTTCCCAACAATACATTCGTCGATGGTATGAATTCATCGACCCGTGTCGCCATTAATCTTCGTTTTTCAAATCTCGTCCTCCTAGGTCGAAACCTGGAGCTCTGATACCATTGTTGGGAAGGTTATCGCGGAAGCCACCAACAAACACGAGATCGAACACAAGAACGAAACATCACAACACACGAAGAACACAAGATATACGTGGTTCGGCCTAGGCCTACATCCACGGGGCAAAAAACAGATAATCCACTTTGATAGTTGAGATACATTAAGAGACTCACAAACTCTCTCATGGAGTTACCCTCTCTTAGAACCCTCTCAACCTTCCCTTAGGATCTCTACATTGTATACATTGCCTAGCCTTGCCATGAAACCCTAGAAGATATTTATAGAGATAAATAACTTCCTTCCCAAGTAATATCTCAATTAACAAACAAATATTGTTCCCATTAATTAGGAGATATTCACTCTCCTAATTAACAAACAAATATTGTTTCCTATTTTAGGAGATTCACTTTAAATATTAATTAAAATCAAATCTTAAATAATATTCAACTCATTAGGTGTCCAACCTAATATAGTTTCATAATGGCCATCCGATGTGATACACCGGATCGAGACATAATCCCAACATATAAGGCAAAAAAGAAAATACTTTGAATCAAGGACCGCTCAAAGAGAATTCTAACAAGTACCCTAATTCTGAAAATGATACCCCTTACTCCTCAATCAAAAGATGCCCCTTCAGAGAAACACACCCCACGTGCCCTCCTACAAAAAGCACCTCGATGTTTTATAAACCCCACCATCATATCTCATACATTCTCAAAATACACCGGTGTCCCCTTAAAAATAAGACGGTTCCTAGACAACCATAACTCCCATGTGACGGCCGGAACCAAAGACTACATCACTTTAGCTTTCTTGCTTTGATCCCAATATCGACTTAGCTACCGACCAGCCACCTATAAATCATCATGTGGACAAGGAACGATCATTGAAGCCTATTGCGAGCTTCCGTTGATGCAAAACACTTATCGCTATCGAACATTCTACCATCATATGAGATGTGGACTCATCACCATCGGCGCAAAATGAACACATCGTGTCTTCATCGGCCACCCACTTGGAGCGATGCACTTTAGTCATCAACATATCCTTATATGTGAGCCATGGAAAAATTTTACCTTCAAAGTCGTCAACCTTTCCAAACACGATTTATTTATTTATTTATTTTTGCTCGGGAGACACGAAAATGTTAGGCATCCGTTGTTTTGGATGAAAAGGTAATTTTGCTCCCTCTTCTTTTTTTTTTCAAAAACAGGTGAAATTATTAGCCCCCTGGAAATTATAAGATGGTTGCTAGACAACCATAATGCCCACGTGATGGCCGGAACTAGAGACTACATCACTTTAGCTTTCATGCTTCGATCCCCATGTCGACTCAGCTACTGACCAACCCCCCATAAATTGTTAGTGAACGAGGAAATTTCATCAAAGCCTACTGCTAGCTTCAATTGATGTCAAACATATCTCACTATCCAACATTCCACCATAATATGAGATGTAGACTCATCACCATTGGCGCAAAACGAACATGCCGTGTCATGGTGGGCCGCCCACTTGCAGCAATACACCTTAGTCATCAACATATTATGATATATGAGCCATAGAAAAAAATTTACCTTCAAAGTCGTCAACCTATGCAGACACGATATTTTTTTTTTGCTTTGTAGACATGAAAATGTTAGGCATTCACTGTTGGTACTTCTTGATTATTCTTATCTTGGATGAAAAGGGGATTTTGCTTTTTTTTTTCAAAAACAAATGAAATTAATAATAGATAATGTTACATACAATCTATTTTTTTAAAATAATATATCTCATCTATTAATATACATGTTTTTATAAAAAACATGAAACATATATTTCAATGAATTGTATAAATACATTTACAGATAATGTCAAAAAAATTTATCGAATTATATACCTCGTTAGTTGTGAGTCTATATTTCGTTGATTTTCTATTGACGCAGATGAGACTGGAATTGGAGCTGCATGAAATAAAAATTGTGTGTAACAGGACTCATTATTAATTTAATTTGTATTGAAATTGATTACTAGTTATAGCTGCAATGCTCCAGGCTTACAGAACAAGATATTGTCCGTTTTACCCTTGGTGGACTCACGGCTTTAAAAATGCATTATGGTGCGTAAGAGCCGTGCTCACATATAAACACATATTATATTATACCATTAGGCGATGTGAGACTAAACCCTCACCCTCACCCACACCAAATTCATGGGTCTCTTGGAACTTTTGGGCTTACCACCCCCTAGACATCACAATAGCCTATTAACTCGAGAGGTTAATGGTAACATTTTGGAGTAGTTGAAGGTGCATAATAAATTAGAGTATACTACAATATCACAATGTATGAATTAATTTTTTATATGTTTTTAAATAAAAATATACTAATATATCTCAGTGTATACTTCACTTTTATAACAATATATATTTTAATGGATGAATATATATCTTTTAAATAAAGAAAATCGATAAGGGTTACACATATAGTACATGTGCACATTTTTGTCTTTGCATCCACATCAAAAGTTTGCATTCATCTATGTGTATCTGTACGACTTTTCTATGTAGCTGCACGTGAACTTTGTATAATAAATAATTTCTATGTTTTTTTTCTGTGTATTGCGTATAATAAATAATTTCTATGATGATCTTTCTCACTTGGAAACTAGTATACTCTTGAACTTATAAATTGATCTATTTTGTCCATCAACTGAACATTCCTTGAAAAGCATGTTCATGAGTCAATAAGTTGACTTGATTAGATTTAGTTTATTAACTCAAAAGACTTGGGATATATTATATTGAAACAAAAAAAAAAAAAACTTGGGATATATGGTCAATAGTCTATTCCTAAATATTCATGAGACGCCAAATTAACCATTGAAAAATGATGTGTGTGGTGAATAGACCTCACTGATTTTTTAAAATAAAATATTCAATCGTTCTGAAAATATACACAGAAACATACTAATTTTTTTTTAATGTTTTTTTAAAATATTCATACATTGATAGGTGGTTTTGGGTAACTTCTAAATTGGAGGTGGGACTGTAAAATAGATTTAATGTATTAGTGCTCTTAACAATTGGCTTGATTTTCCCATTAAAAAAAAAACAAAACAATTGGCTTGATAAAGCATTATTAAATATGATATATAACAAAATAAACAATATCGTTTTAGCATGTATCATTAAAACATTCCATTACCCACAAGGAAAAAAAATAAATAATAATGAGACTTTTTTTTTTTTTGGCTAGTCTGATGAGACATTCACCTACTTTAAAAAACTTTGTTTATTAATAATAAAATGGAGCAGTTGGAGTGAGTTGCATTATCTAAATGGGGTTTTCTACCCTTAAGTGTGTATTTGATTACGTGATTGTGCAGCTTTTGTGATTGTAGAAAGCTGTTTCTGCAAGCATATATACAATCAAACAGTTTTACTATAGCAGCTTCCTACAGACATATTTCAAGTAAATAGTGTTCAAAAGCTGCTATTTCGAAAGACTTGGGGCATGGGGGTGAGTTTCATGCAAAATCAATTTTTAAACCCAAATTTTCGCAGAATCAATTTTGCAATCGCACAATCAAACACACCCTAAGAACTCGATGTTTGAAGCCTGTCTCCCGTTACCATGGGATAGCTAGTAGGGATTGTGTTATACCAAAATTCTTCTATTTTGATTATTGATAGTAGGGATTGTGGTATACCAAAATTCTCCTATTTTGATTGATAGTCAAAAGATTATATTAAACAAAACCAAAAAGGAATACTAGCTCTCAAATTCATTGAAATGAATTTTCTTTCGCTAATTTCTATATATCATCTAATTTATTGAAACTTTTTTTTGTTAAACCTGTAAAATTAATCTTCTTTAGCAATTCTTCAATTTAGATCTCGAAACAGATGAGACACCAAACATTATTCCATCAATATATATAGCATATAGGAAATAATTGAAAAGAACTTCCATGACACCCCCCCCCCCCCCCCCCCCCCCGCCCCCAAAAAAAAAATAAAATAAAATATATACTGCTGTGGCATATACTGAATTCCAATAAATTAAAATGATGGACAATAAAATATATAAAATGGCCTAACAGCCGGCCAAGGGGGGAAATTTACTTCATTCAATTCCATGTCTAGTATGTGGAACAGAGAAATGTTTTGGATTAGGATCAATTTTAAAAGTTTTTGTCTTGTAACAAAATTGGAGGTCAGATGAAATAATGTGATTCATTTTATTTGTGCTTGCAAATGGTTAGCAGCAATAATAGAGACTTGATGATTTTTTGGTAGGTACATATTTTTTTCTTTTTGGAAAATGTTTGTTTGTTTGTTTTTTTTTTTTTTTTTTGAAATATTATACAGACGGAACCACCTGAAGAGGTCCATCAAATAAATTACAAATCAAGGATCATGATTTCGGAACCGCATGAAATTTTACATGAAGAAAAATATCGAAGAGAACTTCTGGATTAGTTGTTATACAAATTACAATTCTTAGTTTTCGAACATTTATTTATTTAGGTTTTGAAATTAGCGATTTTACTATTTTCAATAAGTTTTATATTTGTAATATCTTAATCATAGCAGATCGGAATTGATTTCTATTGATTCCTATGATCATTTAAGATCTCATAGAATCAGCAAAATTTGTTTTCAAATTTTATTATTTTTAGTCATTTTTAATTTTCTGTTATTAGTATAAATAGGAGACTTGTAACCTAAGGAATTAGTTTTTATCAATAATATTTCAAGTTTTCTCCTTTTTGGGGTTTTTTTCCTTATGGATTTAAGGATTCTTTTTGGATTCAATGAGCTTATGAGACCTCAACGCTTGTTGAATCTTTTTATCTGTTTTTCGCTACGTTGGTGGTATCAATGTGAGGATTTGCCTGGCTTCAATGACAAATAACAAACTGGAGATAACCAGCCTATTGTCGGTAGTCATGGGTTAGAGGACCTGTGGAAAGTGTTTGAAGAACAACGACAACAATCACGCGAATAGTGCGAGCAATTACTAGAGATCTGTGAGATGATTTTTGGTCTGAATCTCGACACCAACAAAAGGCCTGAAGGTGATAGAAGACGCGCTGAGGGATTTGCCCAAGGCCGACCTGTTGCTCCGAATGTGATTCAACGTCCTCTTCATTATCAATATGATAATGAGGAAGATTCGGATGATGAAAGTGATGGACTTCACGGATATTAGCGGAGGAGGCGGCAAACGGAATCCTATGATTATCGAATGAATGAAGAGATTCCATATTTCAATGGAAACATGCAAATCAAGGATTTCTTTGACTGAATCTCAGAGGTCAAGGGATTCTTTGAGATGATGGAGATCCTAGAGGAAAAGATGGTCAGATTGGTAGTGTTTAGATAAAAAGATGGTGCTACAGTTTGGTGGAACCATCTTTAGAGATTTCGACAACAGCGAGGAAGAGCACATGTTCAAACATGGATCAATTTCTGCAATGAGATTATGAATTATATTTGCCCCAATTATATCAAAATTGTCATCAAGCTGGATAGGGGAATCACAATTGGAGATGCTAAATGCGAAGAGGAGACAAAAGCGAACATGGAGGAGGATGAAAGAGCTCCTCATGGATCAATTTCTGTCATGAGATTATGAACGATATTTGCCCCAATTATATCAAAATTGTCATCAGATTGTAAAGGGGAATCACGATTGGAGATGCCAAATGCGTAAGAGGAGACAAGAGCAAGTCCTATAAAAGATGGGGATGATTTGAGGGCCTACTCTTATGATCTACCATCATTAGAGAAGTGTGAAGATTGCAATAAACCAGAATTTTGCTCAAATCAAAATCATAAAGAGAGCGAAGTTCTGTTTGAACCAAAAGTTGGTGATGTATATGATGGCGTCGAGTTCATAGAAGAAGAAGGAGAACGGGTCAGCTTTGTCATTGAACCAGATATTGATGAAGACAAAACAAGCAAAGAAACGGAGGATGTTGTTTTCTCTGTTGATTTTGAAGAGGTTATCGGAGGAGAACAATAGGAGTTATTTTTCTTAGTGATGACTCCAAAGATAAAAAAGCCCTTGCAGAAATTTGTGTTGTAGACTCTATGCACCATTAACAAGAGCATTTCTAATGCCATCATTAACAATGTTAATGGTGAGAACATTGTGACTAACAAGAAGCTTGGGCTACAAATATATGTATATCCAACTTTCTACCTGATCGATTTAATTGAGAAGAAATTTGAAGTCAAGACTATGTCTATTTGTCAAAGGTAAAATACAAGAAAATATCAATTGAGGAGCACAACAACTCGAGGACGAGTGCATTTGAAAAAGAGGAGTTTGATGCAGGACATATTATGCAGATGGGATCACTAGAAGAGGTCTGTCCACCAAATAAATTATAAATTAAGGGTTATGATCTCAGAATCGCACGAGATTTTACATGGAGAAAAATATCGAATAGATCTTCTGGATTAGTTTTTACACAACTAACAATTCGTAGTTTTTGAAAATAAATGTATTTAGGCCTTCAAATTAGCCTTTTTACTATTTTTAGTAAGTTTTAGATTTGTAATATCTCTATCATAATTGATCGAAATTAATTTCTATTGATTCCTATGATCATTTAGGATCTCATGGAACCAGAAAAATTAGTTTTGAATTTTACTATTTTTAATAATTTTTTAATTTTCTATTATTAGTATAAATATGAGACTTGTAACCTAAGGAATTATTTTTTATCAATAATATTTTGAGTTTTCTCCCTTTTGAGGTTTTCTTTCTTATGGATTTAAGGAACTCATGAGATTTCAACATTTGTTGGATTTTTTTATCTATTTTTCGCTACGTTATATTTCAAACTCAGTTCAAGTTTACACATGTTTTATTTTTTAAGGAAAAAATATACTTCATTGAATGAAGTATATGCTTTGATAAAAAAACAAAATATATACTCTAATGGAACTGTAATCGTGTGTAGGTCAAATAATTTCTTGATAAATAATAATTTGAAGCTGTAATTGCAAATATAAACAATTCACCAAGCAAAAAAAAAAATATATATCAACAATTGAAACTAAAAGTAGTTACTAGGCTCATCCCCTTAAACGAGAACATCATGTTAATCAGAATCTACATCCTTTAAAAACTTTCAAAAACCTTGATAACATATCCATTTTCACATACAGATTTCAATATCATTACATGCATATATAAGAAGCTATTTTCAGGGCACCCTCACTCGTCGGGGATGCTCGGGAGCGGCTGATGAGGAGGATTCAAGTACGACGCATTGATCGGATCGTAGTAAACCAATCCAGGGCTAATGTGATTGTGAACGCCATCATACGTCGTTATTACATAGCTGTTATCTTCGCGATCTCGCTCCACTCGCTTCTTCACATTGCATCCCTCGGCCGAGCAACGATAGTAGTTTCTGTACATCACAACCATCCTTAGACCATTTTGATCAAGTATTGTTTACTAATGATTTCAATCAGAATTGATGTAAATGCAAGTTTAATATATAGTCTCATGTGCAGTCCCTTTTTTTTTTTTTTTTAAAGGAGGTATGTTGTTTGTTAAAATAAAACATGCAAATTTTAATGAGTATTAGACTATTAGTTCGTTTTGATCATAAGCTATAGGATACATGTTTGGTTACACTTATAAAAATAGGCAACTTCTAGTAGATAAACAATGAAAATCAGTGCCTATTGTTGTTTTCCCACTATATTAGCTATCACAACCAAGTAGATCGAGTGGATCAACTTTAAAGCCAAGTCATATATATGCTAAGTTGAGCAATACTAGATATTTATGATCAAATGCATCATTACCTTGGATTTGGGCTGTTCTTCACAGACTTCTTCCCATACTTCCTCCATTTATAACCATCTTCCAAGATTTCCACCTCCGATTTTGTACGAAAAGCTATCTTTGATCCACCATCAACCTTCATCTTCTTCATTCCACTACTCCCTTGTGTCCTTCAACCAAATCAGTAAAAAAAAAAATCAAAACAATTGCTCCAAAACCTAATTTACTACTTTAAAACTACACAACCATTTAAAAATAAAAAATTTCTCACATGTTACTACTGCTACTGTGAATTTCTGTACTGCTGCTCCACCCCATAGAGGAACCAATTGGTACTTGATTTTGAACTGGCATTTGAATTTGTTGTTGAACCATCTGAGGTGCAACGATGACATCCGGTGAGCCCTCATCGCACATCAAATACTCCTCGAACTCGAACAGCGAGCGATCGAAACCTGAGTTACCACTCATGTGGTGGCCGATGAGTGAACTGAGCTCGACCAAAGCCATGATCCCTTGGAGGAGGTATATTTTCTCTGTTTATATATATTGTGTGTGTGTGTGTGTGTGTTTTCATGGTGTACCATCCCTTCCACAGACCTTCCTGGTAGTGAAGTGAAACTTCTTAGTTGGTGCAAAACGTTAGTAGCCGCCGATGGGACTTCAGACTTGGAGTGATGTCCCCAAGAAAATTTTATTTATGCTTTCTTTTTTCTCACAACGTTACATGAAAGACTTGTACTCCTTGATGAAAGACTCCAAAGGAGTGATGTTGAACTTTTTATAAGTGATCATACGATCGTGGAAGCATCGTTTATGGATTTATTTGATTATGATTTTTCGTGGAATTATGTGATTTGTGGGGGAGACTTTGATTAGTTAGTCTGGTTTACCTTTATGGGGTTTGTGGCAATATTTGTCTCCGGTCCCCGCATATATATATATATATAATTTCTTTTTTTTGGGGCTGTCTTTTTTTACATTATTTGAATTTATGTGCGCGCTATGTTTTTATAGATCAATTTAGAAGCCTCACATACATAAATCAGTAACTAAATAAAAATCATCATAAAAAAATATTATCACAGAATAAAAATTTATTTATTTTCAAACAAGGCAAACAAAAATTTTAAATTAAAATAAAAAATCACATTATTTCTATCAAAAAAATCAAATGTACATATAAAAATAATATGAAATTTATTGTTCATGTATGTCATTCAATCCCTCAGAACGTACCCTAGAGAAATCCTAATTAAGAAAATATGAACAAATGCAATCTTTATACAAACCTTTAACAACACAAATCATGGATAAATTTTATACCTCATTATTTGGCCGGTGAAGAAGATGTCATGCCTAAATAAACTCAGTGACAACAATATAATGTAAGAAATCATATTTTTCCTCATCTTTTTTCTCGCGACGTGGTGAAAAATAATATTTAATTATTTTAAGATGAGTGGGCCAGCAAATTAAAGAACGTTTAATAAAGGATAATGCAGGGTGTGGTTGTGCAAATAGCTGCACCCTTTTTTTTGGCGTTGTTAAACTTATAAGTAATCCTCATTTCCATAACAGCTTTATTTTTTCGTTGAGGTGCAGATTGTGTATATATATTATTTATAAAAAAAAGTGACCCAGTTTTACATTCCCAAAATTTTTTAACAAAATTTTAAATTCAAATATATGTTATTGATAAGTTATAAGAAAAATGATTTTTAAATTTAAATTCATATGTAATAGATAATAGAATATTTATGTTCAAATACATGATATAAATAGATTATAATAAACAAAAAAAATGATTTTAAAATATATATTTTTAAATACATAATGTGTAATATATTATAATTAACAAACAAGAAGTCATTTTTATAATTAAAATTATGAAACATTATAGATATATCATTGGGCGCTGTTACACTCACTCTTTTTTACCATCTAAAATGCAGTCCTATATGCCTTGTTAGAAATCGAGTGAAGCATATATATGAATAAACAATATATAAACTTTGTTGAATTTTTTCTTACACTTAGTAAAAATTAGTTCATTCAATTTGAAATGAAACAATATATAATTTCTATTAAAACATTTGCCTTATTAGATGATGTTTGGTCTGCATTTTATACTGTAAAAAAGATTGAGTCTTACATTTTCCTATACCATCCAAAATAATAAAGAAAAGTTTTCTTTTCCTGTTCATGGATGAAAGCATTAAACATCTCATGTGACTAAGATTTTTGACTGCATGTAAGGCTGGATGTGTGCAATAGTGTAACGGGAGTACATTGACTTTAGCCACAATTAGAGTTTATCATGTCAACATAATTAAGCCTGTTTTTTTTTAAATAATTTCTGTAAACAAATTTTAATATAAAATAGTAAATTGCAAGGAAAATGCAATTAATTTTTTCTAATATCAATGTTTTAAATATTATATTATATTATATATGTGTATACAATCACCTACCCCGAGCCAATGGTGCTAAATATATAAATTTGGAATTACTGGAAGAGTTGGCCAATTAGCCTAATCATCAGTCATTAAAATAGCCAAATTTGCGCTCATGTGCAAATCTCAATATTGATAAATAGAGTGAGAATGGAATTGGCTCTGGCTCAAGAATATACATATCATACTAAAGGCCAGTTGGGGATCTCTAATCCAACAATGATTCATTATTTTAGAAATTTCATTATGATATACTACGTGGAAGAAAAATATTATTTAGGATGTCCACGAATTAACCATTGAATAAAGTATTTCAATGACTTAATTTTTATAAGTGTTCCTTCTGTAATTATATAGTTTCGTTAAAAATTAAAAAAAAATTTAATTATATATATTATAATAGGATCATACACTTTTTAATAATGCGATATATACCGTATTATCATAACTAATCGGACCGCAGAACGGGCTATGTAAGGACAAATGTAGGGACAAATGTACCATAAAAACAATTACATTTTCGATGAGAACTAAGGAGATGGTAAAAAACAATGGGTGCGTCTAACCCCACCAGCCATTTTGCTCTCCCCCCCAACCACCTGTTCCCACAACCTACTCATTTTATTATACATAATCCCACCACACTATTTATAACATTCATTTAAATATCTAATCCCACCCCCACCTCCCTTATTTATCTAAAACCGACTACCTCTCTCCTCTCCGTCTTCTTCTCTCTGCTCTCCCTCTCGTCCTTTCCCTCTCCTCCTCCTCCTTAGCCGATCTACAAAGTCACCGCTGCTCAATCGGATCCCTCTTTCATCCTCGTACACCGCCGGAGATTCATCAGGAGGAAACAAAAATCATCCCTGCAAATCACATTGTAGGTAATCCATCATTCCTACTTCTTCTTGAATCATTTGAATATTAATATTATTGCTCAAATCTTGTTTTTAGGGTTTAGGAAAACTAAAATGTGGATTGAAAGATTGGTTATTCCAAAAAAAGAAACTAGGGTTTTTCATTGGGCACCTAGGGTTTATGTTTAAATTGGATTGTGTGAGTTTTGGATAGAAACCTAGGGTTTTTCATAGAAACCTTGGGTTTATATTTGAATTGGACTGTGTTTAGGCTTCATCATGTGATTTCAAAGATTGGTTATTTCAAAAAAAATAAATAAAAAATAAATAAAAATAGGGGGGATTTTGGATGGAACCTATGTTTTTCATAGAAACTTAGGGATTGTAATTGAATTGGATTGGTTTTATGTTCAATAATGAAGATGAATTTATATATTTTGTTGTGTTGACAAGACTAATGAATTGAGTGGTGGTTCATGTCCATTTATAATTCACTAATCTTAAAAAAAAAAAAATTCAATTGATTGAAATTAGAATGATTATGTAGTCACATATGTAGGGCATTACTTTTATAATGCTTAAATTTGATTCTTCTTAATAATGAACATTGTTTACCCTTCTAGAATATCATTGGTTTTTTTTTAAATGCTTTTGCTCTATAGTTGAATGCCAATGTTCAATCCACCTTATGCAGGATGGCCCCCAAACAACGCATCCCTCAAACCGCCTCTCTTCGAAGACGTCAATCTGAAAGGTTGGCTAAAAGCGCACCTTCAACATCAATTGTCTCACATGCTCAAGAAGAAGAAGTGGAAGATGAAGTAGTAATGTCCGATGAAGAGGGACACGAGGTCGAAGAAGAAGAGAGACAAGATATTTTACCAGTTGACTCTGATGTAGATGAGGATAGCATAAGAGGTCCCTTTCTTGGTGGGCCTGAGACCAATGAACTCCTCCTGGACTACAGGCATCATATCGCATATCGTGTATGGAATGGCAAGGTATGTGTAACGTAACAACTACTAATTATGTTAATCTGTTATAAAATAAATAAATTATTCACTCTATATATGTTCCACTTTTTTTTTAGGGTGACCGATCATTGCGATGTCGCCAACCGGCCAAGACACTAGATAGCTGGGATTTGGAGAAGGAATCTCTAACCTTTACAGATCGAGTGAAACAAAGTGGGTTGTGGCCGCTGGCAATGTATTGCTTCAAGACACTTAATAATCCTTTAATTACTGCAATGGTGGAGCGATGGCACCCGGAGACAAATACCTTCCATTTACCATTTGGGGAGATGACGATAACCTTAGATGATGTGGCCCAAATAGTCGGCATTCCAGTCATGGGGAAGGCGATAAATGTTTTGACCTCTTTAACCATTGACGAAGCCTCAGATTTAGTGAAAGGGTGCCTGAATTTGCCACTTCCAGTGATTATGGATGAGTTGCGAAGGTACAATGGTAATGCTGTTAGGTTGGTGTGGCTACGAGATAAGCTTGCTTATAAGTCTGCTGGGAAGTCGGGCGTGCAAATAGATTTTGCTGTTAGAGGTTACTTATTATTTTTGCTTGGCTGTACATTATTCAGTGATAAGACTGGGTTTACTATTCCGGTAGCATACCTTAGCCTTTTGGTTGACATAGATCGTACCGGTTCCTTTGGTTGGGGGACAGCAACACTTGCACATATCTACCGGCAACTTGGTATTGCATCTCGAGCTAACTGCAAGCAAATTTCTGGTTATCTTACACTATTAGAGGTACGTAGACTTCATGTATTGATTCTATTTATTTAAAAGTTTGACATATGCTTTTGGTTTTAAATCCTTTATCAACACTAGGGAATTTCTCTACCAAATTCACTCTCAACTTCTCTCTATAGGTCTGTAAGAGTGCCCTAGAAAAAAAAAATTGGTAGGATGTCACAGGATCCTGGTTTATCACCATATTTGAGCAGCCTAAAGACCTTGTGCTATATATATGTCCAAATTCTATGCCTTTCTGAAAAATGGGGATGGACTATTCCAACTTTTTTATTTTATTTGTTAAAAAAAAAAGAATATCAGTCTCACTATCAAATATCTATCAAGAATTATTAGTGTCACATGTCATGGTTTCTATTTGAAAGGAAGAAAAGCGTGGATGTTATCAATAATGCAGGGACCACATAAACTACACAGGCAACGTTCAGATGTGGATAAGGGAACCCTTTTTTAAAGCTATGTGTGCATATCAAATCTTAAATAATGCGAATACATGTACTATCTACACTCATTGTAATATATACATCGTTAGAAATATTATAGATTTCTATGAAATAGTTCATACAATTCATTGGAATATGCATATCATATTTTATAAAAGTATATATCTCATTATATGTGGCATGTTTTTTGTTTGAAATCCTTTATCAAAAACCCTTTGCGTAGGTTTGGGTATATGAGCACCTCCTCTTTTTGAGCCCAGCACCCGACTCTACATACGACGATCAAACTCCTCGGTCTGATCGGTGGATTCGTAGTCGTAACATACCGGGGTTGCAAAAAAATTCTGTTGAAGTTATTCGTGAGCTCCTCGACATTGCTGCACCTGATCAGGTAGCCCTTGTCCAAAGCTTCTCATGTTTTATTTTTTATATTTTTACCTAAAATCCACATTAACTTGAAACAATACATTGCGCAGGTTGATTGGGATCCATATCGATCCGTCCGAGACCACAGACCACTCAGCGAGTTTACCTTCTTCAAAGGATGTCTTTGTATAAATTCTATTTTTGAGCCGTACATGCCTGACAGGGTACTCCGACAGTTTGGGCACATTCAGACAGTCCCGAGATCACCAATTAGACCACAGAGAGTAGCAAAAAGGAATCGCTCCTCTACCGGCTATAAAGCAGAATATGGTGGTAGTGTGGAACAATTGGAGCAATGGCATGATTCCGTCTTAAGTGTGGCTTCAAGGGGAGACAGGGTTTATCAATCATGGGATGCAGTTCCAGATTACATCAAATGGTTTGAAAGAATGAGTCATAGATTCGTACAAAACCCGCATAACAGGAAATTGGCGCAAATGGCCTCTACATCCGATGTTGATACGGTATACTGTTGAATTATCCTTTATTTTTGGTGTAATTTGATTATACGAATTATTTCTCTTTTTTTATATGGAACTTGTTCATTGGTAGCGTAATGCAAATGCCGTCCAATATCTTGAGTTGCTGCTGGATAAGAGGACAACTATCTCTGCCGCTCAATCCACGATCCGTGATGTTATTCATCACTTGAAGGATGGCACGCCACTCCCCGATGCACAAACTGTACAAAGGCGGTCAAAGCAAAGACATGATCGACACAGATGACCGAAGAATGATTCAAAGTACAGTCAATCCATGTGCCCCAATCAGAAAATTTCTTTTTTCTTGTTGGGAAAACTAAAGAATCAGTACATGTTTGTGAGTGAAGATCTTGTAAAATAGCCTCTCTTGAACTTCTGAACACTGAATGTTTAATGTTATGAATCGTTGAATGTTGAAGTGTGATAAATGTACCAGTTATTTATATCTTTGTCATAATTGGAGTGTCAACATATTGTGGTGAATGACAACAGTTTTGGTTCTGTTTGGTGAATCGACAAGGCTTTTGTCAACATATGCACCCCAGGTCGACAGAAGGTCTGTGGAGGTGAATGACAACATCAGTGGGTTCTGTTTGGTGTATCGACAGGGGTTCTGTCGAGCTATATAACCCAGGTCGACAAAAGGTCTGTCGAGCCGAATGTCAGAAATGGGTTGGTTCTGTTTGGTGTATCGACAGGGGTTATGTCGAGCTATATAACCCAGGTCGACAAAAGGTCTGTCGAACCGAATGTCAGAAATGGGTTGCTACTGTTTGGTCTATCGACAGGGCTTCAGTCGAGCAGTATAACCCAGGTCGACCGAAGGTCTGTCGAGCCCAATGTCAGAAATGGGTTCGTTCTGTTTGGTGTATCGACATGGGTTCTGTCGAGCAGTATAACCCAGGTCGACAAAAGGTCTGTCGAGCCCAATGTCAGAAATGGGTTGGTTCTGTTTGGTGTATCGACAGGGATTCTGTCGAGCAGGATAGCCCAGGTCGACAAAAGGTCTGTCGAGCCCAATGTCAGAAATGGGTTGGTTCTGTTTGGTGTATCGACAGGGATTCTGTCGAGCAGGATATCCCAGGTCGACAAAAGGTCTGTCGAGCGAAATGTCAGAAATGGGTTGCTACTGTTTGGTGTATCGACAGGGCTTCTGTCGACCTGTACTGCCCAGGTCGACCGAAGGTCTGTCGAGCACACTGGAAGAAATGAGTTGGTTCTGTTTGGTGTTTCGACAGGGAATCTGTCGATCTATATGTCCCAGGTCGACGGTATGTCTGTCGAAGTAAATGACAGAACATGTTTTTGGTTCTGTTTGGTGCATCGACAAGGGTTCTGTCGACCTGTATGGCCCAGGTCGACAGAAGGTCTGTCGAGCAGAATGTCAGAACATACTTCGATTCTGACAGTTAATTCGACGGGTGTTTGGTCGACCAGTGTTTCCCAGGTCGACGAAAGGCCTGTCGAATGGATTGTCAGACTTATAAATTTTTGCCCCCAAGAATCAACCCATTTCTAACATGAATCTAAACATATCCAGTTGCACATAAGTGAATTATATACCACAAACCCAGAACATTCAGATTCATTTACACTTTACAAAATCAGTCACATTATATGACATTTAGGCTATCTATACAAAATGAGTCACACTATGTGACTTTACACTGTGTATACAAAATGAGTCACACTATGTGACTTTACACTGTCTATACAAAATGGTAGGCCAGCCTAGTCAATATCAACAACATCGGCCATTGCTATGTCAGTCCCTGCTAGAGCTTTGAATCGATCAATTCTTTCACTATATGGCGTTATCCATGCACTTGCCACGTCAAGACGAAACCGATCCCATGATCTTGCCGCAGGAGGCAACGGAGCATCTGGTGTGAAATCCAAACCAACGAAGTGACATCCATTTACATAACCAATTGGTAGGATTCGGTGGGCACTAATTGGAGGTGGAGGATCTCTTAGTGTGAAGAATGTCAGACATTGATGTTTTGAAATATGTACAACCACAATTTTGTAACAGGAGGCGATCACAAATCCCATGTCAGGCATAGACATCCAATGCTCTCTATCGGCCACTGAAGATTGACAACGCAGAGTCCTCTTCACCTCATCCACACGATCCAATCCATAGAACACCCTTGCATACTGTTCTTCGTGTTGCTCGATCTCAAACAGGAGATCATTCCTAACATCCCTCCAACCATCGTTTGACATGCCCAAAAAGGATGCAATCACCCGAAATCCACAATGACCATCCCCGATAACGTCATATACGTTTCTTATGAATGGGGATAGGAAAGGGGGGAATTCAGCAATGTATTTCTCGCTTTCGATGTTTCGATTCCGAAGAACCCTTCCCCTTTGCACTGCCATCTTCGGTCGTATGGTATCAGGGTTCAATTGTGAGCCCTTCTCGCTAATAACTGTATCAACTTTCTTTGATTGCTCAATTGACTGAAGAACATACTCAAAACCACTTGGAGATCTTTTGGTTGATTCTTCTATTAATGCTTTTGCTCTTTGCTTTCCATTTTTCTTCCGGCCTCTTGTGTTCACCTTAGCAGTTGGCTCTAAAAGGAGCGTGGCAGATGGATCACTCAATTTTTTCAAATATTTTTTAATCTCTTTTTGTTGGACAATGTTCCCATGAGTGAATCGTTTGAGGAGCATCTCAATTTCTGGGCCGATGTCAACCGAGTCGGTGAAGTCATCAATGAATGGAGTTATCCCAAGCTTTCGCCAAAATGGGTGAATTGCAGCAATGGGTATTGATCTACCTTCTTGCTTGTATTCACCAATCATATGGGCGCACGGTAGTCCACAAGTTGTATACACTGCATGATCACAAATTGTGCTATCTGGGCCAACTCCATCACTCGCCTGTATCTCGTTCTGTAGCTTCTGAAGGGAATATATAGAGACTACGCCCACAAGGTCCTGGTACAGACACCCTCGATACCTGTGAGGGATTTTTGTTAGGCTCTCCTCGAAGGAGGCCCTTATATCAGAAAATTGCAACTCCAAGAGATTATGGATGGTTCGCCAGGAGCTCACGAAATTGTGAACCGATGTTTGCAAATGTCTCTTCAGCTTAGCATGGTGACTCTCTACGCGATTTGTGGATGTGTTACCAAGGTGCATATGTCTGTCAATCCATGCAGAGACAAACCTTTCACGATGCTTATCCAACCAAGTTGCTTTCAAGTATGAAATCACTTTTGGATAACCAATGAATTCATTCTCTAGGCGTTGCAATTTTCTACAGAAATCAACCTCTGTCATTGCCTTCATCACTTCAGCCCATGCCCCCATAAATCTGTTCCATGTTTCTACGTCTTCAAACGATTTTCTACAGTTTTTCACCACATTCTTTTCTATGTGCACACGACAAAGGAGGTTCACAGTCGATGGAAATACCACAGATATAGCATTCATTAGACCGACCTCATGATCTGTTATGATTACCTTTGGGGAGGGGGATCCATCGAAGAGTGATTTGAAGCACTCCATCGCCCATGTGTAATTCTCTTCTTTCTCTGCCCGCAAATATACAAACGCAGCAGCAAATGTCCTCCCCGTCGAAGTCACTCCCACTATCTCTAAGAGTGGTAACCTGTATCTGTTGGTCTTGTAAGTAGCATCAATCATAAACACAAGAGGGAATGCTCTCACTAGTTGAATGGAAGTGGGATGCACAAAAAAGATCTCTGACACAACCTCATCTTCATCTTCCACTCGATGTCGTTCAATATAACCATGCTCATAAATCAACTTCATCAGCTGTTGCATCTGTGTACGCCCACATGTTTCTCGAAGTCGTAATTTTGTTCGTGCGTTATATACATTCTTTATTGAACTGACATTGGTGGGATCTCTATTCTTCAAGTGCGTTAGAATATCGCGAGGACGCATGCCGCTCACTGACATTCCCTCTAGCACAGTGTATTCCTCCTCTAGAAGCTTCCCAGCAAATGAGTGGCCCTCGAAGTTGACGATGAGGGAATGATTGTGTATACCACATAGAACTCTCAACGACCATCTCTCTGAGTGTTCAATAGCACGTAGCTTGAATAGACAACCACACTTCTTTGTACCGGTTCAACACTTCTTTATATCCTTCTTCTTGACGTCCTTTTTTCTTGGTTTACCGTCGTATTCCCCTCCTCTCTCACATATTAGATCCACTCGTGCTGATCTACGAGGGTTTGAGGTTTCCGACCGGCCAATGACTACTATGACACCAATGTTTCTACCAACACGTTTGACCCAATCAATTAGTTCAGCTCGGGTGTCAAAGACCTGAAAGAATGATAATATCCATTACATTCATGTCACCTCCTATATTATATGGCTACACATTTCATCATAACATGTTACCAAGGAAGTGGAGTCATCGTTAACATTACCAAGGGTGTGGAGAAATGCTCGGTGGTGTCAATGTTGGTGATCGCATCATTGGACATGGCCTCCATCGTGTTGGGGATGGACTCCTCGGCATCTTCAACAAATGGTATTAGATACTTCTGAAAATACAATAAACATGTCATTATTTTTTTGAATTATGAGTCTATGAAGAATATATCTACGGAAGCATAAAGACTAACCTCTTTATTCATACTTCAAAGCACTTGTGGTGGTTCTACAAATCAACGGTTGATCATAGCTCTATCATTTCAATACCTGTGTGAATATTTCATTGATAAACAAATTAACATGAATGGTATGTAAAGGCACAATGACACATGTTTAATGAATAAAACTATGACCAAACACCACCAATACCCCTATAAATGCCACCTACAACACCATGACCACTATCCCATCGAACATCACCATCCAATACTACCGCAAACCACAACCATCCCAACCAATACATGGCATATCATCCAAACCACACATATGGCATATCACTCAAACAAACTATAAAACCACACATATCCATGGCCATCAACACTATCATAATCACCACCAATCACGTATAAATGTCCTACACAATGACATACAAATAGAACCACCTCTAACACCATCACTACTACCATAACCCTAAACCCTAAAAATACAAACATGACCATTGCAACAAAAATCTCAACAATCACCACCCATGCCACCATATCCACAAGAAAACACAAACAAATTTAAAAAAATCAAACAATGAAGAATGGATACTCACCAAAGTGATTCTTTCAAGTTAGAGCATCTATTTGCACTCGTGAGAATCAATGAGGATCGTTGGAAGGTCTTCGGGGTGTCACCGGAGGAAGTACACTGCCCGGCCGGGGATGTCGATGGCGGACGTTGCGGTCGACGGTAGATAAATGGGCGGGGAGAGAGAGGGCATGTGTTTGGGGGTTTTATTTGGATTCAGTTGGTGGGGATGGCATTCACATATTTTTGAGTTGGTGGGGAGGGGTTCATTGGTGGGGTTAATCATAAAAAAGAAAAAACACATCGTATGTTTTATTATTTGGGTGGTTGGGGGGGAGAGCAAAATGGTTGGTGGGGTTAGACGCACCCAAAAACAAAACGTTCTACTCTCGACAAGCCCTAGAGACTCTTCTCATTCCCATTTCGCGACGTCCATCACCATTTTGAACAAACCAGAGCCAACAACACGCGGCGATGCCGCTCTTCATCACCGAAGAGGAGCTCCGCCTCCTCGACCCTCCGGCGGTGGCGGAGAGGGCGGACGGGTTCATAAGGGACCTCCAGGTGCAGCTCGAGACGGCGAGGGCCCAGGCCGAGGCGGCCTCCATCACTTCCGAGCAGACCTCCTCCCTCCTTGAGCAGAGGTACCTCTCCCTGTCCTCCGATTACTCCCGCCTCGAGTCCCTGAAGTCCGACCTCTCCGCCTCCCTCGATCAGCGCCTCGCCGACCTCGCGAACCTCCAGGCCGAGAACCACCAGCTCCGTCTCCAGACGGTAGGGTTAGGGTTTCACTTACTCCCGTTTTCGTTTTGTTGGGGGGGGGGGGGGGCTGATTTTATTCTTCTTTTTTTTTTTAGATTGAAAAGGATGGTGAGATTGAGAGGTTGTCCGTCGAGGTTTCGGAGCTCCACAAGTCCAAGAGGCAGCTCCTGGAGTTGGTGGAGCTGAAGGATGCGGAGATCGGGGACAAGAATGGCCTCATCAAGGATTACGTCGACAAGATTGTATGTCTCTTCTTTTAGTAATTGATTTGTGCGTACCTTTTGTATATATTCTATGAATGAGTGATCTGGGTGTTGAAAAGAAAAAGAAAAGTATTTATTGTGCTTGCGTATACGATAGATTTATGAAGTGTAGTGTCCACCAATTTTATTAGAACGGGCAGACTATATAAGGGAATACATGATAATAGAAGAAAGAATTCACAAAAGAGAAGAAATCACATGGTTGGTGTGTTGTTGGTATTAATCAAAATGTGCATGTATTGGCCCTTAGCCGAGTCAGGGATTTGGAACAATTGGTGCCCTGTGGCAGAATGTAAAACCGGAGAATGGGTTCGTTTGCATATCATGTTTCCTGCACCACGTGACAATAAACAACCCTCATCTTCAATGATTATTTGACATCCCAGATCTTTTTATGTCTCTTTGCTATGTTGAGTCCCTTTCTGTATCATCAATTAAAAGAGTAGAAAGATTTAACTTACAAGACACATCCTCCTGCTATGCTTCCAGCCAATTTATCTTCCGCATTTGTGTCAATCCAAAGACCTCGTGCCTAACAGTATGCATGGAAGTGTTTTTTTTAGGAATTATTTATTCTATAGAATTTGTCTCAGTTGTGGGGTATATGTTCTTAACTCATTTCACATGAAGAAAAGAATTAAGTGCAGATAGGGAATACAATGTTGTTATTAGATTTTGGAATGGGGTGAAAAATGAGGCAGTTGTTGCAATAAATTATGGTTTCTATTTATTCTCTTGCAATATTTCAACATTAAAAAATTGTTTTTCTAATGTGATTGCTACCAGTTTCCTTCAAATTCATGATCTGAACAAACCTGTTATGTACATTACATAATAGTTCCTTTGAAAACTGACTTACTTGGATGTACTTTTTTGTTGTTTTGTTTGTAGTGAAAAATAGGACTTCAAAATTGATTATATATTAAAGTTTAATCAACATCTGGAAATGTTAGCAATTATAATACTATTCATACAACTATTGTACGTTGATTGTTCTTGGTGAAAAAAGGATAGAGAATTGTATTTTTTGAATGGAATTTGGGACTCTCTTGATTAACCTTACGGAGTTGAGAGATTTCTTTAAACCAAAACAAAAAAGAAAAGAAGAAGAAGAAAACTACAAGAAACAAATATACCCTACCCCCACTTCTAAGCCTCCGAAATCAATTCCACAATCCACCCCGAAATAAACTTCACCCAGTCACACAAGTGTTAAATGATATTAGCCCAATTATTCTCTATGTAAACTGTCATACACTTGAAAATATAATCTTTTCACATGGGCCAACTACACCAACCCACTGCATGCATGACCAATGCTGGAAATTTAGCTTTTTAAAAAGTTCTGAGAATGATCTCCTCGGCTGATGCAGGTCAAAAACCCTAGATGGAATTTTTTCAAGTTAAATGTGGGCTTTCTTTCATGTTAAATGAGGGCTTTCGACTTTTCTTTGATTTTTGCCTTCTTTTGTTTTCTTTCTTATAGGTGATCCCTTCTCTCCATTTTGTTTGATGGACGTCATTACTTAATATACAAAAAAAAAAAAACAATTAAATGAGGCATTATGAGGTGTTTTTGTTCCTTTTTTTTAGGGAATGTCGTATGAACCCTACCACCCTACCACCAAAATTCATTTTTACACATAATTATATATTGGGGTACAATCTATTTTGTTAGAATTTAACTGATGGATTCCAACAGAACATGGATTTTTTTTCCCGATTGCTGACCCCATGCAATCTATTCTGTTACATATATGATTCATGCTCATGCAATTATCCTCTTTTATGAAATCCATTACTATTGCTATACTTATATTAATTGCCATAATATGCAATGAAATATGTTGAAATGAGTAATACCTTCTCTGACACCTGTTCTTTCCATGTGTTGAAGGTTGATTTATCAGAGAATCGTGCTCAGAAAGAGGCCAGATTACATGACATTGAAACTGAATTGGAGCGTTGTCGTGCAGCGTGTGCTCGTCTTTCACAGGTTCCTGGATGTTGCTTATTTTTTTTTGACGGTGGTCATTATCTCTCAATTATGATATTAGTTCTAGAATTGTTTTTTCTTGTTGTTAGTTTGCTAAATGCCAGTCATGTCATTCCTCTTTTGTGTGGGAACATGCCTTATCAAGGGAGCATTTTTCAGTCCTTTTCCCCATCTTTTCCATTCGTGGTACAGTTGTTTATTGTTATTAATAAATCCTAGTGACCCTACCTTCTATTCCAAAAAAATTGTTAGTGTCATTAGTAGTAGAATATGTATAGTTCTATTTTGACTTTTGATATGGATTCATAGAAGAAGTAAGGAGGACAATAACACAAAGTTTTCCTTTAATTGCATCTTAAGAAGGGGAAAGCAAAGTAGGATCAGTGCTATTGAAACAAAGGGAGGGGAAGATCTAAAGTAAACTGGCTCTGATAATTGTAATGGATGTTGTAGATAATAAAACTGGTATGGTTTGGGATGGATCATTTTCTGTGAGGTAGCTCTTTTGGCATTTATTTTGTCTTTATTCTCTTCTTTGAGAAAATGCCTCATCTTTTCCTATCTTACTTCGGATGTTTACCTTATTTGTCCAAATTCATGGGTTCCCTCCTCTCTCCAAGAAAAGGAAAATTATACATGTGGACCTTTTGCAATGCCGTACTGCTACATTTGGTTTCAGCAAATTTATTTTGGAAAATCGATTATGCAGAAATGCAGCTTTTCCATCACGGGTTCTAAGTTTTATAGTGGGTGTCATGTATATAATTTTACAGGAGAAAGAATTAATTGAGAAGCATAACACATGGCTTAATGAGGAGTTGACTGCAAAAGTTAATAACCTTGTTGAAGTTCGTAAGAATCAAATGAGTCTTGAAGCAGAAATGTCTGGTAAAGTTGCTGATGTAAGTGCATCTGACACTAGTCCATTAGTCATGCACTTCTATATTTGACACTATTTTGTTGATTGTGTGCTTATGCTCTCAGCTGGATAGAAAAATTAACGAATGTACCAGCTCATTGACCTGGCATAAAGAAAGAGTACGGGAACTAGAAACAAGACTCACGTCCACTGAAGAAGTATGATATTTTTGTAATGTGGATATGTCTGTGTCGTATTGATCGTTTCCTTTTTTTTTAATTCACTTCATTGACATGATGCAGTCGCTATGCTCATCGAAAGAAACTGCTGCTGTAAATGAAGAACGATTTTCTGCTGAATTGTCAACTGTGAGTTCTTTAGAAAATTCTAGCGCTCTTTTTTATTGGCTTTGGAAATTTGAAAATTATTTTGTCTATGTTACAGTTAACAATCTTTTGCTTGCTAGCTTACATTTCTGCAAATGAGTGTGAGTGTGGAAGAGGGCAAATTTGTGATTGGAGCATAGCGGCAGGGGCTGCTTTCAGCTAGTAGATATCTCATCTATTAGTTTTTTTTTTCCTCTCCTGTTCTGTTTTTTTTTCCTGTATATTGGAATTGTACCCCACTTTGATTAATAAAATTTAGTGGTAGGATTCATACCAGTGCGCCCCCCCCCCCCTCCCCCCCGCAAAAAAAAAAAAAAAAAAAAAAAAAGATTTTAAAAATCAACTTTTGTAATGTTATTGATTTTTGCCTCATTGTAAAGGTGTATCCAAAGTCCTGCTGAAGGTCATTAGTATGCAATCTGGGCTTCGTATTATATGAGCTTGAAAAGACAAAATACACACTGAGAAAAGGCCTAAAACCAGAGGAGATAGAAGTAAGAAAGACAATTTCCCAGTAGATCACACTAGCAGGAGTATGGGCAATATGATTGGTGCATGATCAAGTGATATTCAAAGGAGTGACTCTTTACTTCGAGAACATATGGGAGGCAACAAAAACTTTATCACGCATTGGGGTCAGTTTTATTTATGCATGTGCAAGCAGAGTGGAATTTGTAGGTGGCAAATTACTGATTGAACAATAAAATGTTTCGAGTTTCTCTTCTACTAGTTGATGGTTCTTCAGTTGATAGTTTATATGGATTAAAGGGGGTCCTTTTTTGTTTTTTATTGGGGTGTTCACCTTTTTTTTTAATCTTTTAATGTTGGACTATGGTTTTTTATCATGGAAGATCGCTAAAAATAAAAGACAAACCCATCACTTGATGTATATTGACTAAAGATTATAGTGACATGCATCTTTGTCAACAAAAAAAAAAAAAAAACTAACATTAAATACATTTGAACTAGCAAAATGGCTGCTGATAAGGAATTTGTATCAAAAGAAGAGAGGAAAAAGGACCAATGGGAGAGGAGCACATTTAATAGACACCCTCACCCTAGGAAGTTGAGGCAAAGAGGGAATTGAAGTGTCTCGGTGAAGGTTTTTCAGTCCTTTGTGCCTGCTTCTGTGTGGGCCATTTGGTTAACGTGTAATGACATTTTGTTCCGTGGAGCGGGAGGATGTGGAAAATATTTGGGAGTCGACATAATGTTTTATTAAAGATTGGGGAGTTCATTACACGGGGGCTACTAGTGTGTTGGTTATGGGAAATCAAATTGTTATTCAACGGTAGTTGCTAGTATGGTTGTGTATGAGGGAGTGTGGGGGTAGATACCTCTTCTACTTCCCCCTTTGGGGTTTTTTTGGTGTTCTTGTTGATGTATGTGATTTTGTATCTTAGGGCACTTCTCTTGATAAAATTGAGGTAGGATGCGTACCATTTTTTCAAAAAAGACAAGGACACCCTCATCCCGCCAAAAGCTAACAGTGAAAAAATAAGGCGTCACAAATTTCATGACTTTTCCAGAAAGGGTTTTGACAAGGCAATCCTCTCTCACCGTTGTTTATCATTGTGACAAATGCTTTGAGCTGCATGCTGATGATGGCTGAGGTGAAAGGAGGGGTGCGTGGTTTAACCATGCAGTGTTTGAGGGCCGCTCCTATTTCACGTCCAGTACGCGGATGTTACTTTGTTGGGTGGCTGATGTGTAGTCGGTTCAGAGTATCATGTTTGTAGTAAGATGTTTTGGATTTCTCTCAGATCTCTTAATAAATTTAGCAAAAGCTCGATCCTTGGGATTAATATGGAGGCTAATGGTATGAGGAGGTTAGCAGACGTTTTCGGGTCCTTGGGAGTAAGGTTGAGTCTCTACTATTAGAGATTTGGGGTTCCCTCTGAGCACTAGGAACATTTCCTCTAGGGATTGGACTGCGGTTTTGTGCAGATTCTCTAGAAGACTCGAAGGGTGGGCTGGCAGATTACTGAGCATGGGGGGTAGATTGACCCCCTCCAAGTGGTCCTCTCAAACCTTCTACTTTTCTTTTTCTCTCTATTCTAAGTTTCAAGGGTGTCCTTGAAAAGATGGAGGTGATAAGGATAAAATTCCTTTGGAATGGGTCTAATCCCAACACCAGGCCATCTAGTTGATTGAGACCCTATCTACGATAGGAAAAGATGTGGTGGTATGGGTATCATGTGCGTCAAGGATATCAAGTCGACTCTTCTTAGCAAGTGGCTCTGAAGTTGGTTATCAGATTGTGGTCTTCTATGGCGTAGGGTTGTGGAGGCAAGATATTGCTCCAATTCTCACACTCATTCCATTTTCCCACCAGTCTCCTATAGATCGTCGAAGATCTGGAAAGACATTGGAAGCCTAATAGAGCCTTTTTGTGAGACTATTGCATGGAAAACTGGTATAGGGGATCAGATCTGGTTATAGTTTTTTGTATGGTGCAATTCGAGTCCTTTGAGGGAACACTTTGTGAGGATCTTTATGATGGATGTGAACCAGGATGGCTGGACAGAGATTTCTGGAATTTAGATGGTAACACCGGTCATTGGGAGGTGGTGACGAGATGCAATCTCCGGGAGGAGGAAGATGAGTACTTTAGTTCTTCTGAACCTTCTTCAACATTTTGGCATCCTGGAGGACGTAGCAGACTTGGTGAGATAGTTGCCTCATCCTTTAGATGGTACTCGGTAAAGTGGGGATATGATTGGTGGAGAAGAAATCGACCCTATGATGCATCTTTGGCAGCCAAGAGCAGAGAAATTTTGGGCATCAAGGTACCTCTAAAATTACAAAAATTTGTGTGCTTTTTGTACCAAGAGAGTCTCCTCAATAAAGCTTTCAGATCTTGGTGGGCCAGGTGGACCCTATGGATTTTGGCGTTTGTGGTTCTCAGGTGTATACTACGAAGCACTTATTCCTTTTATGCCCCACAACCAAACTTGTTTGGAGGGTTCTTGGAGAGACGACCTGCTTCAAATCAGAACTTCACCTCCCTCGAGCAAATGTAGGAGGTAGGGAAACGTCTCAAGAAGAAAGGAGATAGGAGCAAAAAGACGAATCAAATTATCATCGCGACGACGACCTTAGCGAAATGGTTGGCTAGATACATGTGACATTCTGCCGTGGCTAATTTTGTTTTGAAAAAGTGTGAAACTTTGTGCAGAGATTTATTTCTGATTGGAGCCGTTGTTGTGCAGGCACATCCTCGGTTCGTTTTGTGTGTGGTAGACTTGTAATCAAGGAGTGAGTCTGTAACCGACAGTTTGTTTATTGTGATGCTTCTCATCACTTTTGTATATATTTTCTTTAATGCCTTTGGGTTATGTAGTAAATGACCGATCATTTTTCCCACAAAATAATCATGACCTTGCAACCTAATGTTCCTTTTTTTTTTTGGGGGGGGGGGGGGGGGGGGCAAAAGGTGAGAGTGCACAATTTTATTAAATTGTTATTGTTTTTATTAATTTTTGAGTGGCACTCTATGCATGAAAGTTCATTTTGTTCTGCTAGCCTTATACACCAATATATATAATGTGGTAGAATGTATACTTTTTCTCCAAAAAAAAAAAAAAAAATCTGCAAGTCGATTGTTTCTGCGTGGGTGCCTCTTGATTGTTTTTTCCCCTGTTCAGCCTATTGCCATCTGATTCAAATGTAGATGGGATTATTATATTGTACATGTCCTATGTTAAATACTTAGACGTTTATATAAACCTATTGTGAAGTACAATGTGTTTATGTATGTGCTCTTTTACATGCAAGCATGTATGTGCTCACTTACCATATGCTCCTTTTTTGAAGATTTCTTTGTTGATATACTCTTGGTCTTTCAAAGGTTTCCAAGCTTGTTGAACTGTACAAAGAGAGTGCTGACGAATGGTCCAGAAAGGCAGGAGAACAAGAGGGTGTGATCAAAGCTTTAGAGGTGCTTTATAAATATATTCTGGCTAGAACTTGCCATATAACATTCGTTCTTTGTTTTCTCTTCTTGATTTCTGTTGTTCTTGCAGACTTATTTGAGCCAAGTTGAAAATGATTACAAAGAGCAACTTGAAAAGGAAGCATCAACAAAGAGAGATAATGAAAAGGTGGTGTTATTTTTCTCCCTTGAAGGGATCTTAGTGGTTGTTTAAATATGTTATTCAAACTGTTGTTTTAATTTATTTTTCTATTCATATTATATGTACTAATCTTTTTTTGTCTTATTGTTTAAAGGCGGATATCTCATGATCTCGTTTTATTTGTTTTGTCATACTCAAAATGAGAAATTTCTATTAAGTTGCCAATTTCTATCAAGTTACCAATTATAATTTATTTTTCTTTTGGTGTTTGTGAAACTTGTTTAGGAGGTTGCAGAGTTGAAACTGAAATTTGAAAAGTGTGAAATGGAACTTGAAAAAGCTAGAAGGGCTAATGAATGGGGTCTTTCACCCATAACCAGTTCAGAAATGGGCTCTCTTACAGAAGGAATGTATGTTTCCAACTTTATGAATGCCTATTGGTACTTTATGTTCTTAAGCGTTGATACATCGATTCATTTTTTTTTAAGTGATCCTTTAATTCATGTGTTATCAAACACACAAATTGAGAATAATGTACTAGCAGTTCATCGTATCTTGTTTTGGTATCCTGGATGGATGAAGATCACTAGAGCAGATCTCTCATCATCTGTTTGTCTAATCTTGATGGACATGCTTTCTCTGTCTTACTTTACTTCTCTCCTCTCTTCTCCGTATAACTTTCTTTCTATTTTGGCTTTGCTTGTTTCATGTTTTGCTTTATACTTTTCTCTTGGAATTGCACTGCTATTATTTTATGTGAATGAAGGTGGTAGAATTTCCACCAATTTTTTTAAATGTTCATCATATCATGGCTGACTTCATAATTTTCCATTTAATTCCGTCAAAGAAAAAAATAATTAAAGCTTCATAATATTCTGTCAAAGAAAACAAAATTAAAGCTTCATAATATTTGTCATTGTATGCACATGGTGAACTTTTATTGTTGTTCTTTAATTACTAGTATACACATGTTTGATATTGGATAAAGGTGTCTAACTTGAATGCCTAAAGAAACTGTTAACCTTGAATGGGGTTAGCAAATTTGTAAACAGGGGATTATTTTCTATTTTTGAATCAGACTGCCACAGTATTCAAATATGTTCCAAGTGTGTATGATGTATCTCAAGATAGCATCGCAACCAAACAAAAATCACTTCTTGCTACATTGACAGTCATTTTTGAAAGACTACTTGTAGATTTCATTCAGGATCTTATAATTTATGTTGCATGTATCATGTTCTTTTTTCTCGTAATGAGGTCAAAATTACACTTCAATGTGCTAGTTATTGACATTTTCATAGGTTGCATTTGGAATTGTCTGTATGCTAATGCTCTTCTTCTTTTGCGCACTCTGTATGCTAATTTCATGGTTGGGTTGATTAAAACTTGAAGGGATATCAATGATGAGAGAAATCATAAGCTTGTTCCTAAGATGCTGATGAATATTTCTGGGACAGCCTTAGCAGCTTCCCTTACCCGGGATGGATGGAGTGTAAGAGCTTATGCTTCATTTTAAAATTCTTTTCTTTTATGCCTTTGGGATCAGATCTGCTTTGTCTAGTTACAGCTTGTGGCCAGCCTGGTGGTGTGCCACGTAGGTGGGCACACCACCTCTAATTGGTGCATGCACTGGAGGTTACTTTGTGGCTTGCCACAAACGATCCTTTACCTATGACTTTTGCCTTTTTAAAATTGTATTTATTTATTTAGTTATTTTTATTTTTGAAAATACCGTAGGTATCCCTTTTTTGGTTGTTAAATTGGTACTTGTTAATTATTTATCATTGTTGTTTTTTACTTTAGCTGACTAAAATGTACGAGAAATATCAAGAAGCTGCTGATGCATTGCGACATGAACAATTGGGGCGCAAACATTCTGAAGCTCTATTGAAGCGGGTAATTTTTTTTTTTTTGATGGAATTATATCCATATGTTTTCTTTTTTCTGGCACTGTAGTCTGTACCCCATTCTTTCAGTAATTGGTTATCTCCCTCTCAAAAATTACAAGTTGTCTTCGTGAGAAAAAACAGAGTGAGGAGAGCAAAGATAAAACAAATGAACATGAGAGTGGTCTGTGAGTCCACTGCACATTCTGCAGCCAATTCTTGTTCTACAGTTACTCGGGCATATGGGCAAAAGATCAGTATGCCCCTAAACAAATCGCATTTTAGTAGTGACTAAGAAATAACAATGTGGATCCAATGTTTTTTTTTTTTGATTGGTGCTCCCTGTGATTTGATACCCTTCACAGAGAGGGGAGGTCCTAGCCAACTAGCCAAAGTTGGGTTTGCAATGTGCATTCAATGTTCACGTTGCATATGACTGAAAGAAAACAAAATTATAACAATTTCCACAATTACCCTCAAGCTTGGAATAAATAGGTTGGTAAATTATATATAAAAATATCCTCTTGTTGCGTATTTGATTGTGAACAATTTTGATTTGACAAATAGATGCCTCTACATGCTACAAAAGGAATAAGGGAATTCGGGTGTGGGTTGATTATAAAAAAAACGTCTTTTTTGAAAAATGGATTGTGGTTAGCATGTAATTGAAAACTTGTAAGAACTACAAGGAGTAAAATGGAGAAATGACAGTACAAGAGAGGAAAATAAAATGAGAGAGCGGTTTGGGACATTAGGTATCCCTCACCCCATTTTTTAGCATATGTTCTCTTTTATGCCACTAGGAATCTCCCTTCCCAATTTATTCTGATTTTGACAACTTTCAAAATGTGGGTGCATCAGGCTTTCAAAAGTCTAGCACTGGCTGCCCAAATGTTTTGTTTTCCCAGCTTGCCATTGTTGAGTCTTTCATTAGTTATCAACCATAATGTCCAACATACAGTTGTTTCTTGTGATGTATATATGTCTTGCAATTATATCTGTATTTGTGATGTAGATTATATGTCAGCCAACTTTTCTATCAGTTGAATCTTATCCAATGGGAGTCTCCAGTGGTCCCATTTTGATATTTGGTATTTTGGAAATAATATGAGTCATACGATTTCAAAAGTAATACACAAGTGGTTTAGAGAGAAAAAACAGGTTAGTTAGAGAGAGAGCAAGGGGGGAGAAAGAGGAAGGCGGTCAGGACGAAGAAAGAGACAAAGACGGGGTGGTGGGGGGTGGGGAGGGGAGGAAGGGTAGGAGGGAGAGGAGAGAGAGAGATGGAAAGAGAGTGGTAGAGAGAGAGTGAAATAAGTAAGAGAGATGGAAAGAGAAGGAGAGAGAAAAAGAGGGAGAGGGGAGAGGGAAAGAGAGATAGGGAGGGAGAGAGATGTCACCTTCCTATCAATGATTCTTCGTCTAAAGGCTAGAGGAGAGAGGAGGGAAAGAGATGGACTGTGAGGTGGGGGGGGGGGGGTGTTAAGTGGGCAGGGCAGGGAGAAGAGCGGGGCCTGATTGGGTTATGAGGAGATGGAAAAACGAAGGTCAGACCAAGTTATAATATGGTGAAAAGTCAAATTTACCATTATGGCATTGCAATTTTTGTATTGCTCCCATAATGCCATTCCACAAAATCTCACCTTGTTTGGGGGTTTCTCTTTAAAGTAGAGGATCCTACATTTTCTTAACAAATGCCATTGCACAACATCTAAGTTTTTTTATTTTTTTTATTTTAATGCACAACATATAAGTTGTTCATGATATGATTTCAATGTTTTGGATTGGATTTCTATGCAAATGGATAAAAATGCTTTTCTGTGTCCTTTAAAAAAAAAAAAATCTAACACCCTCACGCGCATTGAAAAAACATGTCACATCTATCATATCACACACCTCTCACATTTATTCCTAAATACAAACAATTTATGGAGGATATAGTTGTCAACTTGTCATATAAAAGTCATAATTATTATCCATTACTTATCCTCCTTTTTTTCTAAAGTGAACAAAACCATGAAAAAGTTTACTTTTACGTTTCCTTATGAGAATAAACAGAAAAGGTAACCAAACAAAAATTTTCTTATTCTACATGGATTGTTATCTATCCTAGTATAGCTATCAGGGACGGATAACTCTGTCACACCCTAAAAGTGGGTTTATGGGTTTTGTTGTATGAGATAGGCTTATTTGAATTGCGAATATTAAAATTTCAAAGAATGCACACCTGAAATAGAAAATTGCATAGCATATTTTGGATGACTTCATATTCCATCTCAACCATGAACTAATGCCAATGGTTTTTAGATATGTTCAGTAGTCATTTTCATTAATTCCCCGTTCAGAAGCACATTCGTAATACATCTCAATTGTCTCAATGGCTGACGTTTTGTCCAGCATCCTGAAACTTGTTGTTTCTGTTATGTAATAACTTGAGTAACAACCTTGCCTGCTGCAGCATGTGCCTCATAAAACCATATTATTGATGTAGCGAACTCTGAACATATGCTTGCAGTGATAGCCATCAAACAATTTATAATTCACCCTTTTTTAATTCAATATTTGCAGGTTCTGAGTGAAATTGAGGAGAGGTCTGAGTTCATTCTTGAAGAGCGAGGTAGATAAAACTACACTTTCTTTCCCCTTTTAACTTTTGCTTGCTTTTTGTTATCGGCTTCAAGACTTTGTAGTAATAACGAACAGAGTCTCTATTCCCCACATATTAATCCAGTTGGTAAATTGACGAGCTGTTTTTCCAAAAGAAAAAAGAAAGAAAAAGAGAGACTATTTTGTATACCACCTTTAATTTTCTAGTTAAAATAAATTGGGAAGTTCCCTCTTTCCAAAAAATAAAAACAAAATCACCCACTACACTAAAATGAACTTAAATAATTTCAATTTGCTATTATGGGGACCTTGTATTGTTTAGTGTAAAAAGTTCATGATGAAAAGCTATGGTGTAACAAGTCTCATTTTGAGGGGTTTATATCTCTTATTTGTTTTGGTTTCTTGTGATTTCTACATCCTTGTTGGAGAATACGTCTGATATATGAAACGAGATCTAGTAGTGGATGGGTTAAATATATACTGTTCCTTCATAGAAATTTAATTTGAAATGAAAGATCCTCTAAAGGAATATTATGTGATATGTTAGTTGGATTCTTTTTGTCAACAGAAAAAGCTTGGTATCCTATGCATTCATGTTTGCAAGCCAGAATACCTTTCTTTCTGTATCTTAAATTAAATGATATTCCCACTCCTTGTCCTCTATTGATATTACTTTTCAGTTTTTTTCTAAAATGTTCATTTTTAGATTTACATTTCATAGTTTTGCCACTCATGCATGATCCACCTTAGCATTCTGATCTTCATTACAGTCATTACTATTGCATGAGCTTTGTTCTGCTTTGTAGATTTCATGGGGCTATGGTCCGGCTATGGATGACTGAACATTGTATGACCATGTTTTATAGGACGATTCTTTTCTATTTAAAAAAATTACTATAATATTTTTCACTCCCTCACTTTTTCTCCAAACGATCTCATTCATTAATCTGGTTTTTTTGTGATCTGATATATGCATTTATTTACTAGAAAACTTATGTATCATGCTATGAAATTCTTTGGCTAGGTGCTCTGAATTTATTAACCCATTTTCAGTTTGTTACTCTTTTTTTCTTTTGATATTAAACTGTCATTTTAATGTCATACCTCTTTTCAGTAGCCTTTTACATGGTATTGACATCAGTTTTCTTGCATCTTAGCTGAACATGACAGGATGGTCGAGGCGTATGATTTGATGAACCATAAACTGCAGCAGTCCCGTTCGGAGCTGGCTAGTCATGAGAATACTATCCAAGAACTGAAAGTATGCAGCTATTTATCATGTCTTATGCCATGATCGCTCTTTGAGTTTGTTCTTTGACAAATTTGGCCATGATCGCTCTTTGAGTTTGTTCTTTGACAAATTTGCTCTTCAGGCTGAGTTAAAGAGGCATGAACGAGAATACAATGTTGCTCAAAAGGAGATAGTTGACCTTGAAACACAGGTTAGAATTGACTTTGTCAGAGCTGCTGTTTTTTGGTCTTTTATTTCACCTAAAATATGTTCTTTGGAATCCTATGATTGTTTATATGAAAATTTGTTCGGTGGTTATTTAAAAATTAGTGAGAAAGACATGCCCTACGTGTACACTAGAAATTTTATTTATTTTGAGGAGGTTTAATAAGGCTGCATTTGTTGACTTATTTTCAAATACATGAAAGTTTGCACTTCCTCTTATTTTCAAATAATGTGTTATTGACAAACGATGTTTTTTTTGGTATTTTGAATTTTGATTACTACATATTTTCAAATCAAGTAGATTAACTATGATTTCACTTTCATATAATTATATTAAAGTGAAATCAACTAAGATTCCATAAATAAGAATTTTACTTTCATATAATGGAGTCTCGACAGGATCTTTAAATTCTTATTTATGGAATCTTAGAGGATTTTCAAATTTTCTTTGTCACCATATTTTGGAACTCGTATATTTGATTGTCTCTATCTTGGGCATCATTGGACTGGCTGCATTGTGGTGATTAGGTGACTGTTCTCCTTAAAGAATGCCGAGATGTTCAACTACGTTGTAGTGGAATGGGTGAGGTTTTGGATGGTGATATAATCCCAGGAGATGTAGTTCAACACAGCACTGAATCTGATGCTGATAAAGTTATTTCAGAACATCTTGTAAGTTACATTCTTTTCTGTCCTATTTTGAAAAAATGAGTTTTTCCTAGCATGACAGAATGATATATCCTTGACTGCTTGTGGTATCATAATGTTGGTGCAGTTGACCTTTAGGGATATAAAGGGATTAGTTGAACAAAATGTTCATCTCCGAAGCCTTGTGCGTGATCTTTCTCGCCATAATGAATTACAAGATGCTGAATTAAAGGTATTATTACAGTTATGTTTAAGTATACTCTTAGTTTTGGAATATCTTATATTGGTTATATGATGCTTTTGCTGCAACCTTTTTTGTCTTCTGAATTGTAATTTATTTTGTTTAGAACTTGTGGACAGAGTAAAATAATCTAAACACTACATTAGCATTCTCCTCTTTTGTGCTTATGCATGTGTACGCATATGTTTATTTTGGGGAACCATGCTTTCTCGCTTCATAATGCTCTGGCGAGGTGATCATAGTGCTCTAGCCAAGTTTTAATAGCTTGTCCCACCTGCGGTGTGTTGGAGTATATAGCTCACTAGGAATGAATATCTATTCGAGTGCAGGAGAATATACATAGAGATCACTTGGGGGGCAATTACTACTTTTCTTAAAAATTGGGTCATTATGATTTTAGGAGTAGATACTCCTACCATCATGAGGAACACACTTGAAAACTTTTTTTTCCTCGCTTTGATGGTTCGAAAGGAAATTTACACCCTCATTAATGTTCATTTTTAGGAGAGTTTCAAGGTGGAGCTTCAAAAGCATATTGATGAAGCTACCTCCAAAGTTTCTGTTGTTTTGAAAAGATCGGAGGAGCAAGGTCGCATGATAGAATCACTTCACAGCTCGGCAAGTTCTTTTTTTTTGTGTGTTTACGGTTGATGTGATTGTTCATTCATTCGCCAATTTCTTATATTTACATTTTTTCTTGCACAGGTTGCAATGTACAAGAGATTGTATGAAGAGGCACACAAGCCTCGCTCGGATTTTTCTCAATCTGCTGAACCTATTTTAGGTTTTGTCATCCTGCAAACTTTGTCATTTCTCTTTCTTGAAGTGCCATTTTCCTGTTTTTCCCATTGGGAAGCTTATAGTACATTTTCTACAAATACATGAATGTCTGAGTTTAAAAACATTTATGCGTGATTTGGTTCTCTATTTTGGATCTGTTGTCAACATCTGTTTTCTGTATTTACGTTCCTGTCAGCACCTAGCTAATTTTTTATTATTTAGATGCACATGCAGAAGATCGAAGGGCAGGCCTGATGCTTCTTATTGAAGGTTCTCAGGTTTGCTTGCTAAATGTTGACCGTCAATCCCCATATGTCAATTACCTCATTCACATCACATTTTTTTGGGGCTTATCTTCCATTGTGTGTGCAAATTTGATTTTCAGGAAGCTACCAGAAAAGCCCATCAACAGCTTGTGGAACGAGCTAAAAATCTTGAGGATGATTTGGTCAAATCTAGGTAGTGTAGATCCCTTTATTCTCCACTGAAATGTTTTTGTGGTGTATTTTTTATATGGGGCATGCCTGATCTCAACATATATTTTAAATCTTTGTTGCTTCGTTTCATCTTTAAGTATGTGGATGTGGGAAGTACATTTTTTATGTATTTGTACAGTGCTTCTAAATGCCGAAATCATTTGCATGAAAAACCTTCCTCTGTGATGTATGATGGTATGCTGACTCTTTCCTATGGGATTTGACTGAGTGGATGGCATGAGCCATGGGTTGTGTCAGGATGGTTGGTTTGATGCTTTGTGTTCCTTGCATGGGTTCTTTTCTTGGATGACTTCTCATCTCTGTTTTTTTTTTGGTTGTTTGTATTTTTTCTGGAAATTTGTCCTGTCCCTCTCCATGTTTGGAGCTTATCCTTTTCTTTTTTTTGTTCCCCCCCCCCCCCCCCCCTTCTAAATATTGTTACACAGGTTGTGCATTTCCACCTTTCCTTAACAAAAAGAACGTTTTCGATGTTGTTGAAACCCCCACAAAGCCAGATATTTATCTGCTACTCTCCTATGGAGTGGTCACAAGATTCAAGCTTTAAACAACCGGTACTTTGGGGAATGCCTTTTCACCTGTAGAGCTGTGAGTAAGCAAAGGCCTGTATTTTGACTGAGGAGGGGTTTACTGGATTCAAGGTGCTTTTGTTTTTTCACTATGATCAGATGATGAACAGAAGGTGAGGCGAAAGGAAAGAGTTTGGCACTAAATATAGCTACCGATATTATTTTCCATTTGTCGATTTCTCTGCCCATGAGTTATAGTTGCTAGAGTTCAGGTCAGATAATCAATTTAGTTCAGTACTGCTTTGGTTTTCAGTTTGGTAAGTGATAATCTGGTATGGTTTCTCTTTGCAAAAGAGCTACTAGATAACTATGTAGCTGATAGGACATAACCAGGTAGGTTAATCGTCTAAACTGGAAGCTGATTTAAGCCCCAATGTCATTATTGTCATTTGATTTGTCTACAACATTTTTAAGAATTGGATTCATTTAATGAAGTTGTTGTGCTATATAACTGACCGTGTAGAATTTAACTGATTATATGCTCAGTCACATCATTAAGTTGTGTAGTTTATGTTTCTTACATTCTGGTCACTGAAATTTATCTTTCACACGGTCATTTTGATTTTTCTTCTTCCCATTTTATGCTCGTGCTTTTCCAAGCAGTTTCAACAACTTTGCATGCTGCCCCTCAGCCCTGCTCTGAAGATCGACAACATGATTCTTAACTTCTTCAGAGCTTGGATCTAAGTTTGTTGGAACATGGCTGACATGTTTGGGCTCATACACCTATCACATGCCAGTAATTTCTAATTTTAAGGGAAGATATGCATTTTCGGGTTTAGCTGTTGGAACTAGATCTCAAAACTAAATTTCAGTGGAATGAAACTGGAAATTTGAATTCCAGTTCTCTCTGTTCAGATACTATTTAATAAGAGTCCAACATTTGTTTCAGTTCCTTATGTGGTTCCTCTTTTTGCTAACTTGGAACTCTTGATGCTAACGTGATGCTTAGTTATACATGTTGCAGATAAACAAGTGGTATGCAAGTGCATTTGCATGATGGATGGCTAAGAATAATTTTTTAAAAACAATTGGGGTACTAGAGTCCTTAGATTGGATTTTAACCATTTTAATTTATCTTGTCTTATTCCTTTACCCTTTGTTACACAACCTTTCTTATTTCTTCTCATTGTAACTCATGCTACATCCCTTACTTTGTCCTTGATGTTCTCTTAGCTAATACATACATTGCCAAAATTCTTTCTCCGCATCAACCATCTGCAGTAATAATAAAATGATAAAAAATAAAAAAAGGAAGACCAGCAAGCCCTGGTCATTTTATTCCAATCCTTTAAAGCCCTATTCCTTGAACTTTTAGACCTTAAATCTTAATTTATACTACCCTCAAATTTTATCCCCTAATTTTGCAATCAGTAACCATGCTCCTAGGCTCCTAGCCTATAGTCAGTGTGCCGCATCATGTGATACATACAATATATGCATTTCTCCATGGAATTATCAATGTGTAATTTTTGTTTTTTAAAAAAGAGGATGTTTTCTAGCTTTTGCACCTGCTTCTATGCATTTTTCTCTGCTGCTAATTCCCTACTTTCCAAGTGTAATGCCATAAATATGTAAGGCCATAAGGAAAAAAAATTCTCTTTATATAAAAAAAAAATGTATTGCCAAAAGGTATTGTAGTTTCGCTTTTTGCACTCTAGTGCAGGCACCATTCATGGAAGTATGGGAACTCAAAGAAAGCATGATTAATGTTAAATTATTGTTTAATACTGCCAACGTGATGATACTTGTCTGTGTGCGTTGACAGAGTTCTAACTAAATGCCAGCTTTATTCATGAGTTAGTAAATACTTCTTCAGTCGAGATAATGGAATTCTCTTTTTCACTTATCTATCACTTGAATGAATTCATCTATTTTGTCTGATTATCTTCACTTGAATGAATTCATCTATTTTGTCTGATTATCTTTATCTTTCTTTAACTTCTGTTTTTATTGTCTTTTTATAATTATGATCTCATTGTACACCGTTCACTTACAATAACTTAAACACTGAATTGACTTCTGGGAATTTATACTTAAATTTTCTACTTCTCATGTTGTTTCTTTTGCAGGAGTGAGGTTATGTCATTAAGGCTGGAGCGTGATAAGTTAGCAATGGAATCAAAGTTCGTTAGGGAACGTCTTGATAGCTTCATTAGGGAATATGAGCATCAGGTACTTCTTATTTGGGTGATTTCCTTTTTCATTTATTTATTTGTATAATATGTATTTTGAAACTAGCCATCAATGTCACATCTCAGAGAGATGAGGCCAATGGCATACGTGCTAGAAATGTAGAATTCACCCAGTTGATAATTGACTACCAACGAAGGCTCAGGGAAAGTTCCGATTTGTTGCAAGCATCTGAGGAGAATGCGCGAAAATTATCTATGGAGGTATGGGTATTTTACAGCCGGTAAAAGACATGATAAGGATGATGTTCACCGTCCTGTGTTTCTGAACAGGTTTCCATTTTGAAGCATGAAAGAGAAATCATGGTAAACTCAGAGAAAAGAGCATCAGAAGAAGTTCAAAGTTTATCAGATAGAGTGCGTCGTCTTCAGGTAACAGCAATTATCGCCTTGCAATGCTGGATTAGGCATGTCTCATAGGCACTGTTTGCCTCCTTTTTTATGTTTTATTGCTTTTTCATTCAGGCGAGTCTGGACACAATCCAAAGTTCTCAAGAGGCCCGTGATGTATGCCTACCTAAGCTTCTACATAATTAACTTCCGTCTTTTTATTTTTATTTTTATCTCTATGATTTTTTGTTGCTGTTAAATGTTACAGGATGCAAGAGCTATGGAAAGGAGGATGCAGGACGATTATATCAGACGAACTGAAGTAGGCATTGATGGTCTTTGGTTCTTTAGTTATACTTTCCATCCTATGCCATAGTAAAACGAAAATTGGTGCATCATTGTATTTTTCTGATGTATGAAATTTTTTTTAATCATCTACAACTATCTAACCTGTGTGTCACTTCTACGAGACGATATTAGCTGCATGGATTTATTTATTACATCTTTTTATCAGTTTTTTCTTCTGCACCACCTAATCTCAGTGCACGCAAGTGTAAACATATCATTTGCAGGTTTTTTTTTCTTACATCTTTTGCAAGTTGGAAAAATATTCACCTCTTTCCCAAAGCTGATCCAAGTCTATTGATTGAATGGTTCACTTGTGCTTAGAATATCTCTGAGTCAATTTCATTGTATTCCTGTATATTTAACCCATCAATGCCCCACTTAATAGCTTCTCTAATTGCTGATTATTTATGTTAATCTAGCAAGGCCCTTCAATTATTGGATGTAATTTTAAGTAATTTGTGTGACTCAAGAGGGCATATCTGGATTGAGAACCTAGGAAACAAGAATGGAAATCATTGAAAATGCATGCTAAGACTGGTTGTTAAAGGCCTACAACAGCATTTGAGACCCTTAAGAATACCAGCTAGAGTATGCTAGATAGATATCAAGAGAGTTAACAAAAGAAATTGTGATAGAAAATGTTTTATTTGAACCAAATGCTGAAGAATATCTACATATATGAATGATATTTTTGGTAAGGGACAAATTAATCTTCATATATAAATGATTGTCCTAGAAGTAAATGTTTTTGTTTATTTATATTGAACAGAGGGATTGGGCTGAAGCCAAGGCAGAGCTTCAAGAAGAACGAGATCGTGTGCGGATGCTTACACTTGAAAAAGACAAGAAAATAGAGCACGCCATGGACCAAATGGATGAATCGAGAAAGGAGTTAGCTGATGCTTTGCATCGCATTGCTGCTTCTGAGGCTAGAGCAGCGGCAGCTGAGGTGGGTTTTCTTTCAGAAATCTGGAAGGAATATTTTAAAAAGATTCTTTTTTTTTTCCAAGTATTTGAAGATTTGATATGTGAAAATGCATTATAGGCTCGATATTCTGAATTGAAAGCGAAGGCAGAATCTTCTGGAACAAAGGTACATTCATTCCCGTTTCTTCTGGAAAATATATGTTGTTATTAATTTGTCCTCCCTTTCTTTCTTTTTTGATGATACAACAGTAGAAGGGGATATTTGACTCCTATTCCATTAAATATCCCATTGTTTTAGGGTGTCACAAAGAAATGCATTCATAACCAGTGGAAATTATGCATCATAGAAAAGTTCTCTGTATAACCAGCAGATGGTCCTGTTTATTATTCTCTAAACATAACAGCTGCCTCAAGCACTAATAAACTGGAGCCCTCAAATTCAAAGTATATCTGCCATTTAAGGATGCTGATCTTATACAGATATGGCATGATTGATTCTTGACATGGGCAACAGAAAATGGGCATACAAATAATCGTATCTGGCACTAAATCACTAAAAAGAACACAAACAACAAGGAGAACTTGATACCAGAGGTATCAAGTGAACATTTATAAATTGCGTCCACGGCTAAATGCACATGAGCTGGATTATAAAGGATCCATCATGGGTGCAATTTTTTTTTTTGTTAATATATATTATATATAGCCACAGTTTTATGGGTTTTATAACCCAGATGAAGTTTCATGTGTGTTAAAATGTATAATATTATATATCTTATTTTTTGCATTTGAACATTTCAATTTTCTTTTGCTAAGCAGGATGTTGGGCTGGATGCTAGTCATACTTCTATTTCTTCTATGACTGAGGTCAGTATCTATAAACTATGCATAGCCATGCTGGATGTTTATTACCATTTGACCATTTGATACCTTGTGATCTTCTTATATTAATATGTTATACTATGCAAAGGTAGCAATTTTGAAATTTGTTCTTCATTATGCTACTCTTGATTTGTAGAAATTGAAAGAAGAAATGGAAAAGCTTAAAGAGGAAGCCCAAATTAACAAGGACTACATGCAACAGGTTCCTAAGTTCTTAAAAGTGGATTTATTTTAAATTTATGGAGAATTAATGTACTTTTCACTTTCTGTCATGGCAGTATAAACAAATAGCCCAGGTGAATGAAATTGCTTTAAAGCAGATTGAAGCTGCTCATGAGGAATATAAGTCTGAGGTAATCTATATGGTTGTGGTTTCATTTCGATAACGGCTTGTGGTTTCATTTCAATAATGGATTTTGGGTATGTAACTTATGTTGAATGGTTTTGAATTCCCTTGTGCGCTGAAGTTGTACCCAACTCTTAATGTGAAGAATCTTTCTAATACAAAGTTATTACAAGTTTTCTTTATCTTGATTTTGAACTGTTATTTTTCTTACTTAAATTTGACATTCTTCAATTTTCCACAGTCGGAGAAGAAGAAGAAGACATTAGAAGCTGAAATTCTTTCACTGAGTGAAAAGGTCTCTGAGCTTGAGTCCGATGTTATCTTGAAGTCCAGTGAGGCTTCTTCAGCAGTTTCAGCCAAAGAGGACGCTCTTTTAGCTGCACAGTCAGATATTGAACGATTGAAGGAAGAAAGTTCTATGAAGACGTGAGGCCAATTTAAGGACTTATATTTGGAGTAGATGAATGTGTTCAACATTCTTAATGATGTTTTCTAATTTATAGCTATTGATGTTGTTCTACATGAATTATCTTGTTATAGATCGCAAATTGTGGCGATGGAATTTCAGATTAATCTGTTGAAAGAGGATCTAGAGAAAGAGCACCTACGCTGGCGTTCGGCACAGGATAATTATGAAAGACAGGTTCTACTTTATTGCAAACCAATGATTAATTATATAATTATGAGTTTAGCCTGTCAAAGTTTTATTGGATTGATGCCTCCTTATTTAAAAAAAGATTTCGTTTAGTTAATTTTTTTTGTGTTCATTGTTTATGTCATAGTAAACTTGAGTATTTTTTATTTTTGAGAGAAGAGTTTGTCTCTTATCTTAATTTTTTGCAGTAAGGTTGTTTGTGCCTGTATGTTAACTTGGATGTTGTACATGTTCTGTGTGAATGCCTTATTAAATTACCTGAGGGCACTCGTTTGTTGAACGTGTGAAGCACTATTTTGTTTTATGAAAGATAAACATATAGACATATATTTTTGTTATCAATCAATGTTGCAATGGTTTTTTGCTATAATTATTTTGTACCTCAATTTCATTTCATGAAAGCCAAGTAATTAGCAATAAAAGATAAAAACGAAATCAATAATGGAAAATAGAAATATTATTATTATTTTTTTTTTTCGGGGATCATCTCGGCCTTACCTATATTTATGATCTTTTTATTCTTTAACATATGCAATTTTATTGAATAGAAAGTCCTAGGTAGCGTTGGGATCATGGTTGCCACTTGCCACTAGCTTTTCGTATTAAGGTGGTGCTTCTAAATAATGTTACCAAACTTTTTTTTTTAATTTTAATGTCATTTTATAAAAAGTGCTAGGAAAAATGTACCTGGTTGGGCTGTTACAAAAATCTGAATTTGGTCTTTTTATTTTGAAAGAAGGTAGATGTTACCACGAATAATTTCAATATTGTCAAAGTTACAACGACTCACACTACACCCCAACTGCCAGGGTCATAGCAGAGGAAGTTAGTTCCTCTGTTAAGGGGACATGAAATGTCTGTTGGCAAGGAGATTTTTGAAGGCGCTTCAGGGAGGCAGTGGTTGGGTCTAAAAAACATTATGGGAGACGTCGTTGGTGCGTGATGGGAGACTTCAACGTTATATGGTTTGTCAAAGATAGTCAAATGGGTGGAATTTCCAAAGCCATGGAGGCTTTTATCGAATAGATTGGGTTGGAAGGCTTGGTGGACATTGACTCACCAAACAGGATTTTACATGGCTCGATTTAGACAGTGTTTTGACTGATTATTTGTGGGAGGAGCCATTCCCGCTTTACTCTCTCCAGGGTCTCCCATAAATTTGCTCAGACCAATCCCCTTTGTTGTTCATTGAGGGAGAGTGACAGGTGGCAGAGGCACTTCAGGTTTGAAGTATGGTGGCTTCAGTGCTAGGGCTTTGCAGAAGTGGTGTCCTCTTCTTGGAGGTTCTAGTGCAGGGTCTCACAGGGGCAATGAAACTTGCTTTCAAAGTTAAAAGGCTACAAGCAAGACTAGAAGTGTGGGAAAAGGAAGAAAGAGAAAGCAGAATGAAGGAGAGGGGATAGGTGTTTTTGGTGCATGGGAGGAGGCAAGTCTTCTCTGAGGAATACAGAGAGGACAGAAGCACGAGAAAAGTTAATTAATGAAAATCTTGAGGACTGAGGAGGTGGAATGGAGACAATCGTCAAGGGCACTATGGCTTAAGGAGGGTGACAATAACACGGAGTTTTTCCACAAGATGGCCAACCAAAGAAGGCGAATCAACAAAATTTAAGCTATTTGTTAATGGTCAGGAGGTGGTGGATGCGTTCTGGATTAAAGAAGCTTTGGTGGGGCATTTTAGATAGGTTAGACCAGTCTGGTTCCATGAAGACTTGAAGTGTCTGCCAGATCTTCTGGCTTTGGAGGTTAAGAAGGTCATTTTTGGTGTGGATGGAGACAAATTTTCGGGTCTGGGTAGGTTTGGATTTCTGTTCTATTAGGATTATTTTTTGAAGTGTGATAGCTGAGTCACTGTTGGATTTTGTCTCTACCAACCTACCAAGAGGTGCTCTGATAGCTGAGTCACTGTTGGATTTTATTTAATTTTTTATAAATATTTTTTTATTTGATACACAAGGAGAATAACATTTGATGCACGTATAATATGATGCCATGCAAAATGATGTGCCAAAATATTCCTATTATTATATAGTTATAAAATATCCAAAATTACCTAATTGTTGTATTGTTTTAAATTTTTTTTTGTTAAATAATGTTATAAATATATTAAATAGAATTTGTTTTCCCAAAATATGACTAGAACAATTGGTTTAATTGTTGTATGTTCTAAATATTTTGTTCAGCTATGTATGTGACAAGCAATATAGGTTTCTTCAATCTGAGACAATACAAGAGTTAAGTTGTTCTATCTTCTGTAGGTTATCCTTCAATCTGAGACAATACAAGAGTTGACAAAAACTTCTGAGGCTTTGGCCGGTGTACAGGCGGAATTAGTAGACTTGCGCCGATTAGCCAACAGCCAAAAGGCAGAAAAAGTAAGATTTCTGTGCTATGTTGATGTTCTCTTTCTCTATATGTACTGGTTTATGATCATAGCATCTGTCCTTGTTCCTAATCAAACTCACATCCACATCTCTGATTGCATTGCTTGGTTAACTTTAATATTTCATCATTTTTAGCTTATGATGCTGAGTAGCAAAACCTAAGTTATAAATTTTGTGTTTTCGGGTTGTAATTCCCTTGAACCAATAGCTGATATTTATTGTTTGTCGGAGTTTTTTATTTTTTTGTACAGGCGAAGGCAGTGCTGGACTTGTAAGGATAAAAAGTTTCCCGAATCTGTAGTAACTACAAATTTTCTTTTTCATGTCTGTTAATATGACATAATTGTCAAAATATGCAGTGTCTACTAAAATACCCTCTCTGCCACAACTATTTCAGATTTTTTCTGTCATAATTGAGCTAATTGCTTTGCCCTAGAAGTATGTTACTCGAAAAAGTTCTTGTCAATTTTGACAGAGTGTCACTGAAAAAAACTGTTAAACATGATGCAGCATTAGTTTCTTGGCTGATCACAGCAACAACACTTTGAACTACATAGGTAATTTGTTGTTTTTCTTACTGTGGAAACATGTACAGGGATGCAATTTGGAAATTTCAGCATTGTTCTCAGTATTAACTTAAAATGGTAGGAGGATACTAATTTTTTAAATATTTTTTATAAGGGTTTTTTTATTTTTAAGTCCTCATAAACTATATGATTTAGTAATCGATCCCTCACTTCTTCATATTTCAGTTTAAGTCCCCAGATTAAAGGGATATGTTTCTTTTAGTCCTCCCAGGCACTAAAAAGAAAATAAAAAAATTTAGGGATAGGTCCCTTTCAGGGACTAATAAGAAACATGCTCTTTAAATCTAGGGACTTAAACTGAAATATAAAGAAGTGAGGGATCGATCACTAAATCATATAGTTTACAGGGACTAAAAAATAAAAAACCCAAAATTTTATTGCCCTTGTTTATTTTTTTTTAATCATTTGATGAATAGAATGGTCTATGGAAATCATCTTTACCAATACATGGAAAAACCGGGAAAAAAATTTGCAACCTTTCCCTACATGGTTAGGATTTCAAGTCTGTCCTTTTTGCACTTGATTAAGAATTTTTATTTGTTTCTTTCATTAGGCTAACGTTGTGGGTCTGACATGAAAAAAAATGCCATTTTATTGAAATATAGTGACCCACAAGCCCTAGTTTTGATCCCGCTAGCCCAGCACCCACCAAGGCACCAAGTACATTGACACATGTGCCCATAACTATGGTGCATAGACACTTATATGGGACATAGACACAACATGGTAGATACACGGTAACATGACAAATCTTGAAAATTAGGACAATGACATGGCAATAACATGGCATTGAATAAATAAATAGTATATATGCTGTATATTATGACTATTTGAGAAAAAGGAGCATACATCCATATACTATAAAAATTGATTCAAGTACAATGTTGTGTCAACTATTATCCCTACTAATTCTTTAACATAATTTGGTTTTATGCAAGCAAAAACCTTATTAGTAGTTAGTAAGAAAAAATGCCACAAATTCTGCTACATGAGTGTTGTATGTCCATGCCCGTGTTCATCATGTGCCAATGTGTGTTTGAAATTCAGAAAATGTATTTTTGAAATTTAGACATGTATGGTTGTGTTCGTCCTGTGTCCAATGAATGTTGTGTTGTGTGGCATGTCCCATAGATGTCCAACACAGAAACGACATGTTGATTGAGGTGTTCGTGCTTCCTAGGTCTCTAACCACCTAAGTTTCCATCAGGTTTTTGTGTTTTCAAGGACATTTATGCCACCGGTGTTTGGCTTATCTAATGATCTAAAGCCTTACATGGGATCTAAATATCAGAGAAATATAATGGTAATGAAAAGAGTAAAAATGTTTATTTTCCCCCTTTTCTTGGTAATAGTTTGGAGTGTTTCAAATATGTCAGAGGTTTCTAATTTTGTTTTCTTGAATTGGAAATGTATTCCTTCAGTCATATACTTGGAAGCATTTTGATTTTGTTCATTCTCATGGTAGGCTAAACAATTGGACAGGAAGGGGGGTCAGTAAAACTTCCGGCACCATTCAGTTTCATTGTTATTTGTTATCCAAATAATAATGAAGAAATATCCACAGACCTTCCTGATGGAAACAGTGATTTTTCTGATCCCATGGCCTCATGATACTCACTTGAGGTCATCCTCTGCTTGTTCACGGATTGACTTCATATGAAAAAAACTTGAAGAACATAATATATGGTCTCTGACCTAGTCTATATGGGTATGTCTCAAATTGAATGACATAATTGACTAGTACTTCTATTATGAGTTGCATACATCTTCAAATAAAAAAAGTTCTCTTGGGGTTTCTTTCTTAGCTGTTGCATGACGCTATAGTTCTTTCCCTGTATAATTACAAACACAATCCTGTATAATCACAAACACAATATCATTAATAATCTGATACATTTTTATCTAACTTCCATAGTGGTAGCCAATGAAGCAGTTATTTAATCTTTTTCTTTTGCTTTTATTATGCCAAAAGAAAATTTCAAAAGTTATTTATTTGTGATTGGTTTTTAATGACTCGGGGTGACTTCTTTCTTACTTTATATGCTTTAAAATTATTTTTTTACATGCCAAAACAGGCAGCTCAAATCGAATTCAGTATTATATAATGGTGTGTTTCCTGAATACATTGTAGGAGGAACTGCAGACAAGATGGGACACAGAGCGTTTAGTGTTGCTGGAATCAAAGAGTGAGGCCGAGAGAAAGTATAATGAAATTAATGAACAGGTGGATACTCTCTAGGCCTCATTTGATATTTATGTAAAATATGCACATTTAATTTTTTAAATGAAAATCATTTTGTTGACGCTAGTTTGGCATATAGTAAATTCATTCATAGTGACCCTAGTTGATAAATTACCTCTTCATTAAATTTATCCTCAAAGTTGGAAAGTCTTATCATTTGTGTACGGAAACTCTTTGTACTGTATTTGCGTTTGGTATATGCTTGTAAATGTTCTTGAAATGTGAATTCATAAGAAGATTTGAAAAAGGTTGTGTACCACAAGTTGAGATCTGTATTATTTCATTGGCTCCATTAAAAATTCGTCTTTTTTCCATAAAATCCCCAAAGTGTGATTTCCAATTTTATGTTATATTTGCTGTTCCACACTTCCATCAAAATGTTTAGATCAGTTTGTTAGGGAAGTTATAGTCAGAGACTATGGGAACATTTTTGGAATTTAGGGAGTAAACAAGGCATTAGCTTTATATTTATGTAATTAATTTCTCTGAAGCATTAGAAGTATTTGTTAATGTTTTGCATAATTCTAGTAAATTTCCTTTGCATTGACATATGGTCTCTAATTTTCTTCTAAGACAAAACCTTATAGATTCCTTGTCTCCTTTTCTTGGAGGTGCAACATTTTAATATGATTCCTCGTACATTTCTTATAAAAAAAATATATAAAGAAATTGATTCAGTAATTTTTGAGTATCCATTCATATTTAGTAAATACAATTGTCAATTCATATTATCAATTCCTGCCGAATATGACGTCATAGGTTCCATCAAAATGTACTTGTCTTATTCAATCTAGCTAATTTTAATATGTCAAACACTATTGGGGTTTTTAATATATAATGACTTCTATTTTCAGAATCATATATTGCACAAACGATTGGAAGAGCTTCATGTAAAATTCGCTGACAGGGAGCGTAGCTCTGCTGGAATTTCTTCCAGTATGATCAGTTCAGAATCAAAAGGAGAAAATGACCTGCAAAATGTGATTAATTATCTGCGCCGATCGAAGGAGATAGTAAGTATTTTTTTTTCCTTTGATAGTATGTATCATTTTCTTTG